>JAKUCG020000085.1:0-389445 GCA_022539655.2 Ceriodaphnia dubia
CTATTCAAAAAGCTACCACGATTGGAACATGGAGTATGTTCTTATACAACAGTTTCTTGTCTATCAACTTCCGAATGAGAAAAGTTCCAAGAGGGAGATTAGAAATGGTCGTGCTTGGTCCCATTTTGAACCCCTTGATCTATTCCTCTTGCTTCTATCAAATTCTTGTCAATGTTAAGCCTTTTGAAAAAGATGCCACGATTGGAACATGGAGTATGTTCTTATTCAACAATTTTTTTGTCTATCACCTTCCGAATGAGAATAATCCCAAACGGGAGATTAAATATGGTCGTGCTTGGTCCCATTATAAACCCCTTTATCTATTCTTCTTGCTTCTATAAAATTCGTGTTAATGTTTAGCCTATTCAGAAAGCTACCACGATTGGAACATGGAGTATGTTCTTATACAACAGTTTCTTGTCTATCAACTTCCGAATGAGAAAAGTTCCAAAAGGGAGATTAGAAATGGTCGTGCTTGGTCCCATTTTGAACCCCTTCATCTATTCTTCCTTCTTCTATCAAATTCGTGTTAATGTTAAGCCTTTTGAAAAAGATGCCACGATTGGAACATGGAGTATGTTCTTATACAACAGTTTCTTGTCTATCAACTTCCGAATGAGAAAAGTTCCAAAAGGGAGATTAGAAATGGTCGTGCTTGGTCCCATTTTGAACCCCTTTATCTATTCTTCCTTCTTCTATCAAATTCGTGTTAATGTTAAGCCTTTTGAAAAAGATGCCACGATTGGAACATGGAGTATGTTCTTATACAACAGTTTCTTGTCTATCACCTTCCGAATGAGAATAATCCCAAACGGGAGATTAAAAATGGTCGTGCTTGGTCCCATTATAAACCCCTTTATCTATTCTACTTGCTTCTATAAAATTCGTGTTAATGTTTAGCCTATTCAAAAAGCTACCACGATTGGAACATGGAGTATGTTCTTATACAACAGTTTCTTGTCTATCAACTTCCGAATGAGAAAAGTTCCAAGAGGGAGATTAGAAATGGTCGTGCTTGGTCCCATTTTGAACCCCTTGATCTATTCCTCTTCCTTCTATCAAATTCTTGTCAATGTTAAGCCTTTTGAAAAAGATGCCACGATTGGAACATGGAGTATGTTCTTATTCAACAATTTTTTTGTCTATCACCTTCCGAATGAGAATAATCCCAAACGGGAGATTAAAATGGTCGTGCTTGGTCCCATTATAAACCTCTTGATCTATTCTTCTTGCTTCTATAAAATTCGTGTTAATGTTTAGCCTATTCAGAAAGCTACCACGATTGGAACATGGAGTATGTTCTTATACAACAGTTTCTTGTCTATCAACTTCCGAATGAGAAAAGTTCCAAAAGGGAGATTAGAAATGGTCGTGCTTGGTCCCATTTTGAACCCCTTTATCTATTCTTCCTTCTTCTATCAAATTCGTGTTAATGTTAAGCCTTTTGAAAAAGATGCCACGATTGGAACATGGAGTATGTTCTTACACAACAGTTTCTTGTCTATCACCTTCCGAATGAGAATAATCCCAAACGGGAGATTAAAAATGGTCGTGCTTGGTCCCATTTTGAACCCCTTCATCTATTCTTCCTTCTTCTATCAAATTCGTGTTAATGTTAAGCCTTTTGAAAAAGATGCCACGATTGGAACATGGAGTATGTTCTTACACAACAGTTTCTTGTCTATCACCTTCCGAATGAGAATAATCCCAAACGGGAGATTAAAAATGGTCGTGCTTGGTCCCATTATAAACCCCTTTATCTATTCTACTTGCTTCTATAAAATTCGTGTTAATGTTTAGCCTATTCAAAAAGCTACCACGATTGGAACATGCAGTATGTTCTTATACAACAGTTTCTTGTCTATCAACTTCCGAATGAGAAAAGTTCCAAGAGGGAGATTAGAAATGGTCGTGCTTGGTCCCATTTTGAACCCCTTGATCTATTCCTCTTGCTTCTAAAATAAAATTCGTGTTAATGTTAAGCCTTTTGAAAAAGATGCCACGATTGGAACATGGAGTATGTTCTTATACAACAATTTCTTGTCTATCACCTTCCGAATGAGAATAATCCCAAACGGGAGATTAAAAATGGTCGTGCTTGGTCCCATTATAAACCCCTTTATCTATTCTTCTTGCTTCTATAAAATTCGTGTTAATGTTTAGCCTATTCAGAAAGCTACCACGATTGGAACATGGAGTATGTTCTTATACAACAGTTTCTTGTCTATCAACTTCCGAATGAGAAAAGTTCCAAAAGGGAGATTAGAAATGGTCGTGCTTGGTCCCATTTTGAACCCCTTTATCTATTCTTCCTTCTTCTATCAAATTCTTGTTAATGTTAAGCCTTTTGAAAAAGATGCCACGATTGGAACATGGAGTATGTTCTTATACAACAGTTTCTTGTCTATCAACTTCCGAATGAGAAAAGTTCCAAAAGGGAGATTAGAAATGGTCGTGCTTGGTCCCATTTTGAACCCCTTCATCTATTCTTCCTTCTTCTATCAAATTCGTGTTAATGTTAAGCCTTTTGAAAAAGATGCCACGATTGGAACATGGAGTATGTTCTTATTCAACAATTTCTTGTCTATCACCTTCCGAATGAGAATAATCCCAAACGGGAGATTAAAAATGGTCGTGCTTGGTCCCATTAAAAACCCCTTTATCTATTCTACTTGCTTCTATAAAATTCGTGTTAATGTTTAGCCTATTCAAAAAGCTACCACTATTGGAACATGCAGTATGTTCTTATACAACAGTTCTTTGTCTATCAACTTCCGAATGAGAAAAGTTCCAAGAGGGAGATTAGAAATGGTCGTGCTTGGTCCCATTTTGAACCCCTTGATGTATTCCTCTTGCTTCTATCAAATTCGTGTCAATGTTAAACCTTTTGAAAAAGATGCCACGATTGGAACATGGAGTATGTTCTTATACAACAGTTTCTTGTCTATCACCTTCCGAATGAGAATAATCCCAAACGGGAGATTAAAAATGGTCGTGCTTGGTCCCATTATAAACCCCTTTATCTATTCTTCTTGCTTCTATAAAATTCGTGTTAATGTTTAGCCTATTCAGAAAGCTACCACGATTGGAACATGGAGTATGTTCTTATACAACAGTTTCTTGTCTATCAACTTCCGAATGAGAAAAGTTCCAAAAGGGAGATTAGAAATGGTCGTGCTTGGTCCCATTTTGAACCCCTTTATCTATTCTTCCTTCTTCTATCAAATTCTTGTTAATGTTAAGCCTTTTGAAAAATATGCCACGATTGGAACATGGAGTATGTTCTTATTACACAACAGTTTCTTGTCTATCACCTTCCGAATGAGAATAATCCCAAACGGGAGATTAAAAATGGTCGTGCTTGGTCCCATTATAAACCCCTTTATCTATTCTACTTGCTTCTATAAAATTCGTGTTAATGTTTAGCCTATTCAAAAAGCTACCACGATTGGAACATGGAGTATGTTCTTATACAACAGTTTCTTGTCTATCAACTTCCGAATGAGAAAAGTCCAAAGGGAGATTAGAAATGGTCGTGCTTGGTCCCATTTTGAACCCCTTGATCTATTCTTCCTTCTATCAAATTCGTGTTAATGTTAAGCCTTTTGAAAAAGATGCCACGATTGGAACATGGAGTATGTTCTTATACAACAATTTCTTGTCTATCACCTTCTGAATGAGAATAATCCCAAACGGGAGATTAAAAATGGTCGTGCTTGGTCCCATTATAAACCCCTTTATCTATTCTACTTGCTTCTATAAAATTCGTGTTAATGTTTAGCCTATTCAAAAAGCTACCACGATTGGAACATGGAGTATGTTCTTATACAACAGTTTCTTGTCTATCAACTTCCGAATGAGAAAAGTTCCAAGAGGGAGATTAGAAATGGTCGTGCTTGGTCCCATTTTGAACCCCTTTATCTATTCTTCCTTCTTCTATCAAATTCTTGTTAATGTTAAGCCTTTTGAAAAATATGCCACGATTGGAACATGGAGTATGTTCTTACACAACAGTTTCTTGTCTATCACCTTCCGAATGAGAATAATCCCAAACGGGAGATTAAATAAGGTCGTGCTTGGTCCCATTATAAACCTCTTTATCTATTCTTCTTGCTTCTATAAAATTCGTGTTAATGTTTAGCCTATTCAGAAAGCTACCACGATTGGAACATGGAGTATGTTCTTATACAACAGTTTCTTGTCTATCAACTTCCGAATGAGAAAAGTTCCAAGAGGGAGATTAGAAATGGTCGTGCTTGGTCCCATTTTGAACCCCTTCATCTATTCTTCCTTCTTCTATCAAATTCGTGTTAATGTTAAGCCTTTTGAAAAAGATGCCACGATTGGAACATGGAGTATGTTCTTACACAACAGTTTCTTGTCTATCACCTTCCGAATGAGAATAATCCCAAACGGGAGATTAAAAATGGTCGTGCTTGGTCCCATTATAAACCCCTTTATCTATTCTACTTGCTTCTATAAAATTCGTGTTAATGTTTAGCCTATTCAAAAAGCTACCACGATTGGAACATGGAGTATGTTCTTATACAACAGTTTCTTGTCTATCAACTTAATGAGAAAAGTTCCAAGAGGGAGATTAGAAATGGTCGTGCTTGGTCCCATTTTGAACCCCTTGATGTATTCCTCTTGCTTCTATCAAATTCGTGTCAATGTTAAGCCTTTTGAAAAAGATGCCACGATTGGAACATGGAGTATGTTCTGATTCAACAATTTCTTGTCTATCACCTTCCGAATGAGAATAATCCCAAACGGGAGATTAAATATGGTCGTGCTTGGTCCCATTATAAACCCCTTTATCTATTTTTCTTGCTTCTATAAAATTCGTGTTAATGTTTAGCCTATTCAGAAAGCTACCACGATTGGAACATGGAGTATGTTCTTATACAACAGTTTCTTGTCTATCAACTTCCGAATGAGAAAAGTTCCAAAAGGGAGATTAGAAATGGTCGTGCTTGGTCCCATTTTGAACCCCTTTATCTATTCTTCCTTCTTCTATCAAATTCTTGTTAATGTTAAGCCTTTTGAAAAAGATGCCACGATTGGAACATGGAGTATGTTCTTATACAACAATTTCTTGTCTATCACCTTCCGAATGAGAATAATCCCAAACGGGAGATTAAAAATGGTCGTGCTTGGTCCCAATTTAAACCCCTTGATCTATTCTTCTTTCTTCTATCAAATTCGTGTTAATGTTAAGCCTATTGAAAAAGATGCCACGATTGGAACATGGAGTATGTTCTTATACAACAGTTTCTTGTCTATCACCTTCCGAATGAGAATAATCCCAAACGGGAGATTAAAAATGGTCGTGCTTGGTCCCATTATAAACCCCTTTATCTATTCTTCTTGCTTCTATAAAATTCGTGTTAATGTTTAGCCTATTCAGAAAGCTACCACGATTGGAACATGGAGTATGTTCTTATACAACAGTTTCTTGTCTATCAACTTCCGAATGAGAAAAGTTCCAAAAGGGAGATTAGAAATGGTCGTGCTTGGTCCCATTTTGAACCCCTTTATCTATTCTTCCTTCTTCTATCAAATTTTTATCAATGTTAAGCCTTTTGAAAAAGATGCCACGATTGGAACATGGAGTATGTTCTTATACAACAGTTTCTTGTCTATCAACTTCCGAATGAGAAAAGTTCCAAAAGGGAGATTAGAAATGGTCGTGCTTGGTCCCATTTTGAACCCCTTCATCTATTCTTCCTTCTTCTATCAAATTCGTGTTAATGTTAAGCCTTTTGAAAAAGATGCCACGATTGGAACATGGAGTATGTTCTTACACAACAGTTTCTTGTCTATCACCTTCCGAATGAGAATAATCCCAAACGGGAGATTAAAAATGGTCGTGCTTGGTCCCATTATAAACCCCTTTATCTATTCTACTTGCTTCTATAAAATTCGTGTTAATGTTTAGCCTATTCAAAAAGCTACCACGATTGGAACATGGAGTATGTTCTTATACAACAGTTTCTTGTCTATCAACTTCCGAATGAGAAAAGTTCCAAAGGGAGATTAGAAATGGTCGTGCTTGGTCCCATTTTGAAACCCTTGATCTATTCTTCCTTCTTCTATCAAATTCTTGTTAATGTTAAGCCTTTTGAAAAAGATGCCACGATTGGAACATGGAGTATGTTCTTTATTCCCAACAGATTAAAAATGGTTCTTGTCTATCATCCTTCCTTCTTCTATCAAATGTTAATGTTAAGCCTTTTGAAAAAGATGCCACGATTGGAACATGGAGTATGTTCTTACACAACAGTTTCTTGTCTATCACCTTCCGAATGAGAATAATCCCAAACGGGAGATTAAAAATGGTCGTGCTTGGTCCCATTATAAACCCCTTGATCTATTCTTCTTGCTTCTATAAAATTCGTGTTAATGTTTAGCCTATTCAAAAAGCTACCACGATTGGAACATGGAGTATGTTCTTATACAACAGTTTCTTGTCTATCAACTTCCGAATGAGAAAAGTTCCAAGAGGGAGATTAGAAATGGTCGTGCTTGGTCCCATTTTGAACCCCTTGATGTATTCCTCTTGCTTCTATCTAATTCTTGTTAATGTTAAGCCTTTTGAAAAAGATGCCACGATTGGAACATGGAGTATGTTCTTATACAACAATTTCTTGTCTATCACCTTCCAAATGAGAATAATCCCAAACGGGAGATTAAAAATGGTCGTGCTTGGTCCCATTATAAACCCCTTTATCTATTCTTCTTGCTTCTATAAAATTCGTGTTAATGTTTAGCCTATTCAGAAAGCTACCACGATTGGAACATGGAGTATGTTCTTATACAACAGTTTCTTGTCTATCAACTTCCGAATGAGAAAAGTTCCAAAAGGGAGATTAGAAATGGTCGTGCTTGGTCCCATTATAAACCCCTTGATCTATTCTTCTTGCTTCTAACAAATTCGTGTTAATGTTAAGCCTTTTGAAAAAATGCTTGCTTCTATAAAATTCGTGTTAATGTTTAGCCTATTCAAAAAGCTAGTATTGGAACGATTGGAACATGGAGTATGTTCTTATACAACAGTTTCTTGTCTATCAACTTCCGAATGAGAAAAGTTCCAAGCGGGAGATTAGAAATGGTCGTGCTTGGTCCCATTTTGAACCCCTTGATGTATTTCTCTTGCTTCTATCAAATTCGTGTCAATGTTAAGCCTTTTGAAAAAGATGCCACGATTGGAACATGGAGTATGTTCTTATACAACAGTTTCTTGTCTATCACCTTCCGAATGAGAATAATCCCAAACGGGAGATTAAAAATGGTCGTGCTTGGTCCCATTATAAACCCCTTTATCTATTCTTCTTGCTTCTATAAAATTCGTGTTAATGTTTAGCCTATTCAGAAAGCTACCACGATTGGAACATGGAGTATGTTCTTATACAACAGTTTCTTGTCTATCAACTTCCGAATGAGAAAAGTTCCAAAAGGGAGATTAGAAATGGTCGTGCTTGGTCCCATTTTGAACCCCTTCATCTATTCTTCCTTCTTCTATCAAATTCGTGTTAATGTTAAGCCTTTTGAAAAAGATGCCACGATTGGAACATGGAGTATGTTCTTACACAACAGTTTCTTGTCTATCACCTTCCGAATGAGAATAATCCCAAACGGGAGATTAAAAATGGTCGTGCTTGGTCCCATTATAAACCCCTTTATCTATTCTACTTGCTTCTATAAAATTCGTGTTAATGTTTAGCCTATTCAAAAAGCTACCACGATTGGAACATGCAGTATGTTCTTATACAACAGTTTCTTGTCTATCAACTTCCGAATGAGAAAAGTTCCAAGAGGGAGATTAGAAATGGTCGTGCTTGGTCCCACTTTGAACCCCTTCATCTATTCTTCCTTCTTCTATCAAATTTTTGTCAATGTTAAGCCTTTTGAAAAAGATGCCACGATTGGAACATGGAGTATGTTCTTACACAATAGTTTCTTGTCTATCACCTTCCGAATGAGAATAATCCCAAACGGGAGATTAAAAATGGTCGTGCTTGGTCCCATTATAAACCCCTTTATCTATTCTACTTGCTTCTATAAAATTCGTGTTAATGTTTAGCCTATTCAAAAAGCTACCACGATTGGAACATGGAGTATGTTCTTATACAACAGTTTCTTGTCTATCAACTTCCGAATGAGAAAAGTTCCAAGAGGGAGATTAGAAATGGTCGTGCTTGGTCCCATTTTGAACCCCTTGATCTATTCCTCTTGCTTTTATCAAATTCGTGTCAATGTTAAGCCTTTTGAAAAAGATGCAACGATTGGAACATGGAGTATGTTCTTATTCAACAATTTTTTTGTCTATCACCTTCCGAATAAGTATAATCCCAAACTGTAGATTAAAAATGGTCGTACTTGGTCCCATTTTAAACCCCTTTATCTATTCTTCTTGCTTCTATAAAATTCATGTTAATGTTAAGCCTTTTGAAAAAGATGCCACGATTGGAACATGGAGTATTTTCTTATACGACAATTTCTTGTCTATCACCTTCCGAATGAGAATAATCCCAAACGGGAGATTAAAAATGGTCGTGCTTGGTCCCATTATAAACCCCTTTATCTATTCTTCTTGCTTCTATAAAATTCGTGTTAATGTTTAGCCTATTCAGAAAGCTACCACGATTGGAACATGGAGTATGTTCTTATACAACAGTTTCTTGTCTATCAACTTCCGAATGAGAAAAGTTCCAAAAGGGAGATTAGAAATGGTCGTGCTTGGTCCCATTTTGAACCCCTTGATCTATTCTTCTTGCTTCTATCAAATTCGTTGTAATGTTAAGGTTTTTGAAAAAGATGCCACGATTGGAACATGGAGTATGTTGTTATACAACAATTTCTTCTCTATCACCTTCCGAATGTGAAAAATCCCAAACGGGAGATTTAAAATGGTCGTGCTTGGTCCCATTATAAACCTCTTGATCTATTCTTCTTGCTTCTATAAAATTCGTGTTAATGTTTAGCCTATTCAGAAAGCTACCACGATTGGAACATGGAGTATGTTCTTATACAACAGTTTCTTGTCTATCAACTTCCGAATGAGAAAAGTTCCAAAAGGGAGATTAGAAATGGTCGTGCTTGGTCCCATTTTGAACCCCTTCATCTATTCTTCCTTCTTCTATCAAATTCGTGTTAATGTTAAGCCTTTTGAAAAAGATGCCACGATTGGAACATGGAGTATGTTCTTACACAACAGTTTCTTGTCTATCACCTTCCGAATGAGAATAATCCCAAACGGGAGATTAAAAATGGTCGTGCTTGGTCCCATTATAAACCCCTTTATCTATTCTACTTGCTTCTATAAAATTCGTGTTAATGTTTAGCCTATTCAAAAAGCTACCACGATTGGAACATGGAGTATGTTCTTATACAACAGTTTCTTGTCTATCAACTTCCGAATGAGAAAAGTTCCAAAAGGGAGATTAGAAATGGTCGTCTATTTCCAAAAGGGAGATTAGAAATGGTCGTGCTTGGTCCCATTTTGAACCCCTTCATCTATTCTTCCTTCTTCTATCAAATTCGTGTTAATGTTAAGCCTTTTGAAAAAGATGCCACGATTGGAACATGGAGTATGTTCTTACACAACAGTTTCTTGTCTATCACCTTCCGAATGAGAATAATCCCAAACGGGAGATTAAAAATGGTCGTGCTTGGTCCCATTATAAACCCCTTTATCTATTCTACTTGCTTCTATAAAATTCGTGTTAATGTTTAGCCTATTCAAAAAGCTACCACGATTGGAACATGGAGTATGTTCTTATACAACAGTTTCTTGTCTTGTCTATCAACTATCCGTGAATGAGCCTATTCAAAAAGTTACCACGATTGGAACATGGAGTATGTTCTTATACAACAGTTTCTTGTCTATCAACTTCCGAATGAGAAAAGTTCCAAGAGGGAGATTAGAAATGGTCGTGCTTGGTCCCATTTTGAACCCCTTGATCTATTCCTCTTGCTTCTATCAAATTCGTGTTCAATGTTAAGCTTTAATTTTGCCTTTTGAAAAAGATGCCACGATTGGAACATGGAGTATGTTCTTATACAACAATTTTTTTGTCTATCACCTTCCGAATGAGAATAATCCCAAACGGGAGATTAAATATGGTCGTGCTTGGTCCCATTATAAAAACCCCTTTATCTATTCTTCTTGCTTCTATAAAATTCGTGTTAATGTTTAGCCTATTCAGAAAGCTACCACGATTGGAACATGGAGTATGTTCTTATACAACAGTTTCTTGTCTATCAACTTCCGAATGAGAAAAGTTCCAAGAGGGAGATTAGAAATGGTCGTGCTTGGTCCCATTTTGAACCCCTTTATCTATTCTTCCTTCTTCTATCAAATTCTTGTTAATGTTAAGCCTTTTGAAAAATATGCCACGATTGGAACATGGAGTATGTTCTTATACAACAGTTTCTTGTCTATCAACTTCCGAATTCCAAAAGGGAGATTAAAAATGGTCGTGCTTGGTCCCATTTTGAACCCCTTCATCTATTCTTCCTTCTTCTATCAAATTCGTGTTAATGTTAAGCCTTTTGAAAAAGATGCCACGATTGGAACATGGAGTATGTTCTTACACAACAGTTTCTTGTCTATCACCTTCCGAATGAGAATAATCCCAAACGGGAGATTAAAAATGGTCGTGCTTGGTCCCATTATAAACCCCTTTATCTATTCTACTTGCTTCTATAAAATTCGTGTTAATGTTTAGCCTATTCAAAAAGCTACCACGATTGGAACATGGAGTATGTTCTTATACAACAGTTTCTTGTCTATCAACTTCCGAATGAGAAAAGTTCCAAAAGGGAGATTAGAAATGGTCGTGCTTGGTCCCAATTTAAACCCCTTGATCTATTCTTCTTGCTTCTATCAAATTCGTGTTAATGTTAAGGCTTTTGAAAAAGATGCCACGATTGGAACATGGAGTATGTTCTTACACAACAGTTTCTTGTCTATCACCTTCTATAAAATTTGTGAATGAGAATAATCCCAAACTTTTTGATTGGAACATGGAGTATGTTCTTATACAACAGTTTCTTGTCTATCACCTTCCGAATGAGAATAATCCCAAACGGGAGATTAAAAATGGTCGTGCTTGGTCCCATTATAAACCCCTTTATCTATTCTTCTTGCTTCTATAAAATTCGTGTTAATGTTTAGCCTATTCAGAAAGCTACCACGATTGGAACATGGAGTATGTTCTTATACAACAGTTTCTTGTCTATCAACTTCCGAATGAGAAAAGTTCCAAAAGGGAGATTAGAAATGGTCGTGCTTGGTCCCATTTTGAACCCCTTGATGTATTCCTCTTGCTTCTATCAAATTCTTGTTAATGTTAAGCCTTTTGAAAAATATGCCACGATTGGAACATGGAGTATGTTCTTATACAACAATTTCTTGTCTATCACCTTCCGAATGAGAATAATCCCAAACGGGAGATTAAAAATGGTCGTGCTTGGTCCCATTATAAACCCCTTTATCTATTCTTCTTGCTTCTATAAAATTCGTGTTAATGTTTAGCCTATTCAGAAAGCTACCACGATTGGAACATGGAGTATGTTCTTATACAACAGTTTCTTGTCTATCAACTTCCGAATGAGAAAAGTTCCAAAAGGGAGATTAGAAATGGTCGTGCTTGGTCCCATTATAAACCCCTTTATCTATTCTTCTTGCTTCTATAAAATTCGTGTTAATGTTTAGCCTATTCAAAAAGCTACCACGATTGGAACATGCAGTATGTTCTTATACAACAGTTTCTTGTCTATCAACTTCCGAATGAGAAAAGTTCCAAACGGGAGATTAAAAATGGTCGTGCTTGGTCCCATTTTGAACCCCTTTATCTATTCTTCTTGCCTCTATCAAATTCGTGTTAATGTTTAGCCTATTCAAAAAGCTACCACGATTGGAACATGGAGTATGTTCTTACACAACAGTTTCTTGTCTATCAACTTCCGAATGAGAAAAGTTCCAAACGGGAGATTAAAAATGGTCGTGCTTGGTCCCAATTTAAACCCCTTGATCTATTCTTCTTGCTTCTATCAAATTCGTGTTAATGTTAAGGCTTTTGAAAAAGATGCCACGATTGGAACATGGAGTATGTTCTTATACAACAATTTCTTGTCTATCACCTTCCGAATGAGAATAATCCCAAACGGGAGATTAAAAATGGTCGTGCTTGGTCCCATTATAAACCCCTTTATCTATTCTTCTTGCTTCTATAAAATTCGTGTTAATGTTTAGCCTATTCAGAAAGCTACCACGATTGGAACATGGAGTATGTTCTTATACAACAGTTTCTTGTCTATCAACTTCCGAATGAGAAAAGTTCCAAAAGGGAGATTAGAAATGGTCGTGCTTGGTCCCATTTTGAACCCCTTGATCTATTCTTCCTTCTTCTATCAAATTCGTGTTAATGTTAAGCCTTTTGAAAAAGATGCCACGATTGGAACATGGAGTATGTTCTTACACAACAGTTTCTTGTCTATCAACTTCCGAATGAGAATAATCCCAAACGGGAGATTAAAAATGGTCGTGCTTGGTCCCATTTTGAACCCCTTCGTCTATTCTTCCTTCTTCTATCAAATTCGTGTTAATGTTAAGCCTTTTGAAAAAGATGCCACGATTGGAACATGGAGTATGTTCTTACACAACAGTTTCTTGTCTATCACCTTCCGAATGAGAATAATCCCAAACGGGAGATTAAAAATGGTCGTGCTTGGTCCCATTATAAACCCCTTTATCTATTCTACTTGCTTCTATAAAATTCGTGTTAATGTTTAGCCTATTCAAAAAGCTACCACGATTGGAACATGCAGTATGTTCTTATACAACAGTTTCTTGTCTATCAACTTCCGAATGAGAAAAGTTCCAAGAGGGAGATTAGAAATGGTCGTGCTTGGTCCCATTTTGAACCCCTTGATGTATTCCTCTTGCTTCTATCAAATTCGTGTCAATGTTAAGCCTTTTGAAAAAGATGCCACGATTGGAACATGGAGTATGTTCTTATACAACAATTTCTTGTCTATCACCTTCTGAATGAGAATAATCCCAAACGGGAGATTAAAAATGGTCGTGCTTGGTCCCATTATAAACCCCTTTATCTATTCTACTTGCTTCTATAAAATTCGTGTTAATGTTTAGCCTATTCAAAAAGCTACCACGATTGGAACATGGAGTATGTTCTTATACAACAGTTTCTTGTCTATCAACTTCCGAATGAGAAAAGTTCCAAGAGGGAGATTAGAAATGGTCGTGCTTGGTCCCATTTTGAACCCCTTGATGTATTCCTCTTGCTTCTATCAAATTCGTGTCAATGTTAAGCCTTTTGAAAAAGATGCCACGATTGGAACATGGAGTATGTTCTTATACAACAATTTCTTGTCTATCACCTTCCGAATGAGAATAATCCCAAACGGGAGATTAAAAATGGTCGTGCTTGGTCCCATTATAAACCCCTTTATCTATTCTTCTTGCTTCTATAAAATTCGTGTTAATGTTTAGCCTATTCAGAAAGCTACCACGATTGGAACATGGAGTATGTTCTTATACAACAGTTTCTTGTCTATCAACTTCCGAATGAGAAAAGTTCCAAAAGGGAGATTAGAAATGGTCGTGCTTGGTCCCATTTTGAACCCCTTTATCTATTCTTCCTTCTTCTATCAAATTCGTGTTAATGTTAAGCCTTTTGAAAAAGATGCCACGATTGGAACATGGAGTATGTTCTGATTCAACAATTTCTTGTCTATCACCTTCCGAATGAGAATAATCCCAAACGGGAGATTAAATATGGTCGTGCTTGGTTCCATTAAAAACCCCTTTATCTATTCTTCTTGCTTCTATAAAATTCGTGTTAATGTTTAGCCTATTCAGAAAGCTACCACGATTGGAACATGGAGTATGTTCTTATACAACAGTTTCTTGTCTATCAACTTCCGAATGAGAAAAGTTCCAAAAGGGAGATTAGAAATGGTCGTGCTTGGTCCCAATTTAAACCCCTTGATCTATTCTTCTTGCTTCTATCAAATTCGTGTTAATGTTAAGCCTTTTGAAAAAGATGCCACGATTGGAACATGGAGTATGTTCTTACACAACAGTTTCTTGTCTATCACCTTCCGAATGAGAATAATCCCAAACGGGAGATTAAAATGGTCGTGCTTGGTCCCATTATAAACCCCTTTATCTATTCTTCTTGCTTCTATAAAATTCGTGTTAATGTTTAGCCTATTCAGAAAGCTACCACGATTGGAACATGGAGTATGTTCTTATACAACAGTTTCTTGTCTATCAACTTCCGAATGAGAAAAGTTCCAAAAGGGAGATTAGAAATGGTCGTGCTTGGTCCCATTTTGAACCCCTTGATCTATTCCTCTTGCTTCTATCAAATTCGTGTCAATGTTAAGCCTTTTGAAAAAGATGCCACGATTGGAACATGGAGTATGTTCTTACACAACAGTTTCTTGTCTATCACCTTCCGAATGAGAATAATCCCAAACGGGAGATTAAAAATGGTCGTGCTTGGTCCCATTATAAACCCCTTTATCTATTCTTCTTGCTTCTATAAAATTCGTGTTAATGTTTAGCCTATTCAGAAAGCTACCACGATTGGAACATGGAGTATGTTCTTATACAACAGTTTCTTGTCTATCAACTTCCGAATGAGAAAAGTTCCAAAAGGGAGATTAGAAATGGTCGTGCTTGGTCCCATTTTGAACCCCTTGATCTATTCTTCCTGCTTCTATAAAATTCGTGTTAATGTTTAGCCTATTCAAAAAACTACAACGATTGGAACATGGAGTATGTTCTTACACAACAGTTTCTTGTCTATCAACTTCCGAATGAGAAAAGTTCCAAAAAGGGAGATTAGAAATGGTCGTGCTTGGTCCCATTTTGAACCCCTTTATCTATTCTTCTTGCTTCTATCAAATTCGTGTCAATGTTAAGCCTTTTGAAAAAGATGCCACGATTGGAACATGGAGTATGTTCTTATACAACAATTTCTTGTCTATCACCTTCCGAATGAGAATAATCCCAAACGGGAGATAAAAAATGGTCGTGCTTGGTCCCATTTTGAACCCCTTTATCTGTTCTTCTAGCTTCTATAAAATTCGTGTTAATGTTTAGCCTATTCACAAAGCTACCACGATTGGAACATGGAGTATGGTCTTAAACAACAATTTCTTGTCTATCACCTTCTGAATGAGAATAATCCCAAACGGGAGATTAAAAATGGTCGTGCTTGGTCCCATAATAAACCCCTTTATCAATTCTTCCTGCTTCTATAAAATTCGTGTTAATGTTTAGCCTATTAAAAAAGCTACCACGATTGGAACATGGAGTATGTTCTTATACAACAATTTCTTGTCTATCACCTTCCGAATGAGAATAATCCCAAACGGGAGATTAGAAATGGTCGTGCTTGGTCCCATTTTGAACCCTTTTATCTATTCTTCTTGCTTCTATAAAATTCGTGTTAATGTTTAGCCTATTCAAAAAGCTACCACGATTGGAACATGGAGTATGGTCTTATACAACAATTTCTTGTCTATCAACTTCCAAATGAGAAAAGTTCCAAAAAGGAGATTAGAAATGGTCGTGCTTGGTCCCATTTTGAACCCCTTGATCTATTCTTCCTGCTTCTATAAAATTCGTGTTAATGTTTAGCCTATTCAAAAAACTACAACGATTGGAACATGGAGTATGTTCTTACACAACAGTTTCTTTTCTATCAACTTCCGAATGAGAAAAGTTCCAAAAGGGAGATTAGAAATTGTCGTGCTTGGTCCCATTTTCAACCCCTTTATCTATTCTTCTTGCTTCTATTAAATTCGTGTTAATGTTAAACCTTTCGAAAAAGATGCCACGATTGGAACATGGAGTATGTTCTTACACAACAGTTTCTTTTCTATCACCTTCCGAATGAGAATAATCCCAAACGAGAGATTAAAAATGGTCGCGCTTGGTCCCATTTTGAACCCTTTTTTCTATTTTTCTTGCTTCTATCAAATTCGTGTTAATGTTTAGCCTATTCACAAAGCTACCACGATTGGAACATGGAGAATTTTCTTATACAAAAGTTTCTTGTCTATCACCTTCCGAATGAGAATAATCCCAAACGGGAGATTTAAAATGGTCGTGCTTGGTCCCATTTTAAACCCCTTTATCTATTCTTCTTTCTTCTATAAATTTCGTTTTAATGTTTAGCCTTTTCAAAAAGCTACCACGATTGGAACATGGAGTATGTTCTTATACAACAGTTTCTTGTCTATCAACTTCCGAGTGTGAAAAGTTCCAAACGGGAGATTAAATATGGTCGTGCTTGGTCCCATTTTAAACCCCTTTATCTATTCTTCTTGCTTCTCTAAAATTTGTGTTATGTACTTTGTTTCATTTTTAACCCCTTGATCTATTCTTCTATGAAATCGCGCTTACGCGCCAGCTTTTCGTGTCATTTGGGACACTACTTGTTTTGTAAGCTTCATAGTTATGTCTTACAGTCGTTATTAAACACGTATGACAATTCCAAAATTTTCAGGGGAAAAGAAATTTTTTCCGAAACTTTCTTACTATTATCTCACTTGCTCTTCAATATATTTCTAATGTTCTTTCCGTTTTGACTTCTTTCGGCATTTTCGTATAGAGATACCAAGAGAAAAAGAGATACAACAGCAAATGTTAAAGTGTGCCATTACACTTTTCCTTGCGCCATCTAGCGTCTAATAGTGGGGTTAAGTTATGGATAAAAGGAGGGTAACCTCAAACTAATTGCAACAAAATAAGTTTTAAATGAACATCGTACTATTTAAGAAGTACAACAACATGCTAAAACCCTCCTGATACATCTAGAAAATTACCATGAATAAAACGTATTCAAAATTTCCACCTGTTTTCAATGTGAAAAAAAGGTAATTTCAAAATAATTCATACAAATTTCAATAAATGAACTTTGTTTGGAGATAGTAATAGCACGAGTTGTGACAGTTTTGTTCATTTTGAACATTACATATGGTTAGTGTAGCAGCTAATGTAAAGACGTTCAGCGATTGCGGTCGAAAAGAATTCGCCGTGTCTAACACGGCGGCTTATGGCAGACCACCAAAAGTTCATGTTCATATAATAAGCAAGTGTTGGTACTGGAATCGATTGCAATCTTTTCCATTAAAAACTTTAGCATTATTTCTATACGATGCGGTAAATTCAACCAAAAACATGGAAAATTATCCAAGTTATTCGATGTGCAAAATCTCCCGTTTCACTTAATTTTGGAAAGCGGGGGAATAGTAATCAACACACCCGCTACTTCAACTGGCGCTTTGAGAAGTTGTTTGAAAAAAGTACATAATTCTTATTTTTTTCTTTTTTTTTTGTAAAAATTTTTTACACAGAATTCTGGTTTAAGTCTCAATGCTTCGTTTTACAAGCAAGTATCACAAAGAAAAACCGATATTTGGAGTTTGTTGTCCCTTTTTCAAGCGACTACACGACGCGCCAATTGAAGTAGCGGATTTGTTGCAAACTAATCCCCCGTTTTTCCAAATTAAGTAAAAAGGAGCATTTTGTACATCGAATAACTTAGACAATTTAACGTATTTCGTTTTGAATGTAACGTATCGTATAGAAGTAATGCTAAAGTTTATATGGGAAAAGGTTTCAATTGATTCCAGCATACCCCTTCCTTATTCTATGGGAATGAAATTTTAGTGGCCCGCCGTAAGCTGCCGTGTTAAACACGGCGATTGCATTCCGACCCGTCATCGGTGACCATCTTCGTGTTAAATGCTTCATTAAGAACATGACCCAATCAAAATGAACGAAACGTTCTCAACATACACTATTATAAATTCTAAACAAAGTTCACTATTTGGAACTTGCATAAACTATCTCTTAATCATTATTTTTTTGCATTGACCAATACCGAAATTTTCTAATCTGTTTTTTTCATACTAATGTTTAGTATTTTTCGGGAGGGTTTTGACACGTTGTTATACTACTTGAATAGTACAGTGTTCACTTAATGCTTGTTTTGTTGCAATTAGTTTGAGGTAAAATCATAACTTAACCCCACTATAATGCCCGCCCTATAGTGTTAAAAGATGAGGGAGAATTCTCAAGGGACTCCCACCCCTCGCCCTTGAGACTTCCCTACCTCTGACTTCTCCTTATCTCTTAACACATGGCGGGCATTAGTTGCTAGATGGCGTTCTTAAAAGTATCATGGCGTACTTCCCTATCATATGTCGTATCTCTTTTTCTCTGGAGATACCTCATCTTTGCTTAGTTTATGTTTTGATTTTTAGTGCCCTCTAGTGGCGATTTTTAACTCTACGTAGTATTTCTTTTGTTGTAATATTGGACACTTTTCCATTTAAGTTTTTGTTTTGATGTCAATCATAGGAGTATTTCTTATCATTAAATGGCCATAGACAATTGTCCATATTTCCTTTACATGATGTTTGTTTTGCGAATTGGTTTTTTATTTTCCTGATTTTCTATTTTCTACCACCCCCTCGAATTTTGCCATAGCCATCTGTTGGTGGAAAAACTAACTAAAAAATTAAATATTGCAAAATCGCACTTGGGGGAAAGTCACTTCCTGCTTGTCGGTCCGATAAATTGGTAGAAGCCCTCGGTTCCCACCTAGAGGTGGGAGACACTCGGGGATAAAACTGGTTAATAGTGTCGAACTAGATAACCGTTGAACGCAGGACGCTAGAAGGACTTACTAAGCCTTTAAATGATCCTATTGACTCCCTCTTTCAAAGTATTGTAACAGGCGTTGGTGGTCTTTCCGATAAAAACAGTTTTGCCCATAAGAAGGACTACCGTATTATCATAAAACTGATGGAGAGTTTCCAACTCGATTATCTGACGAACGCAGGACGCTTGAAGGTCGTACTAAGTCTCAAAATGATTCCAATAACTCCCTTGTTAAAAGTATTGTAACAAGCGAGGGTGTTTTTTCCAAAGTTTTGCCCATAAGGACTACGGTATTATCATGAAACTGGTTAAGAGTCTCGAACTGGATAACCGTCGAACGCAGAACGCTAGAAGGACGTACTAAGTCTCAAAATGATCCTATCAACTCCCTATTTAAAAGTATTGTAACAGGCGTGGGTGGTCTTTCCGATTAAAAAAGTTTTGGCCATAACAAGAACTTTGGTAGCCTATTTTCGAAAATTTACCCTATTTCTCGTTTTTTACCCCTTAAAAGGCAGCTTTCATTAAAATGATGGCGATTTTCGTAATCTACGGAACATTTCCTACCGAAATCGTTTATTTCTGGGAAAATTTCGTAAATTTACGAAATTCGCAAAAATAGAAAGTCTATATAGGGGCCGTTCATTAAGTATGTCACGCTTCGAGGGGGGGGAGGGGGTTTGCCAAAACGTGACCGATTGGGACGAGGGGGGTGGAGGGGGTCCAAGAAAATGTGACGTCACATGCGCGTTGTTTTATTTTCATTAGTAAAAACTCTGATTGCCAATTTCTGGCTTCCCATTTAGAAAATTCGATTCAACTATTATTAAAACTTTGCAAAGCTTTTTGCTAAATTTGAATGTAAAAAAAAGTGGTAAAATCCACAAACTCAATTTGCAGTATTTTTTCTACTCTTGTCTAAAAAAAGCTGAAAATAGGGGGGTTGGGTTCAAATGTGACATACTTTTAGGGGGGGAGGGCTAAGATTTTGTGACATAATGTGACAATGGGGGGAGAGGGGGTCCAAAAAGGCCCAAAAACGCGTGACATACTAAATGAACGGCCCCATATAAAGGAAAAAAGTTTGATTTTCGTTTTAAAAAAATGAAAATCTTTAGAAACAACACGAATCAGTACAGTTTTTAATGTAGATTCCCGTGCTTCATTCTCATTTCCGCTCTCTACTACCGTTTCCTCTGTATTTGAGGAAAAACTGGTTAAGAGAGCTTAAACTGATAGAAAGCTTCCAACTGCATTATCTGACGAACGCAGGACGCTAGAAGCTCGTACAAAGTCTCAAAATAATCCTTTTATTTTCCTCTTTAATAATTTTGTAATATATTTTGGTGGTATTTCCCATCAAAAAGTAATGGCCATTAGAAGAACTATGGTAGCCTATTTGCGAAAAACTAAATTTCTCGATTTTTCACCCTTAAAAAGGCAACTCCTCGCACCTCCTTAGTCCTTACATTCACAAGCCCCACAAAACTTAGTTACATTTTCTACGAATTTCTTATTTAGGTGAATGTCCCTTAGACTACAACCTTTTGAAATAAAACAATAAAGAAAAAGAAAAATATTAAATTCTTCAAGTTGTAGACCTGTTTATTCACTTTTGAAACTGAATGTAAGAACTAAGAAGTATTGTATTCCACAACATTTTTGTATGGGTCCGAGTTCAAATATAGTCAAACAAATAAACTGACAAACGATAAAAGGATACACGACATTGTGTGCTTCTGGTTCAAGCTGTTTAATTCTGGATTCTGTCCGAATAAAAAGGAGAAAACCGTGCTGACTTTAGTGTTCGCTACTGTCGAGGGCTTTGAGGAAACGATCGTCGATGAGACGAGGAATGATGAGGTGGCGGATAGGTAACAACGAGAGTAGAATAACGGGGAAAATCATCTTCATGTAAGGCCATGGAACAAAACCGAAAAGACACATGAGCAGCAACTGAGCCAACTGACAGCCAGTGAACTGGTGGATCTTCCGTTGCGGCACCCGACGGATGTAGTGGTTCGGCGGATAAGCGGTCTATTCCACACAATAGAAGTCATAGCTAGTATATACTGTAGTAACCTTCAACTTAATGATCGAAATAGATACCTGCTCCGTAAAGAAGAGTGCAACACGTTCAAATAACTGATTGCCGCCTAGACCGGTGACGGCCACGTAGAGGAATAGGCCGTTGAGAACGGAAGGTGGAATGTAAGCCAACGGATAAGGCAACAAAAGAAGCGACAGGCCGATGAGAATGTGCGAAAAAAGGACCGTCAGTCGAGTCTCTCGCACTCTAACCACACTGCAATCAAAACTAATGTTTCAATCGTTGAAAAATGACTGGAATAAAATAAACTAACATTTGATAGACGTGTCCTTGGTGGACTCGCTCCTCAACGTCGGCCAATGCTCGAGCGTGAAGAGGCGAATGGACCAGGGCGTGTATCCATGGTAATCCAACAGCGGAAAGAGCAGCAGTAATCAAACTTAATGGAAAGTCCGCCATGACACATTTCGGGATGCCATCTAACGAACAATTCCCTCCCTATGAAAGGAAGTGATAGGGGAAGCGTCTCAAGGGTATTCCCCACACCCCCCTGTCCTTCCCCTCCTCCGAAGGTAGCCCCTATCTCTTAACACATGGAGGGAATTGCTCGCTAGATGGCGAAACAAAATGTGTCATGGCGGACTTTCCATTAAGTGTCCCATCTCCCTTATCTCTGCAATTATACCATTCCTCCCCTACAATCAATTGAAAATCGATTCATTTAGACTATATCAAATGCGGTCGATTCCGTAACCCTTACGAAAATCATATAATATGATCTCATATGAGATATGAGTTCTCAGTTCCAATGTCGCATATCGCATATGATTCGCATATGATTCTCATATGCGAAATGAGACATTGGAACTGATTACTCACATCTCATATGAGCTCACATCATATGTTTTTTGTAAGGGAATGGAAAGTGTATCGTAAACACCGCTGTCCCTCCCTCTTACGTAGAGTGACGACAGAAAACCTTGGGACCGCTATCAAGCGCCGCTAAGTGTTGACGTAGTAGTTTAGTGGTCAAGTTCTGAAGAAAGAGGTTGAGTTGGAGAAATGGTCTGTTGCGCCATCAAAAATCTCATCAGACGACTTGTTATCCTGCGCTGTGATACTATATATGTACCTAGACTGACGTGTTTTAATCAGTACAGCCAGTTGCTGGACAACGAATAGACTGTTGTCGATGCGTTAAAACAGGTCGATATAGAAAAATGGAAAATTCCAATTTAATTCCGGTTTAAAAAAAACTGTGTTCTGCATTATTGCGGCTTTAGTTTTGTCCTTTCAGACTGTATACTTATTCCTTAGTAGCGAATCGGACGAGACTACTAAGGGCTTAATAGACATTTTTGTTTTTAAAGTGTAATATGCATAGCGAACAAGAACATACTAATACAATTCCACCGTCGCTTATACGCGAAAATAATAGACAAAAAGCAATTAGCTCCAATCTATAAGTTTGGTATCATTTACATCCATCGACGTTGCTACTCCAATCACAGTTGTTGGTTTCTGAACGGTAGACCAAACCTTGAGGGCACACCTGTAAATAATATAGTTGCGTTATTAAAAAATGAAAATCCCTAATGTCAGTAAGTTTGAAAATTAGTGACGATAAGCTACACTTACAGGCCTACACTCAGAGAAAAGGGGAGATGGGAAAGGCCATAAGAGAAAATCGTCACTTTTTTTCGTGCATAAAAAAGCGCCAAAGCGATTGGAGACAGAACTGCCAAGAAGATTCCCCATTATGTTATTTCCCTATCCCGTAGTAACAGGTACTAGTCCCATCCGCTTGGAGGCAACCTTTAAAAGGGTGTACTGATGTAATATGGTCCATCCCCATCTCTCCTCATCTCTGCCTACACTACCCATCCAAATAGTTGAAATAGACTATTCGCCTATAGCCTACTTTGGCGTGAAAAATCTTTAAAATTATCGAAATCCGCAATAACCACTAGTGTTAAAACGCTTAAATATGTGGAATATGACAAGTATTTAGATGGGTATAGTACTATACATATTAATGGCTACTGAGATGGCTAGGAATAAGTACTTACGTAGACATAAACAAGTTCGTTGGAACACATATAGAAAGTGTTTGAGCACGCAGATGATGGATTTGGATAATTTCCTGATGGTTTCCCAATACAACTAAATTCTTTTGGTTTGGATGTCGTGGTACTAGATAACTTGGGTTGCAATGTTGTAGACGCCATCGTCGGTGTAGACATATTTTCCGTTTCAGTCGTATACAAAGTTGAGGATTTTGTTGTTGCAGGCATTTCCGTTGTTCTTGGCTTCTCCTTCGTTGGCTCAGTGGGTGGTTCAGTTGACGGTTCATCAGTTGGCGATTCCGTGGGTAGTTCAGTCGGTGTTGTTTCTGTCGTGGTTGATAGAGTAAAAGTCGTGGCAACTGTAGATTCTTTTTCTGTCGTTGTTCTATAAGTCGTTGACGATGGTGTAGTAGTAGGGTACGTCGTCGTAGGAGACAAAGTTGATGTTTGATGGAATGTTGTGAAAACAGTTGAAGGTTCTGTTGGTGCCTCAGTTTGCGGATGAGTTTCCGCTTCAGTTAGCGGTTCATCAGTTATTGGTGATTCCGTGGATAATTCAGTCGGAAGGAGTGTTGTTGCTAACGTGGTTGGTATAGTAAAAGTAGTGGCAACTGTAGATACTTTTTCTGTCGTTGTTCTATAAGTTGTTGACGATGGTGTAGTAGTAGGAAAAGTCGTCGTAGGTTTGGAAGTTGTAGGTGTCCATGTGGCTAAGATGTTCTCAATCCACGACGAATAATAACTAATTCTTGTGAATCCATTGGGACCACCACTTTGGCAGCCGCGGCTAGAGGTGAACGATGTGATTCCAATTTGTTTCCAGGTTCCATCTGTTTGTTTGAAGTTCATGGGGCCTCCACTGTCTCCCTTCGAATTACAAACAAAAGTAAAGGTGAATAGGCTACAAACAACACATGCCATGCTAGGATAAAAAATTTACGTTGCATGTTCCTTTCGAATTGGATGAGCTGGTACATATCATTCCTGCATTAACGATGTCGCTGCTGTAATAGTATTGGCATTGGGTGTTTGAAATGACAGGGACCACTACCTTGCGAAGTACAGGGCTAGTGTTAGAGCTAGCTATAATATAAAATAAAAATGTATTAGACAGACGTGAATCTCATGGTGGACAAAAACTGCGCCTAGATGGGTTAAGCTTTGCTAATACATATATATTTTAAAAAACAGGAACTAAAAATATGAGCATGTATTTATTAACCTAATTTTGACACATTTACTTCGTACCATCGGAGGTGCGACCCCATCCTGTAATAGTGACGGCATCGCTCACATGATTTGGTTCGGACGATCTTGCGAAAACAATTGGTTTAATAAAATCTGAAATTTGTGCAAAATATATTTGTAGTAGAAAGATTGATCCAGCAATATCGGTATAATAAAAATAACTAATCCACAACATTTCTCAAGTGAGAATGTACAGTTTAGTGTTAATAGTTTGAATATATAGGTACTTGATAACTGAACGGCAGTCGGCAGTTGAATTATTGCTAGGTCTGCATTAAGCGTATTAGCATTGAAACTAGGGTGAACAAATAATGTGGCCCCTTGGTAGACCTTTCGATTCACCTCTGTAGAAGATGAACGATCGTGCATCCCCAGGACGACAAGGACCGTTTTGAGTTGTTCCCTGTGTTAACGGAAAATAAATGAAGTATGCTCGTCGGTCAACCTTCGGTCTAGATTAGCTGAATTCGTTATAGGCGCGTTTTGGCGATCATTTATTGAGTTTCGTAGTTTAATTAAGTAGCTCAATGGGCATTTTGGTGTCGACTTTGTTAAACTAGTTGAGGTCAACTAGCATTTTGGTGGTAACAGGGCTCAATTGGCTTCAGTTGAGCTAGCCTTAGTTCAACAAAATCGTCCAAAAGCTCAATGGTGGTAAAAAGCACTATTGAGCTTTTCCATTGAGCTATTGAGCTAGATCACTCCCCTAATTATTCAGTTGAATTAAATAGTTGAACTGAAGACTCAATTTGGATCATTTTGGCGACATTTTCTTACTTTATTAAACTAATAGCCCAACTGAATAATTTTCGCCAAAACGCGCCTTATATAACCTACAATTTTCTGCATATAACAACTTTCCTGTCGTATTTTATAAAAATTTGATCGCCGATACGATTAAAGACGAGGATACGTACGCGTACAAATTAAAATAAGAAATTGAATAAAAAACGCGAAAAACGGTTTAAATTTTTGATTTTTCTAAAAAAAAATGTCTATAAAGAAGTGTGTGTTCGCTTAAACAATCCATCAGGACGTTCCCGCGTTTGATCCTTTCGCGCAGAACCATATTTTCATGAAAACTATAATAGTTTCGAACACGGTGGTCCAATCTGTATTTTTCTACGACATTCTGTCTAGGAAGAGGTATATAGCTCCACCAATTTTCGCCTAGGGGAAACATCCCTAAGCCTCATAGATCAATATCAATAAACTAGATAGTTAAGCTATTGGTGTGAATACTGATGATACCAACTTACCCTGGAATTTGAACACAATGTCCAGCAGTGAGAACCCACCGATCAGCAATCAAACTACCACCGCAAGCATAATACTTGCCGCTCATCATCTCCATCTGTAGATACGCTTGCCACGGATATTCATTGGGTAACGTTTCTACTCCTCCAACGATTCTGCTATTGATTTTTGAATTGCCAAAATAATCCACTCCCATAGAGCTGTCGTTTCCCTCTTGTTCAACAGGTGTTAGTTCAATTGGTGACAAAGGAGGCACGTTAAATGAACGAAGTCCACTCAAGACAACGCCCCCATCTTCACTCATTGTATTAAACTGTGAATTTTATAAAAAATATTATTAATATTTGTTAATTTCATAAAATTAATTCGAAACTTTTTTAAAGTTGATACCAAATAGAAAAATATTATCAATCTCTTATTCTATAGTGTTATAACATATAAATTAGCTAGCATATTTACTTCGGAGAATGCCGATGACTGCGGCTTGGAATGCACCAACGATTCTGAAGGTAAAACAAGCAAAATAGTTCCAATTATAGTAACAAAGTTCTTTGTAGTTACTGCACTCGATCTTTGTGGATACTGATAATTAAACAAAAATGAAAACGCCATAGTGCGTTATTCTTTTTTAGTAAAGTGTCGTATAGCTTATTTTTGGCGATGTGTAGCGTAATGAACATAGGATCTTGTTACTGAGGTTTTTATATAAAATGTACTGGCTATTCAGAGTGGAGATATGCATATAGACTTTCGTATTTCGCTAAACAAAATTTGACCTGCTTATATCTGTAGTATAAAATGATTTCAAATGTCAAAAAGACCACCGTTATCTCTCGCGGTCCGTTAAGCTAGTAGGTTGCGTACATTCTTTTGCAAGCGATTTAATGCTAGACGACGTTTAACTCTCACGTTGAGCATTATATGATAATCTTATAAAATCCACCACTGCATTGCATGTCGATTAGTTTTTAATGATCAAGTTTTTATGATATCATACTTAAGCACTTATTTGTAATAAACCGGAATGTAAGAGCGACTTCCTTGAAATCGTTTCCTAGCCTATCTATAATACTAGAATTAGTAGGCTATCGTATAGCAAGGCTTATCTGTAACTTTTTCCCCATCTCCCATGCATTCCCTCTACGATCCTTGTGACATACTGATCCCTGTAATTATGAGGTTGATAAATAGTCGTTGGTCGTTCCAAAACAAGGAAAGTTAAGCTATACCGTGTCCAAAACATATTTTTTTAGTTTTTTATTTAGTAATTTTATAATGGTATTAATTTTATTAAGGCAAAATACAAGCCCACATATTATTAGGACTAATTGTATAAGCCTTTTTGGGAATTTTATGTTTTTATTTGCAATTCAAGAAACATAATAAAATGTTTAAGACGAGGTAGCTGAACCTAATTATTTAGTTATACGGGAAAATTCCCCGCTCTGAAAAACTGATAACCCGGGTACTTGTTGAACCTCAGTTTTCTTATAATGTGAAAGAAGTAGGCTAGTCAGTATTATTGCTATTGTCGTGTATGGATTCTAGAATGTTCTAGAACCAAAGTTCACCCCACCCCCCTCCAAAGTGTATCTTCCGTGTCTTAATGACCGTGTCCTTCTATCGGTAACCTTTGTTACATCATGGTAACACGTTCCTTAATGTTGAAGTAGGCCACCCCTTTCTTGTTTACTCGTAGTAGCCTATGTAGCCTAAGAAGGTGACTACGAAAAAGCTTCCTTCTTCTGGTTTCATTTAAGGAATACACTTAATATTTAAATGAATTGGAGATTCACACCATCGTTTCCAAATAAAGAAGAAGAGACCTTGTGGCAGCCCGTCGTCCGACTTTTTCAGTCCAATACGGAAAAACGACAGCAAGTCGAAAAATTGAACGAAATGTGCATCCGCTTTGGAATGGTCGATCGAATCTATAACATACTCCATAATACAACTACCTCAGTTTATCCCAGAGGCAAGAACAACGAATGATTTTCTCTGAAACACGTAGAGGAGATCAAGAGCTTTGAATTGGGGTCAAGTACGACCTTTTGTAATTTCGCGTTCAGGATTAAGCTCATTCGGAACTTGATAGACGAGAAATTGCTGAAGGAACATACTTCAAACTCCAATCGCCTCTGTGTTTCCCAGAGGAATTACTTCCAAATGAAAATTTTGGAGCAATTAGAAGAGATCAAAAGCTTTAAATTGGGGCCAAGTAGGCCTACGACCTTTTGTAATCTCGCGTTCAGGATTAAGCTCATTCGGAACTTGATAGACGAGAAATTGCTGAAGGAACATACTCCATAATCCAATTACCTCAGTTTATCAGGCAAGAACAACGAATGATTTTCTCTGAAACACATAGAGGAGATCAAGGGCTTCAAATTGGGGTCAAGTACGACCTTTTGTAATCTCGCGTTAAGGATGGAGTTCATTTGGAAGTGTATAGACGTGAAATTGCTGACGGAAGTCATAGACAGAGACAGAGTTCAAGTGTGTGCCAAGAAAGACCTTTTTAATCTCCCGTTCAGTATGAAGCTCATTCAGAACTAGATAGACGAGAAATCGCTGATGGATCATGGCGTTTGTCCAAAATCTCTCCGAGATAGGTGAAAAACAGTGGTTTTCTGACGCGTGTTTTGTTTCATTGATTTTAAACTTGGTTGGATTTTTCCTCCGTCTCCAAGAAGACAACAATATCCTTTCGGAGAAACCTTTCGGGCTTTTCACGTGGCTTTTATTTAAAGGCTCAGGTAGCAATTGACGTCACATATACATCAATTTGATGTCACATTGACGTAAAATACAGCACCATCAAACGACGTCTTTTTGATATCGTGTGCTACATGGGGGGTGTCAATTAAGATTAAATCCATTTATGTAGCGTTAGTTTTAATGGTTTACATAAAATCTAAGTGATTTAATTGCTGTATTAATGAGCGGGGGATAATAGATTTAAAAAAAATACCCAGTCTTTAGGTAGCAAGTGGAGGGTCTTAATTTGACGTTAAAAATAAGAGCGCCTTTGTTGGGGAATTTTTTACTGTCAGTGTCCACCTTTAAAAAAATCGTTGCTTCGTTTGGCTCAGCTTCTGTTTTTAGTTAATGTATTTAGATATCCATATGGATAACGCTTTGAACGCTCGTCACTTGATTACGATATGAGTTCGATCCTGGGGAACGACATATCTTTAAATCTTATCAAATTTTACTTGCTATCAGTAAGTGAAACAAAAGACGGCAAAAAACTTCACATTAACATTAAAATGAAAATTGATCAAACAGTTACAGTTTCTTCTCACACGGCTCTTATGGCGGAGAATAAAAATTCCCATAAGAGCCGTGTTAATCGCGGCAGCAGATATCGCGCGTCCCGCTGACGGTACGTTACGAAAACTGTAACTGTTTGATCAATTTTCATTTTAATGTAATGACAATTACTACACTAATAGAAAAGAAAACGGGCTTTAAAACGCAAAATTTTCAAATAATTTTAATCTAGTTTCTTTAGGCTATACAGTTTTTAATGTTTGAAAATTTGAAAATAAATAATTCTATTTTTTAGCATGTTAATATAAATATTTTACAGCCGGGTTTTGGCAGGAACCTTAAAATCTGCTGCCGCGATTAACACGGGTCTTATGGGAATTTTTATTCTCCGCCATAAGAGCCGTGTTAATCGCGGCGGCAGATATCGCGCGTCCCGCTGATGGTACGTTACGAAAACTGTAATTGTTTGATCAATTTTCATTTTATTGTAATCAAAATTACTACGTACATCTCTCTAGAAAATGGTGTTTAGAAATAAGTAAACACTAAGCAGTTTTGAGATTTTTCAAACACTTTTGTTCTCAAAATGTAAACTCTTTGTTTAGCTTTATCTTTCTTTTTTTTCTAAACACACAAAAATTGGCAATGTTCACTGCCAGGCGTGTGGGCAATAGGGAGGGGTATAAATCTGAAAAACTGGACTGGCAGAGCTGTTTTACTTTTTTCTTTGACCTTCAACCACACCCACTCAAAGTCGTTAAAAATTGCCGGCGGTGTTTTGTCTCGCTCGGTGTATTTCGTCAGCACGTTTGTTACGTTTTGTGTGGAATCGTTCTTTGCTATTTCTGGATTTCTTCACTTTTCCTTAACTCATGTAAGTCCCATTCATATCTGTACTGTCACGAAAATGTACAACTGCCCGTCGTGTAGAATGGCTGTTTCTGTAAAATCAGCTGTTGAACTTAGGTCCCATTTAAATAGACACAAGCGGTTACTTGATATAGCTTATCCGATTAAATGTAACCAACTCTCATGCGTAGCTGAAAATGCGACTGTAGACAGTTATATTAGACATTTCACATCTTTTCATAAAAATGATTTTGAAAAACTGCCAAATTCACGTGAATCCCATGCAGTAGTCAATTTGCCACCTGCTGTTACCATTGAACCTACTCAGGCTTGTTTTGAAGCTGTGTCTGACTCCGACGGTGATGATGAGGAAATGAGTTCCTCCACCTCTGAGAATAATGAAACTGAATCGACCTTTGTCTCTTCGTCTGACATTTTTGACAGATTAAGAATCAGATTGGAATCGGAAACTCAAAATATGTTGGTTGATTTAAGAGGGAGAGGAAACGTTCCTTTTACGATATCAGTTGAGGTTGTAAAATATTTTAAAACTTTTTTCACTATTGCGTTAGACGAAATTTGCATTGCTATTGAAACGGAACTGCGCCCATTGAAGAAAACAGATGGTTTGGACAAATGTATTGAAAATCTTACGGGGGGTGTTACTTGTTTGAAACAAGTCTTTTCAAAGCTAGGATCTGAATATAATATTCGTAAATTTTACGAAGGTCATCCAGGCTTTGTTTCTCCCCGCCCCATGGTTATAGGCCATCAATTTGAAATACAAACGTCTTTAGTTAATGGCCAATGCCAATCAAACGTGGTTTCAAAACCACTGATTTCCCAACACGTTCCCATAGGAGAAACTATTTCTTCCATGGCTAAATATGATTTGAATTTTTATGAAAGAGTTTCTAGAAATCCTAGTGTAAAAAATGGCGTGTATGATTGTTTTCAAAGTGGGTCACGCATAAAAAACTATCGTAAGTATGACGATGGAACTTTACTTTACTTTCAATTTTTTTACGACGGGCTTGGAATTACCAACGGGTTTAACGTGGGAGGGGGGAAAAAACATAACATGGGCGTTTTTTTTTTATTCAATATTGAACTACCCTCCTAGATATAATGCCTGCCTGGCCAACATTAACTTGTTTGCTTTGTGTAATTATAATGATATGAACTCAGTAAGTGGGAAAGAGGCAATACTAGGCCAGATTGTTTCAGAAATACGAGAACTTCAAAGTAATGGAATCGAAGTTGAAACCCACCAAGGTAAGAAAAAGTTTTATGGTTGTCTAGCCCAATTCACCGGGGACAATCTCGGAATGAATCAAATCTTTAACTTGATCGAAAGTTTTTCGGGGGACTATTCTTGCATAATTTGTTATGCGACGCGCGAGGAAATGCAGCAACTTGAAAAGGAGAGTGACTTTAAATTGCGGACAAAGGCTGACTACGATTATGACGTGTCAATGTTAAGTAGCTTGCCTCCAAACAGAAACCATTTCCGTGGAATCAAAGCTCCTTGTAAATTGAATGAGCTAGATGACTTACACGTAATGGAAAACTGGTCGAACGATTCTATGCATACATTTGTTGAGGGTGTTCTTCCTTACGTGGGCGGGGCGGCTATTTACTCCTTATCACAACTTGAGTCCAACGTCACAGTTTCAGAAATAAATTTAAGGATGTCATTGCTATTTGATTCGATGATTTTAGGCCGAGCTAACAAGCCTTATCCGTTAAAAAAATTTTTGAAACCAGGCGAAGGCTTTTCTCCCACCCAAAGTGCAGCTCAGCATTTGGCTTTTATTCAGTACTTGCCGCTAGTTTTATCTGGTTTAATAAAAAATGAGGCTTCACTACCTTATCTTGAAATTTTGTTACAAATACAAGAAATGATTGATATAGTGTTTGCTCCAGTGTTAACCGATTCGCTACTCTCATATTTATCTATATTAATTTCTAAATTTCTCTCAAGTTTCAAAAAGTTGTATCCAGATTTGCCCATCAGGCCAAAAATGCATTTCCTTGTTCACTACCCTTCCATCATTAAAAAAACGGACCACCAAAAAACTATTGGTGTATGAATTACGAACGGCTTAACGGAGCGCTAAAAATGCCTTCCCATATTATGAAAAACTTTCAGAACCCTTTAACTACGTTGGCGTACAGGCGACAATGTGCTGCGCTTCATTTGTTACTTGAAGGACGTGCTAATAGAGATTACGTTGTTTTCCCAGGTCAAACAATGGAAATTTCAACCGAATCGATTTTTGTTGCCGACAACTTTTCATTATATGCTAATCAATTTCAGTGCGAATACATTATCACTACCGATAGTGTAATCGTAAACGCTGTCAACTATCGCAACAATTGTATTGTAATCGTTGGACACGGAGATTTTGGTTTTTTATTTGGAAAAATTGAATTAATCATCTCTGAAAATACCGAGAAACCTCTTTTGCTTACAAGTTTGTATGAGTCCCTCGATTTTGACTACAAATCCTATTGTTACAACGTAAAGCCGATTGTTCCAGCGAAATTACGAATATGTACTATACAAGATCTTTTAGACCCCCTTCCACTTGATTTGATTTCCATTCACAATGGCGGATACTGCATACGGCTACACTACCAAGTTTTGGCTAATTCACCAAATTGAAACATTTTTCGAGAGATAAATTTTTGTCTTGAGACGCTATTCTTTGTCGGCAAGAGATTTGGTTACAAGTAAACCTTTTTTGTTTCCTCACCCCTTCCATAAACCTCTTTCTGAAAATATTCCTCTTTTGTTTTACGCTGATGAATTTCTTTTGAAATCTCGTCCAGTCTCTCTGGGTCCCTCGATTGGTTTGCATCTCTTGACGCTTGTATCTTTATTTCAGTCTTTTATTTCTCCGTGCACACTTTTTGATATTGTATTGACGTGTAATATGGATGAACGTAAATTGCTTATGGGGCTCTCACATTATGGAGAAAAGGACTCGAGCACGTTATTTTTGATATCATCTTTAAAAGAACTTATTCGGAAAGGTACGGCTTTTTATTTCATAAAGTCATGTTAGACATATATGTTAAACATGTTATGTTAGACATTAAAACTTTTTATCATAGTATTCTATTCTAATATCTATCTCGTCTCTATGCAATAGGCGCCCAGAAATTTAAGCTTAACGAAGATAGCTGTGAAATCGTTACATCCGGTGGGGATGTTGTGGCTGAAGACGAGGTTCTTTTTTTTCTTATTAGACAGGACACCAACCTTTACATAAAGAGTGCGAATGCAGGTGGCACGACAAACAACGAAGAATCACCACAAGAGGAAGTATTGATATCCACCGTGCTACCGTCGACGACCATCGTGACTGTAGGTTTATTTTTAATCATTAAAAATTTGCTCGCGGAATCCTAATTTAGTGTTTTATTCACCACTAGCTTGATCAACATGTAGCAAACATTGCTGCTGGCGATCCAGCATCGTCTATTGATTTGGTTAGTATTTGGCAAGTACCAAATTCGGTTGATTTAACAGTACAAAAATAAAGTTTCAGATTTTTCGTTTGTTACCCTCATATAGGAAAATCCTTCTTCTGAAACAGAACCGACGCCGATTGTTACACCACTGCCGACTACTGATGATGGACAGTATTATCCAGTTTTAGACATTTTGATTGTGGGTAGACGTGGCATCCAAGGTGATTCTGGTGGTACCATAATCAGTCGAGTTCAAAACTCTGTAGTGTGCAGTGAAAAGGATGTATTTTTCATTAAGTGGGCCACAGGAACGTGGCTAATGAAAAACTGCAAAGAGAGGTAATTTTCTTTTTCGGCAATGCTGTTAAGTATAGTGACGTTTGATGTTTCATTACAGGCGTCAACATTTTCCTTCTAAGAAAGAGTTTTTGAAAATGGCTAAGTCAATAGTACATTTCTTTCCAAGTGCTGGATTTCCCGCAGGGAGCCACCCAAAACCACATGTAAGCTATTTTTCCCTTTTGTTTGTAACATCTAGTCAAATTTCTTATAGATTAACTGGGTCCTTATGATTTAGTTGACATTGATTCATCATTTCATTCAGGTCTAAGCTAATCAAGTCATGCTTTTTAATGGTCAGGTTTAGGCAATATTGTTAGTTATAAAAAATAGCTAAAAGACAGAAAGTTACATAATATTTTGATTTATGTATAGGAACTTTGGTATGATGAAACAACCAACAAAGGTTATTTACATATGTATGTCAGAGGGAAAAGATTCAGGGAAGATCTGACTGACCCCAGAGCTCCAAAACGGTGAGACTTTTATTAGGATGACAAGTTTTCCCCTTGTAAAATGATTGAGCTGCCAATTTATATTTTTAGACAACGAATCAATTTCGAGGGGCCCCATTCAGAACAAGAAATCCTCCAGGCAGAAGAATATATGAGGACGACCCCATTAGATAGTCAAGAAAAACAAAACAACAATCGTACTGTGATGCTCGAAAAAATGCAATTGACACGTGAAAGCCGTCGTGAATTTTTAGAGAGGGAAAAAATGCCCATCTTCTGTATTTCTTAACAGATATCCTCGATTGAAATACATGCCCGAAGCCGTACGTGATTCATGATATTCCGACGTTTAAATGACTTGTTACAAAAATTATCTAACGATTTTTTTATGGTGTATAGTTGAACGAAGAATTCTCTGCAGTCACAAATTCATCAATTGACACATTTTTGGCCAACTGGAGAAAAAATGAAAAACACCTACTTCCTTATGCTAAGGTACACTCAAAATCTGGAACTGTTGCTGAATTACTCATTAAGAAAGCGGAAGAAGCAGTGAATAAATATGGTAATTCACTTTAGATTTTAAATTTTTTGATAGACTCTCCGTTACATTTCGAATCAATTATGGTTTTCAGATATGAAGCAGTTTACGATTCATGCCACACACCTTCTGCTTCATTTGGTTCCAAACAAACAGCCTGTTGATAGAAAAAACGGATCAACTCATGATGCATTTCCCCTCCTGTTTCAGTCATTTAAGGTACATTTGGTGAAAATCAAGTAGCAAAGCACTGTTAATGTACGCCATGTTGATCACAGGAAGTTATACTCCCAGAAGAAGCAGCGAGACGGGCAGAGAGGCGGCCAAAATGAGTCTACCTGGTATCATTGAATTGAACGGGCAATTTTTCGTCAAAGTCGACGATTCAGCTGTTTTGCTGGGGAACGCTCAAACTTTGGAAGAAGCTTTGGCCTATTTAGTGGCATATTATTATGTTTTGCATTTAAAGTATCCCCCCACTTTAAAATTTGTGTTCGGATTCTTTGAACGTTTATTTGAATTGGAGCCAACGTCGGAATCAGTGAATGGAAAAAAGTTACACGGATTTTTACTTCGTAATGAAAGTTGAACAAATAAATGGACCAATGGTTGCGAAGCATTTGTTTTTAATTTGTGAACCTGCCCATATGATATCTAAAAAAAAAGAATGAATCCGAAGGTGAAATGGACTGTCTAGTGCTTTAGTCTAAACAAATAAATAGTCGATTGGTTGCGAAACAAGTTTTTTAATTTGTAAACCTTCCAATTAATAATTAAATGAATTAATCAGGTTAAATTCGAAACACTAGGCTTTTCAAACCGTGATATCGTCGAAAAACCTGTATAGCCTGAAGCGAATCGAATAAGATCATTTTATTTGATATGTTTATATTTTATTACATCAAACTGTCTGATTAGGTTTGATGAGAGATTAAAATCAAAATACATTCTGGCAATATTTAATTTAGTAAGTATGCTACCTAAATTGCTTAAAGATTATGACGAAACGATTAGGTATGCTACCTAAAATGCTTAAATATTATGACGAAACGATTAGATTTGTTCGATAAATCTGTTTTGAGAATGTATAACGATGCTCACCCATTCTCCTTACCCTATACCAGTTCTCTGTGTGTACCTTTTCAAGACTTCTTGTTCACTTTTGTGAAAACAAGTATGCTTTGATAAAAAAACTAAACATTATTGTCTTAGCGTTGATGGGAAAACATCCGTATTTCCTTATTTGTGAGCAATACATTTATCACAGAGATGGAAAAGATAATGGGCTTTAAAACTCATATTATTTTAAATTTTTAAACTTATTTCTTCATACAGACTTTTATGTTTTAAAATTTTAAAATAAACAAATATATTTTTAAACATTTTAATAATAAAATTTCAAAGCCGGGTTTTCTCATGGACCTTAAAATACTACAAGCTTTAAAGTTCATGTAAAAAACTAAAAGTATCAATTTGTTCGAGGGTTTTTACTAACTTTCTTTCACTAAAGCACGGAACTCCATTTTTCGAACCAATTTCTCTTTCAGGCTCGCTGGATGACGATGGAAGTCTAATTAGCGATGTAGCAGCACTCCTTTGGCTCTAGATCGAATCACTCACTCTGAGATTGTCTGGAACGTTGTTCACTTAAATGACGGGTGATGTACTACGATCTTTTTTTAGTTCAATGATTGGTAGGTTCATATGCCAGTTTCCCACACGTTAAACTCCTCACCTCCTCACATTCACAATCCCCATAAAACTTGTTTACATTTTCCAAGAATTTCTTATTTAGGAGATGTCCCCTATGCTACAGATTTTGAAATATTTCAAATTCTTCAAGTTGTAGATCAGTTTCTTTACTTTTGAAATTGAATGCAGGAAGTATTGTATTCCACAACATTTTTGTATGGGTCCGAGTTCAAATCTGGTCAAACAAATAAACTGGCAAACGATAAAAGGATACACGACATCGTGCGCTTTTGGTTAAAGCTGTTTGATTCTGGATTCTGTCCGAATAAAAAGGAGAAAACCGTGTTGACTTTAGTGTTCGCTACTGTCGAGGGCTTTGAGGAAACGATCGTCGATGAGACGAGGAATGATGAGGTGACGAATGGGTAATAACGAGAGTAAAATGACGGGAAAAATCATCTTCAAGTAAGGCCATGGAACAAAACCGAAAAGGCACATGAGCAGCAACTGAGCCAACTGGCAACCTGTGAACTGGTGGATCTTGCGTTGCGGCACCCGACGGATGTAGTGGTTCGGCGGATAAGCGGTCTATTCCACACAACAGAAGTCATAGCTAGTAAATACTATAGTCACTTTCAATTCAACAATCGAAATAGATACCTGCTCGGTGAAGAAGAGTGCAACGCGTTCAAATAACTGATTGCCGCCTAGACCCGTGACGGCCACGTAGAGGAATAGGCCGTTGAGGACGGAAGGTGGAATGTAGGCCAACGGATAAGGCAACAAAAGGAGCGACAAGCCGATGAGAATGTGCGAAAAGAGGACCGTCAGTCGAGTCTCTCGCACTCTAACCACACTGCAATCAAAACGAATGTTTTAAATGTTGAAAAATAACTGGAATAAAATAAACAAACATTTGATAGACGTGTCCTTGGTGGACTCGCTCCTCGACGTCGGCCAATGCTCGAGCGTGAAGAGGCGAATGGGGCACCAGGGCGTGCATCCATGGTAATCCAACAGCGGAAAGAGCGGCCGTGATCAAGGCCATCACAAACAAATCCCAGTGATAAGCCGGGCCTTTCTTCAGGCTGCAATTGACAAAATCTAATTAGATAAGACCTGATTGTGGGGAGGAATAAGCTAACAGCACTTGTTGAGAGGGGTGTTGACCATGGCGGAAGAAATGTTTTGATCCATCAGAATGAGCAGCGAAAGCGCAAAGCCCAGTCCCATAGCTCCAGCGATGGCTAATGGCGGAAGCCGTTCCAGTGGTGTCACTGTGAAAACGCTCTCTTTGTCGTCATACCGGAATGGTTCCGCTGAAGATAAAAAATTAAATTAGAGATCTGATTATTAATTGAATTGGATGTTTACTTTTGACATCTTGGAAGAGATAGGAACCAACAAAACTCATCGTGACGACGGCGATGGGTAAAGCGTAATCGGACAGCGCTTCTCGTTTTCCTGTAGACAAGAACGGCCTAGAAATTGCATAATTTAAGGAAATGTTGACCAGAATAAAATCAAGGTAATAAAAACAAACGTTTTCTTAAAGTTGAAGATGGATACGCCGAGCCAAACGGTGCCCAACATGAGCAAGAGGAAAAGGACGGAACTGGCCTGGTTGCACAAGACAAATGGCTCAGTCTCTGTCCCGTTTGTCATCTGGTCCAGCAAAACATAAGACACTGAGGATCCATTTCGGTCTAGGCACTGGGGCGTGTTATAATTCTTCTGAAAATCTAAAATGAGGAAATGCTTGGGGTAATACGACGGGATAGACTCTAAAATGGCGAGAACTCACTCTTGGCCGTGTCACGGAAAGCGTCGACGCAGAAAGCGACCGAGATGAAAAGACCGAAAATTTCTTCAGTGGATCGAGTGGACCAACGCATCAATCTCGAGACGTTAAACAACGAAAAGAGCAACAGGAAAAAAGCGCACCACAAACCGACGCATCCGTACATGGCGTAAAAGTCCAGTTGGAAGTCGTCGCAGATGCTCGATATCACTAATCGCCAGAGATTTGTCTAGAGAATAGTTTAAAAAAGAACCTGACAATGATAAAAACCTTTAATGTAGAGCGCTAGCGGGGCTGTAGTGAGCAAAATCAACAAGGGCTGGCCACCAAAGATGACGAAAAATAGGCCGCCTATCGTCTGTCCCATAATGACTTTTTTTACGCCTGTTTTCAAAGAGCAAAATGTGAGCTCGAACAATAAGAAAGAAATGAGTGAAATCTTACCTATTTTCCCGTGGGTGTTGTGATCGTTGAGAACACCGAAAGCGATAGCCGGAAGGAGGCAGGCAAAGTAGAGGAAGAATGTAGTTGAGAGCACCTTCTGGGGTGTTTTGTAACCAACAACACCATCGATGTAGTCAGAAATGTAATGGGGAAGACGTCGGCACAAATCTTCACGGATGCCTTGGCCAAATTGGCAAAGGTTTCTTGCACTAAACTGTGTAAAAAACATTGCCATCTGTGATGACACATCGTTAAAACGGATAAAATTTATAAGGGACGTACGATGGCAGTTTCTGTTAGCGCGGGACTATCAAGTTTGGCAGCAACGGATGAGCGACTCTGACGTTGCTCATTCACCAGTTCTTCCGTCCGTTTCACCAAGAGTTGCTTGAATTCCTCTTCCGTTGAGGCTTCTAGTAGGCGACGGCGGAGATCGACGTCGGCCAGCAAAGTGGCGAACGTACGGCCTGTCTCTAGTCCATTCTTGGTTCCTTTCTATAAAAGGGAGGACCTCTCAACTCTGTCCACATACAAAGAGACTCTGAAATTTGATTACCTCTTTTCCAGGACAGAGGATGAGAACAAAGAGCTGGACATCATGGCAAGTGTCACCCATGTTTGTTGGATGTTTCAGTCGGATTATGGCAATGTGTCGCTCCACCAATGAGGGGACATCACCTCTATATTTTGTGAAAGATAGAAACTAAAACAGTAAATATGATATGACAGGGAAATCAGCTTACATTGTGCACATCCAAGACTCGTCATAATCAAAATCAATTCTGCTGTTGTCCTTGGTGCTGTGTGTGGCCTGGATTGTTCTCGATAACATAGGAACTGTGGCATCTCATTAGTAATGTACAATAAAAGTTGAACTCCATGATAAGGCATACCCGTTTCGTGTGTAAAAAGGATCCCTTTGGCTTCTTCAATCACGGTGGCCGATAGTTGCATCTTCCCGAGTAAGAGTTCCACCAAATCGACCGGCGAAGTCTGTTCGACATCCTCGTCCAGCACAACAACACTTTGCTCTAAAAACTGCTTCACATCTATAGACGGCCTAACTTCTGCGTCAAAATCTTGAAGTGGCAACCGCTGCAATTCGAACCAATCCTTTATTAATTAGAGCATATAAGAATAAAATGGGAATTTTGATTTCACCTCGTGTTTGGCGTGTAGCAGACTCGTCTCTTCTCCGTCGTCTGCAAAAAGCATGGTCAGAAATTTCAAGTTGATATTTGTATTGAAATAAACACGGATAAATACCAAATGTCAGCCGCCATTCGTTCTCGTGAAAAATCCAGATGGGATGGCGAATTTTCGTTGATTCGTCGTCTCCCAAACGATGCCTGGACAGAGTAGAGCCATTGACAATTTGGCGGAGGGTCATCTTGCTGTTGCGGGGGCGACTGTCGACTGTTGTGAAAAGTCTAGTTCATCGCTTTTCTAGCCCCACCCCTTCTGACCTATTTTTGTACCTGATCAACAATAACACGAACAATGGAATTTGTGACGTTGATAGGGCAGGTGTGTCGCCAACAGACCGACGTGACCTGGCGTTAATTAGTTAGCAAGAGAACACCTAACACGCAGCGCATCAAATAACATCGCTTTAGACGACTGACAACAAGTGCCAAGGTTATTTATCGACTCTACCCTTGGGAATAAGTGCCAATGACTGGCTAGTAAACAAAAGGACAAGTATAAGATTTCTTTCTATTTTCGGATAATATTTTTCTCAGGTGAAATGTGTAGTCGGGGCTCGCTTAGCTTAACTACATATACAGCTTTTCAGAGTCCATATCGAACTGATTGAGAATTAAACACGCGCGTCATTATGTAAGGCCGAAAAATTTTATTTCGAGAATGCTTTAAGCCTGTACTGCAAAGGTTAATTGAAACTTAAGCGACTGAAGTAAGCACCATAAATCATTTGTCATTTAGCGGCAACATTGCTTCCCCATTCCTTCGGTATTTTGAAGTTTCACGTGCTAGTGATGTCGAGTTCGCAACATTCGATCTTTCTCATCATTCCTTGACAATTGACCCATGTTATTATTGTTATCCAACTTGAAGATAGTCAGTAATTAGTCTCGACATGCGTTTAGAAGAAGACGAGCAAGTGTTTTACGATTTCGAGTGGATCGTCAACAACAACGTCACCTCCTACGACAAACAGTATGTATCGCCATTTTTCGGTCTTGACATTTCACCTCACATTCGCGAGGCAAAAACCTGTCGATTTGGCATCCGTTTGAGGACCGTCAGTTTAGACACGAAAGCCGTCGTTTTTCTCTATGTCCACCATCTCGATTCTTTGGGAATTGGCGTGACTGACGTCGAGTGTTCCATCGATGGCCATCAAATTGTCAAACTCCGTCCGACATTCCGTGACGACCAAACGCTCATTTTTGAAAGCCCAGAGATTTGGGCTTCTGAATGTTTACTCAACCACAAATCTACTTTTAAATTTCGAATCTACCCGACAAATTCCATGTTTGGTTACACGATGGATCGTCAAATTCTGGGCGAATTTGGTTTCGAGCAATTTGATGGAAACCTCGGTCAAGAATTGTGGTCGGCGGCTTGTCGTCGCATGTTGACCGACTGTGAATTTCTCGTCAACGGGAAAACATTCCCAGCACACCGAGCTGTCGTGACGGGTCGTTGTCCAACTTTGATTGACTGGGAAAACGTCGATGCTGGAACAGAATGTCGAATTAGAATCGTCGATACAGACGACGCCATTTTTGAGGCCTTTCTCTACTTTATCTACACGGGCCAAATCTCACCGATGGATCCGCACATGTATCGAGAATTTATGGACCTTGTCGTCAAATATGTGAGAAGAATCACCGATGACACCGAAGGATCGAGCCCATCAATCAACGAAGCCCCTTTAGAAATCGACCAGCAGTCCACTGTCGATATCAGGTATTAAATAATATATCTCATAACTTATTGATTATTATCATCTTGCAATGTAACAGACAAAACCAAGGAAGAGTCTTGTTTATCCGAAGAGGTGTAAGTTTCGAGTACAACTACGAATGCAGATTTAAGATGGCGGAGAAACCGGCCGTCACAGTAGCCCGATTCAACCAGAAAGGCTCTTTCAACGTATCCATCAGGAAGTTGACGGCATCTAGCGACGAGTACGAGTGTGAACTATCGCTAACCAATTTGAACCCGGTCAACGGACTGAAACTAATTGACGTGGGCTGCTATCGACAGGGAGTCAAATGCCACCTGACTGAATCGAAAGAAGAACGATTTCGGGGCATCGTCACCCTGCCCAATAATCCGAGGGTCCCTAAAGACATGTTGCTCCCTCAGAATCCCAAATTACCGAAATTGGCTGATAGCGATCAGTATTTCTTCCTCGCCGATTTGGAGTTTTGTCTGGCGGAAGGTTGCGGCTCTTGGGGTTACCGTTTACGCGATTATCTGTTTTCCATCCACCTGTGGTCGGTTTACACCAGTAAGGAATTCGCCGACGTGGAACTGAGAATGGGACATCGATCCTTCGTGGCCCATCGCGCCATCCTCTCCGCCCGCAGTGCAGTTTTCGCCGAAATGTTTGTCAACGATGCCACTGAACAGTCCGGTTTCGTCGATATCGAACCAATGGACCCGGTCATCTTTGAAGACTTTCTCTACTTTCTCTACACTGGAACACTGAGGACCCTGGAAAACTTGATGGATCTCTGGATCGTCTCAAAAATGTACGGCGTCAAAACTCTGGAAAAGATTTCCGAGTGCTGAGTAAGTGGTTAATTGTAAAAATGAATTTGACATTTGGCGCGTAAATTGAAATTTTTGCTTTCATTCTAGGAATGCGGATGCTAGGAATAGATGAAGGAATCTGTAAGAATTTTGCGTTGAATTTAATCAAGTTGTGTGTTTTGTTATCTTTCCTGTTGAAAAACCAATTACACTAACTTTGATGTTCCTTAGTAATGCTGGAACTAACTTTAGTTACTAAGGAACTTTGCGATACATCATTAGTTGAACAAATATCAAAACTAATTATACCTTTCTAACTTTAACTGTTAAGCTAAATCCGACAAGTAACAAATTTGGTTGCGGTTTGGGTTTGTGTACAGATTCTTTCATCGTGCCAACAATTACCGACTGTCTATTTCAAATAGGGGATTCACATGAATTTTCGACTTCCCTTCACTTATCATATAGGCTAAACATTTCTTTTTCCACCTCCTCAGTCTTCTTTTTTGTTCATCTTTTTCATTCCTATTTAGATAATCTTTTCTTGAGCGTACCTCTCTTCACGTTCTAAAACTATTTATTTTTTCTCTTACAGGAACATCTACTAATCACGCTCATGAGCGTGTAAGGTGCCCACATCATAGGTTTTATGGTTATATCAGTGATTAGCCCCACCCCCAAAAAACAAACTTGATGTGCTCAAATAAGAATGTCAAAAAAGAGAAAGAGAGGCCAAACAAAAGAATAAAAAAGGCTCCGGCTAAGTTTTTTAGTGATAGGGGTAAGTGTTCGTTATCAGAAAATTTTTTCTTCCGAACTCCGATATTATCCTTGCATTGGCTGGGCATCGGACGAATCTTTAAATCCCAGAAGTCGCTTATTCCAGTCTGTTGAAGCTCTAGTAATCTTAAAGACATGTAGAAATGGTAAAAAGAAAGAAATCAATGTTTACTATGTGGGCTGAGCGACTGATGATGTAACGAATGAAATAGGTTTTGATATGAAAATTTACAGTAGCCTACCCTTTGCTCAGAGTACTAGTGTAACGACTATTCTTTGGTAAGGCGAATGACGCACTGAAGCTCATAAAACAATCCCTTGCCAACTGCAAGTTGCATTTTCCAGAATTTTTGAAATCTTGTATGATGACATCAAGCTGGTAAGCTCTTGCCTAGTTGAAATATTTAATGGAAAATATTTTACGTACCGACTATTTGCAATATTTACAAAAGATCTTGTGGTTTATTACGTCTGCGAAGACGTTTCTTGATCCCGGTACAACCAAGTCAATGCATTCTGAGACGAGACTGCAGCGCGATTCTGAGAAGCCGTCGACCCTGTTCCGTAGTTTCTTAAAAATACCTGACGCATTTACATTCTATTTCGTAAAAAAACGATGGAAAATTTTTAAAAAAAATAAAATCAAAACCTCACATGCAGTTAATAGAAACAAATATATATCTCTCTAAAAATACTGCATAGCGAATGGCACCCACGCGCTTTTGAAATTTTGTTTCAAAAGCCGCGGGTAATACATTATTTTCTAGAGAGAGAGATTTATAAAATATAAAGCTTACCGAAACCCACTCATCTAAGCTCCCTCCTTTTTTAAGAAGTAAATTTATATCCGTACTCTCAGCAATATCATTAACTGAAGTCATGAGTGGAGGGTTGATGGGGGAGATTATGTAAGTGAAAAGAGTTGATGTATAAGCTTGCACCATTATGAAAGCTGCCAAGGTCCAAACGCCGGCGACAAGGCGCATTGGCAGTCGTTGTGATTTACAATTTCCTCCTGTATGCAAATAAATAGAATTATTACTATACAATTTGCAATTAGTTACATTTAAAAGCCTTGGTCACCGGTCATAGTAGGGCTACTTAATAAGGGTTGAAAAATCGTAAAAAATATATTTTAAGGCATATAGACCAAAATTGTTGCATATGTAGCCTAGTGGTTAATGTGACGACTTACGAGGTGAACTCTAAAGTAGGTGCATTCAGACCAAGATTGCAAAAATTGGCTTAAACATTTAGAACAATATTATGAAACGATTAATCTAGACTTATTTAATTATGTCCGGTGTACTGTAAAAAGGCTTTAAGTGTGTTTGCTACAACCTTGCGACATTAACATCCCAAATACGTAAAGATATTGGTTTGGCTGTGCGATCTCTTTTCGCGTATTTGGCACATTTTCTTTTGAATTTTTTGTTGAGGACGAAACAATATTCAGTATTCCCATTTGATACAGTTGCAATCTATTTAATACATAGATTACGCAAAGAATGGAAATGGACAGTGACAACCATACCTATATTGAGAATTGAAAATTATTTTTTGAAAAATTTAGAAAAATGTGAACTAATAATCTTTAGCAAATGTCTGGTTGGATTATGAAAATTGTTTTTGAAATTTGAAACTTAAAATGTTTTTCTATCTGAACTTACTGGCCATTGAAATGGTTTAATAACTGCATTGACATTCGGTATTTCGGCGTTTACAGAGAAAAGGAAAGCAATACATTCCAACGCAAAGGGTGATGTCATATCTACTATTTTTAGGCGTGAACTTGTTGGTCTCACACCTGTTACCAGCAAATCAGCTTCCTAATTCGTCCACATTGTGTTTTTTAGTTGGTTTGCATAATGTTTATTAACTTTATTATTAGAATATTCACAATTATATTTACATAAATATTTAACTTTGCTAGAAAAGTAAAAAAAAAGTACAAACACAACCTTGTCCCATAAATAGTTAAAGAGTCCTCTTTCTTTTTCTGTTGGTTCCAATCTGTTTTCTATAATATGAACCCATTCATATCTATATAAAGAGTTTCTCGTAAACAAAAAGTTACTTTAATTTCATCAGCAAACTGTTTAAATTTGGTTTACGTGAAATTAAAACGCGCAGAAAGATATTCAACAAAGAAGCCTCCTTTTAGTGGTCCAGACAAGCCTTTAAGGTTACCTTCCGAGCGAGGCTTACGAAAGCAGATTGGAAAAAATAAATTATATCATATTAATGCTCCATATATAATTATTTTTAAAAATACAATCATATAAGTTGGGAAGGCGAAGTATAACCTAGAACGAATACACTACCCATATGATGCGCAGGTGTTGGTCATTCAACGGGTTTGAGGATGAAGGCATTTGTTTTAAAAACAAAATATAGATAATGGCGTTTTTTAAAATGGAGAACATTTCGCGGTCTATACAGTCAACGTGCCAATGTCCTCTAATAAACAACGGAAAATACAACTTTGGAAATACGATATAGCTTTTATGCATCGTCAGGGTTAGGATTACACCATGATACGTATTCCCATTGCGCTACTACTTGGCTCCGCCTTCATTGTCGGTAAGCTGATGTGTAGGCCTAAGACTTGTCATGCTAATCAGAGATGCACGATGGCTCTTCACTCAGCCCCTCGTTTTATTCATAAATCATTGTCTACTTCCGCGGTTTAACTAGCTTTACACGCAACTTATTATTTATTTACAAAATACAAAATTCAAAGTAAAGTGATAGCATTTCAAGATATGCCTTATTTGAAGGGTGGTGGTTTTATTTTTTCAAGTAATACATTTTTTAGGGGGTATATGTGAATTAGGTATATGTTTTTGCAGTATATAACTGATTAAATAGCATAGACTCATCATTTTTTTACAGGACCTAACATTGGGTAAACAGAAGAGAACAAGTGTGGCAGAATGCGTGCTATTATTCACTCGATTATTCACGCTCAGACTGATTTCATGATGCAGGATGATGTGCACGCACTACATCTGCTCAAATTTTTAAATTCTCTCAATATATTCATATTTTTTATATTTTCCCCAGTCCACAATGGGTCACTGGTGAGCTTTAATAAATAACCGCTTTAAATGCATGAATAGTTGATATTCACATACCAGAAGCATTCACGTGGTCAGGCTTAGAAAGTCCCGAAAGTCTGAACAATAAAAGTCTCTATAGCCTAATTACAGGTTTCTATAATTACTAAAAAGGTAAAAATGGGTAGGATACCCAAACTATATAGTAGACTCAGAAGCGGAATGAACATTTAAATTCCACAGAAGGGGTTGGTCGACCTTCTCAAGTGCAAAGCATACTTGAGAACTTGACTGGTCATATTTTCCTACTATCCACTTCGATCAATGCCAGTCTCTTCGTTTAGTTAACGCCATTCTTTCTTTATATTTAACTTTTAGTCGAGATTCGGATCTTGCTGCTTTCACATGAATAGTCCTAGTGCAGTGCGCGTACCCTGGCTCACGCTTGCTGTTTTACGAACGCAGCCCGCACTCGAGTGAACAGTGTCTCGAGAGGCGAGACACTGTTCTGACCAGCAACAAGTGTTTTTCGTCTGGCTCCCTCTCTTCTTTTTGTTCGTCTTTTTCATTCATACTTTAGCTATTCTTGAGCGTAATACAATTTTATTCAGACCAATGTATTTGTCAACTCACAGGAAATTATACTCAGGCTGATGAGCGTCTATGATGCCTAAAAACCAAAAAGAACGTAATTTAATATCAGCACGCTCGGCGCGCCGAAAGCGCGTGAGAAAAGATCTCTAGACAGTAGGGTTTTTAGAGAACAATTGTTGGTTTTATGTTTTTACCACTGGTTAGCCTTCCCACCGAAAACATGACGTGCTCATACAAGAATGTCAAAAAAGAAAAAGAGAGGCCAAACAAAAGAATAAAAAAGGCCCCGGCTAAGTTCTTTAGTGATAGGGGTAGGTGTTTCTTTTCAGAAAATTTTTTCTTCCGAACTCCGATATTATCCTTGCATTGGCTGGGCATAGGACGAATCCACAAATCCCAAAAGTCGCTTATTCCAGTCTGTTGAAGCTCTAGTAATCTTAAAGACATGTAGAAATGGTAAAAACGAAGAAATCAATGTTTAGGCTACTATATAGTTTTGATATGAACATTTACAGTAGCCTACCCTTTGCTCAGAGTGCTAGTGTAAAGACTATTCTTTGGTAGGGCAAACGTCCCAGTAAAGCTCATAAAGCAATCCCTTGCCAACTGCAAGTTGCATTTTCCAGAATTTTTGAAATCTTGTATGATGACATCAAGTTGGTAACTTTTCGCCTATATTTTCAATATTTAATGGAAATTACTTTACCGATCATCCCCAATATTTACAAAAGATCTTGTGGTTATACGTCTGCGAAGACGTTTCTGGATCCCGGTACAACCAAGTTAATGCAATCTGGTACGAGACTACAGCGCGATTCTGAGAAGGCGTCGACCCTGTTCCGTAGTTTCTTAAAAATACCTGACGCATTAATATTCTATTTTGTAGGCAAACAAATGAGGAAAATATTATATTAATAAAATTGGAGCTTCACAGTTATAATAGAAACAGATATACGTAAGTTTATAAAGCTTACAGAAACCAAGCCATCTAAGGTCCCTCCTCTTTTAAGGAGTAAATTTATATCCGTACTCTCAGCAATGTCATTAACTGAAGTCACCAGTGGAGGGTTGATGGGGGAGATTATGTAAGTGAAGAGAGTTGATGTATAAGCTTGCACCATAATGAAAGCTGCCAAGGTCCAAACGCCGGCGACAAGGCGAATAGGCAGTCGTTGTGATTTACAAGGACCTCCTGCAAATAAGATTTTATACAGAATGCAATTAGTTACACTAATAAGCCTTGTTCACACCGGTCACAAAAAATCGTAGAACATTCGCTTAATACGTTTTAATGCTTTAGGTAAATAGTCACTTTTTGGTGGGAATGCATCTTCAGTAAATAGTGGATAAAGCTAGGTTTATACCGGATAAGAAGTGAAAAATTTGCGAAATAAAATGTACTTAACGGATGTAGGCTACTTAGTGCATAAGTTGTGTCTGGAGACAACTTTATCTACTATCTATGCACAAAAACTGCTTTTTAGCTTTAGCTGTTTAAAGCTTTAAGGTTTATATTTCTTAAATAAGGTGCATTCACACCAAAATGTCCTTAAAACATTTAAAACATACTTTAGCGATTGTTGTAGGCCTAGTAAGCTTCCTTATGACTGGTGTAAAATAACCAGGTTTTAAGTAGCCTATGGTTAATACAACCTTGCGACATTAACATCCCATACACGTAAATGTATTGATTTTGTTTTGTGATCTCTTTTCGCGTATTTGGCAAATTTTCCTTCGAATTTGGTGTTGTCAAAGATGAAGGAATATTCAGTATTCTCATTTGATACAGTTGCACTCTATATAAAACATGAATTACGCATAGCATGGAAATGGACAGTGACAACCATACCTATATTAAGAAATTTTGTAATTATTAGGTGAAGAATTATTGTTTTAATATTAAATAAAGATTTTGGACTTACTGGCCACTGAAAAGGTTTAATAACTGCGTTGACATTCGGTATTTCGTCGTTTACAGAGAAAAGGAAAGCATAACATTCAAACGTAAAAGTTGATGTCATATCTACAATTCTGAGGCGAGAGCTTGTTGGATTCACACCTGTAACCAGCAAGTCAGCTTGCTGCATCGTACACATTATGTTCTTATAGTTGGTTTGTTGGACACATTTTTTTGCGAAATATATACTTATGATGTATTCTACTCTATATAGTAGGCTATTTTCACATTATTCAAAATCACTAGAAAAGTGAAAAAAGTAAACATGCACAACCTTGTCCCATAAATAGTTAAAGAGTCCTCTTTCTTTTTCTGTTGGTTCCAATCTGTTTTCAGTTACTGGAATCCATTCATAGCTAAATAATGATGAGTCCCTCGTAAGCTAAAACTTACATTAATTTCATCACACTGTTTGAATTTGGTTTACGTGAAATTGAAACGCGCGGAAAGATATTCAACGAAAAAAGCTCCTTTTAGTGGTCCAGACAAGCTTTTAGGGTTACCTTCCCAGCGAGGCTTTGCTTACGAGCACGGATTGGAAAAGAAAAATTATATCGTATATTGACTCCATAATTGTTAATAAATTAAGTAATGTTAATTAGAAATAAGGCGAAGTAACCTAGAATGCACACTATCCATATGATGCGCAGGTGTTGGCCATTCAACGGGTTTGAGGATGAAGGCATTTGTTTTAGAATAAACAAAATAAAGAGAAGGGCGTCTTTGAAATTGGCGAACATTTTGCAGTCTATGATAGTCAACGTGCCAATGCTCTCTAGTAAATAACAGAAAGAGGAGAAATTTGGAAATACGATATAGCTGCTTTTAGGCATCGTTAAGGAGTAGGCTTACACCATGAGTCTTATATTCCCTGATTTCTGCTGTACTACTTGGCTCCGCCTTTATCTTGGTAACCTGATGTGTCGTGCGAATCAGAGATGCACGATGGCTCTTCGCTCAGCTCTGTCTTATTAATAAATCATTGCATACTTTCGCGGGTTCAGCTAGTTTCAAAAGCAACTTATACTTTATTTACAATATTTTCTTCAGTACCTGAGGAACCAAAATACAAAATTCAAAGTAAAGCTAGCATTCCAAAATATGCCTTTGTAGTCTAGTGTTCGTATTTTTTTAAGTGATGAATTTTTAGGTGGGTATATGACTTAGGTATAGCTGTTCCTGCATCAATAACTAACTAAATAGTATTATCCATGCATCAAACTGATTTATTGCATGATGTAGGCACTACATCTGTTCTTAAGATATTAATTCTCTGAATATAGGGAAGAGGGGGGCTAGTAGGCTATATATATGCCTATATATATGCCCCCTAGGCCCGGGGGCAGGTAGCCATATTTTAAATAACTTCCGTTACATTTTTATTTTGAAGCCATAAATTTTACACCTAATAGAAAAAGACAAAAAAGATAATGCGCACACTTAAAAAAAATCCATGCATCTACGTTAAATGGTTCAATATTTATGTAAAAATATGTTTTTTCGGGCTTTATTTTGTGTGCCCAACTTTTTTGCACGGTATCTATTTTCCTTTACTTAAATTTAGAAATAAAATATTGTAATTTAGAAATAAAATATTATAAAATACACAAATTTTAGGGAATTTTCCGCTCTTTAACCTACCTTAATTAAATATCTAATTTGATTTAACTTTGTATTTTATAAAAAATAAAGTTTAAACTCCCCTCCTCTGTTGGGGCTTCTTGGCCTGGCAACGTGGGGTCTGTTGGCGTTATTATTTTTGCTAACTTTTCTGAATTTATCGAACATAAAAGTTTAATAGTTATTGAGTAAAAAATCTAGAATGATCATGCTTTTTTGTTACAATTGTACCCACATGTCGGGACGATTGTAACAGGGTTGGGTGTCGGAAGTAACGTGGGATTTCCCATAAGAGCTTCCGCTTGACTCATCCATTTAAACCGTTAAATCTGCATGGATTATTTTTTGTTCTTTCTGGAAATATGCCAACTTTTAACATTCAATCAGAAGAATATGATGCTTTGCAACATTTCTGGGTGCAAAAACTGATTTAGACTGTTTTTTTTCCTTAATTATTTGGACTGTTCAATTTTTAATATAAAAGGCTGTATATCCGCTGCAACATAAATAAACAGGGCAATACTCAGTCATGAGTTCGCCCCTATTTAAAAAAAATAATAATAAGCTATATCCACCGTATTTTTTTAAAATTTGTATAAACTTTATTGCTAGAAGACGAAAAAATTTTAAGTAGGCCTATTAGGGTAAAGCTCTTAAATCCGGACAGGACAAAAACTCTGCAAATTTCGGCCAAAAAATTCGATTTTATTGCAGGCGTGTTTGAAACTGAACGAGGCGTTTCTTAAAACATCCAATAAATGAACATTGAAACAATCACAAAAACGCACCAATGGGCTAAAAGGCATCTTGTAATTATTCCTAGTGACTTAGAAATTGACAAATAGAATTTCACAGTTACGCTTGCAGGCTAAGTTTTTGAGCTCTGTGTTGGACAGTAGGCCGAACGAAAACGGCAAATGAAAAATATAAGATACAAAATCAATTAATCACTTAACTAATTATACTAAATGATAGAAAATTTAAAATTCTACAAAAATGTATAGTTTTTAAGTAGTAAATGGCCAATTCTAGTATTTTATCAGGAATTTTAAAAGAACTGTCATTCTTGGACTGACAGCTAGTAATTTCGGACACCTTCAAAGAAACTATAGATTTTCAAATTTCTAGAATGGGTATACACCAATTGACGCATAATTTTATGAAGAATCCATTTATACCCAATGTTTTCATCTTATTTGAAGCCGTTTCGGCGCAGTTAAAGAAACAAATATTGTTTGTCTGTCGATCTAAGGCTAGCAGACAAGTTTTGTTTTGACAGGCCAATGTTTTGGTTTTTTTAAATCGAATTCTATTGGGAAATTTCTATTGCACCCTCAGTAATGTCATAGGCAATTCTATTCAGAATCAAAAACTGAATCGAATGAGATAATTATTTTTTTTTATTAGCTCTGTCCGAAAAATGCAGAAATGTCCGACTTTTATGGGAAACGTCCGACAATTGAAGATTCTTAATGCACACGTTTCCCATAAGGAAGCTTAGCGGCCAAAAAGTGTCCGGAGTTCACAGCTTTACCCTAGGCTATGTTTTTTTTTTCATTTGACCCCAGTCTCCCCTATTAACTAGTAAGCTCCCAAAAATTCAATTTGATTTCAAACTGTAAAATTAAAATCTCCAATTAAGCCATACTATTTAAAGTCTTTCTATTTTTTTCAGTTTAAATAACATTTGAATCGCTTTGTTTGGAGAGCTTTTCGTTTCAATTTTGTTTTGTATATTTAAAACATTTTGTTATCTTGTACATGCCTACCTATATATCTATACAGCGACCATATTACACAATTTTTAGATTGGTTTCGAGTATATGATTGATAATTGTGTATTTTAATATTTTAAGAAATTTGTTCTATATTTCTGCTATAGCAATAGCTTATAAGCTAGGCTACTTATTTATGGTGTTATAAAGGTTATTTAATATTCATCGCCAAATCAATTTTTTATTAACTGAAGAGACAAATGTTTGATATGCAGGCCTAACTTAGCCTACAAGGTTTTAAACTAAGCGTTAATGACTATGCTACACAGCAATAGCCTTAACCAAAAAAAACGTAGTATTTTCGTACATAAAAATTAAGAAGGACAAACCTAACCCCATCAAAAGAATGATGAAGGCCCCAGTCAAATTCTCGAGTGACAGCGTAATTAATTTTTTGTCTCTCGATTGTAATCCGGGTTTGAAGTTTCTAATACACTGAGTGGGCATACGGCGGAACAGAGTTTCCCAGTATTCGAAAAGACCGAACTCCTGAAGTTCGAGTATTCTTTTGTGTTATAACCAAATTTTCAGACAAAAAAATACATGTTAATGTTTATGGAAGCTTTAGAAGTGGAATTCGTCTATATACATTATTTTACCCTTTGTTTATGGTTTTGGTGTAGGGGCTATTTTTCGGTAGTGCCATGCATACATTAACTCCTAAGAAAACCTCTTTTGCCAATTGCAAACTACATTTTCCTGTTTTTTCGAAAGCTTCCTTAATTGCGTCTAGTTGATACGGTTCCCCTAGGAACGCAAAATAATAAGATCAATTATGAAGAAACTCGTATTTTATCCAGAAGTTAGCCTAGTCTATATTTATAGTAGGCTTAGGCCTATATTTGTACTCTCTAAGAAATACTGTTTAGCGATCTCCTCCCGCGCGCTTTCGCCCCTTTGTTTGACGAGACATCGTGTCTATTAGCTAAACAAAGAGCCACTTTGCTTTTTCTAAGGATTCTGTTCTATAAGCATAAAAGGCCACATAAGTCATTAAAAACTATTTTCTCCTGTAAATGCGTTTATCTTTTAGCCTTATACGCTGGTCGACAGTTTGCCTCGTCTACAGTTTCAGCAAATGATATGCAAGTAGGTCATCATTTTTGCATGACTACTATGAAATAGGCATTAAAGCATAGCTTACTTCTGCAAAGGCATTTTTTGATCCTGGTTTGACTAAACTGATGCAACCTGAGATAAAGTCGCATCGGGAATTGGAATAAGAATTAATTCTCTCAATGAGTTTTTGGTATAATGCCGTGCCGTTGGTAGTCTGTATAAAGATTTAAAAAATAATCGGCCTATTATAATTAACGTTAGCATTTTTGGCATATTATTTTGACTTACCGAAAAAAGGTGATCTAGCGTTCCCCCTTTTCTTATAAGTAAATTTATATCCATACTCTTGGCAATATCATAAACAGAGTTGATGAGCGGCACATTGATTGGAGCAACTACGTAGGGAATAAGAGTTGACGTATAAGCTTGCACGAAAATCATTGCCGCCAAGGCCCACACGCCAGTGACACATCTAATCGGTAGTTGATTCGATTTAAGATACTTGCCTGAATAAAAAAAATACGAAAACAAATTCTTGTCGCGTTTCAATCAATGGTAGGCTGACGTTGAAAAAAATATCAAAAATATGTGAAAATTACAAACCTTGTGACAATAAAGTGCCGTAAACGTAAACAAATGAATTGCTCATGCTTTGGGATTCATCTGAATGTATTACAGTATTTGCCAAGTATCGTTGAAGTTTTATTAAAATAGAGATGACACAAATGATCGAAATAATGAGACACAACCATACCTAGAATAGCGGATTAATTTAAATACTGGATTACATTTTAAATTTTATTCGTAACTAACAGGCCATTGAAAAGGTTTTATGACAGCAGCAATATTGGCAGTGTTGTTTTGAACAGGAATTAATAAAGCGAAATACTCGTAAGATATTGGTATTGTTAAATCTACGATTCTCAGTCGTTGATGTGTTGGAGCAACGCTTGTTGCCAATAAATCACATTGCTAGAAATAAGTTTTAATTGTTTGTTAAATAAATAACTTGAAGCCTGTAGCCAAGAAAACCTTATCCCACAGGTAACTGAAAAGGCCTTTTCCATTTTTCGGTGGTTCCAAGCTATTTTCAGCTACTTTAACCATATCGTATCTGGAAATCAAAATTAATTGTCATATCGAATGGAAATCCTTTTTTGTTTATTTTGCTATGTACGTGAAATTAAATCGATTTGACAGATAATTGACGAGTACGCCTCCTTTGATAGGACCGGACAGTCCTTTTGGATTTCCCTCCCATTTAGGCTTGACAAGAATCGCCAATAGTATCATAAATTTAAAGTTGATTTATTATCTCCTAATGTTGTAATGAGAAGATAAGTAGGCTACGTCTTCACTCTACCCATATGATGTAAAGATGTTGGCCATTTAGTGGATTCAAATGCATTTGCACGATAGCAAATAATTTCGACAAAATCACAAAAATATGAATTGTAGTTAAAGTTATGAGCATTGTAGAACTACACGAAGTCACGAACGGCAAATATATAACCGGCAAATAAGAAATTTTTATTACGACTGCCAGAGAAACGTCAACGCAGCAAGTATAATAACCAGCGAAGAAGAAATTTGTTTTACGACTGACAGAGAAACGTCAACGCAGCTCAAATATCAGAAAACAATATATTATCATATCTACCTAGCAACTTCAACATTTGGACTGTCATACTCTGACAGTTGAAAATTCTGTATTTATTCCAAACATCCAATTAATATTATATTTGAATTCAGCGTTTTTCAAGCACAGGGTACCAGCAGAAGACAAAAGTATGTATTTCCTGCTATTAACAATAGAATATATAAAGCTCGCCCGTTTTTGGTTCTTTTTTTAAGTAGGCCTATATACATGGATATAATGAAAGAAAGGACCTAAAGCGCGCGAGTTCCATTCACTATAGACTAAACCATCTCTTAAAGAGTCCGTGCCCGTCGTCGCCCGTTGTTTTAAGCAAAAAATAAGACGAAATGCATAAAAGTCCATATAAACGCCTTTTTTCCAGCGACGAATATTGTCCGTCGCTTTAATGTTTTCCCGTTCTGCCCGCTTTTTCAACTAAGACTCAGGTCTACAGTTTTACTTTTTTCCTATTTTCTGCCCGCTCTTCCAAAAGAACCCCGGCCGTCGTTCGCCTAGTTATTTAACCTACCCAAATTATACAACGGTCCATTCTTTTATGACATTTCTCTTGCCCTTTCTGTCTTTTTCTCTCTATATTAACCCCATTTTCGAATAAGAGGTCGTGCCGAATGCTGCCACATTTGCCCATTTTGCCCGTGCTTGCAAAACCCCATATGTCTGTCAGTTTTCTTGTTATCTTTCTATTCCCCATTAACCTAAGTTGACCCCATAGACAGTTACATATATTAGACTAAAGGCAGTTATGAAATTAACCAATTACAATACATTTATTTCAGTCACATAAAGAATTTAACCATTGCCTTTTTTTTGTCTCTCTAATTTCCTCTTTTACCCCTCGTTTCCCCAGTTTTGCCCGTTCTGTCCGATTTTGATAACCCGTAGCCTGTCCAGTTATAAAATCGACCCATATTATATAATAACATTTAGGCATATCGTTTTATCATGTTTCTTTTGACCTTCCTGCTCTTTTCTACTTATATAATTATAGATGTGGCTGCCACATTTGCCGTTTACCCTCTTATTCTATAATTGTTTTGTCCTTAGCCCGTTTTTTTCATTTTTTCCCCGTCATTTTCCGTCGTCTTTAGGCTACACTCTTGTCTGCCCTGCCCGTCAGTATCGATAAGCATAACTTTGACAGTTAGTTTGCCCGTGCGCCTTAACTAAAAAAAAAGCCTTATTCACTCTTTCGAATTTTCGACTGCTGCGCGGTTTCGCTTTGCTAGACTACAAAATCCATCCCGTAGAAAACATTTCGTTGTCAAACTAAATCAATCAAAATTTGCAAAGCAACTTATATTTTTAGGCTACTTGACGGCGGTCTTTGGGGTCGCGTTGCGTTTTGCTCCCCTCTTTTTTGCAGTCGAGCAAGATCAGGGTAGGGCGAGGGTAGGGAGCTCGAGGAATTTCACACCTCTTCGGGGGAGTCGCGGGGGCCATTTTTTCGTCCGCCCTTTCCGATTCCGACCAATGAGCTATCGAGCAGAGTTGGACAGACAGACAAAGTCTGTACAGAAAGCAAACTCGGCTCCAAAACGCTCTTCTCTTTTATGAGTAATGGATAATGAAAGAAAGGACCTAAAGCGCGCGAGTTCCATTCACTATAGACTAAACCATCTCTTAAAGAGTAGGGGCTGTTTTAAGAAAAATAAGACGAAATGCATGAAAGTCCAATAAACGCCAGCGACAAGACGAACTGGTAGCCGTTTTGATTTGCAAGGACCTCCTAATACATCCAATTGTTTCACTAGGGGTCCCCCCGTGCTTTCTTGTGAAAACAACGGAATCTTCAAAGTGCTCTAAACCTTTGACGGGTTGATGAAATTTAATGCTGATTTTTTTCAACATATACCCGTCGGTGACTAGCATGCACTGCTTTTTTTCAGAATTTTCATGAAAAATATCCCGTTTTGGCCGTCGCGTAATTATTCGAACGCCTATCCCTCTCTGTACAAAAAAGGGGGATTTTGGCATTTTTCTTGCAGCCAAACGAAAAGAGCTAGAACTCTCTAGTTTTTTTCTAAAAATTAATCAACACTGGCAAGTTCTATCTACAATATTTTGTGTAATTGAAGCAATTTTTTTCCTTCCGGGAACCTGAAGGAGAAGTTGAAAAGAGGGTCTGCAGACGCGACGTTTCTCTCAGCAAGATAGGCAAAGTTCTTAATCTTCATCGGGTTGTATACTAACGCCAAATCATCCTTGCATTTCCCCCTTTTACTTGGCTCCCCCTCTTTCATCGTCTGTCCGGTGCCACCGCCGCGAAAGTAGTTGGATATAAGTTAAAGATATATGACCACGAACACCCATTGGTAATAACGCGGTTTCTCTCCGCGTTATTACCAATACATTGCGTACCGTATATGCAGTGAGTCTGATCAACTTATTCTTTAGTAATGATAATATAGTACTCTACATTGCATGTAAATCTGGATTTATTCATGGGGGTTACATACGAAGGGGATTCTCTCTCGTCTAAAACTAATACGTTCGCGAACATGCTGAAGGATTATTAGTTGATTATCAAACATTAAAATTTTTTAAATTCGTACATTCGTCTACCCGCGCACAATAAAACTGGCGCAATGATAAAAGTGAAACCTAATCCGTTTTTGAATGAGTCCACATCAATTTTTTATAACATTTTTTTAAAGAATAATTTCGAATGAAAGTGAAACTACAATTTTTTGACGCACGACGGAAAACCTGATTGAGATCGATTGACCTTGTCGCCTGGTTTCACCGCCAGCCACATCTAGTTCTACCACTTCTACGAGACTTTTCTATAACTGCTCCTACGCAAGAATAGTTTAAACAATTCCTTATATTCCGTAATTATTCATTTAAAGAAAAGTATGCCACGGTGCCCATGAATCGCAAAAGCCAAACCAAATGTATATTAAGACCTAACTAGCAACTCCACAGTATTAACGTAGGGTATTTTAAAACACCTATGTATAACCTGCAGGTGATCAAATGTGATTTAGAAAAGACTAAACAGTATTATATTCGGTCGTTAGTCGGTATAGTTATTTCATCAGAAAAGATCAAGGCGAAAGGCGCTAACTGAAAATAATTCCAGGAATATAGTTTATTTACGACGACATTGCGAAATATAACGAAATAGAAAAACATGAACAGAATCAAGAGTTTCTAAGAACGAACGGAAACAACCTTACCAATTCTCTTTTATAAATTAAAACCGGTGGAATAGGAAAACTTAGTTCTAATTCTTGAGCACGATGTAGGTTTTTAGTATTCTGACACATATAATAATAAACTCAAAATCCACATCGTTATTTCAAACGATGGTCGTGACTAATAAATTTGCAAGACCACTTTAAACAATACTTTAAAATATATGTCTAATAAGAAATAGTTTTTACAATTGAGAGTAACAAGTTGTGGGGGTAGCAAAATCTTGAACTTGGTAATATTAGCATATACATGATGTATATGTAGCCTTATAATGTAGGCTATAATAAAAATGCTTCTTTCACTAGCTTTAGAAAAAATCACATTAACTTTCATTGTAAGTATCATATGTTATATAAATGAGAAGGATACAACACAAATGATCTAACCTAACTACCCGATTATACAAATATATTAGGCCAAACATTATCTCGAGCCGCAAAAATTCCGGATTGCGACATTTTTCCTAGAATTTGGAATTAATTTAATACATTCTTGAGGTCTAATTGGATAATGAAACAATAACGTCATTGACATTGTACTCCGAAGTCTGTAAACACTCTTAAATAGAAGGGAATGCTTTCAAGATAGCACAAACGGTCGATGACCATATTGGATGTGTATAAAAATGTAGGTATCTACTCCCGCGTAACTTATATACTACACGAACAAATACGCCATCATCGAATGTGCGTAACCATAATCGGAGTTGCTACACAAGCCAGATCGAGAAAATACAGTCATGTAAAACCAAACTACAAACTAGGTTACAACTCCAAGCTCCAAATGGCGAAAATATTTGAGGACAAATTTGAATAAAATATATCGACGAAAGTGACCAAAAAACTAGTTTTTTTACCCAACCGGTCGTCTCCTTCAATACGGCACAATTGTCACCTTTCAGACTGCTATTTTGAGAAAAAACTTGCTCATCGAATGAAGGGCAAACTTAAAAAAATACTTGTGTTTGGAAAAAGTCTACTGCGCCAAATAATCGACATGAAAACGAGAATAGCCTTGGACTGAATGGTTACTCGACACCTTTTCTAAGATGAGATCTCCTTTAAACTTGCAGTAAATGACTTTACTGTGATAGACGGAAGCCTTTTATTTGATATACTGTATTCAACGAATTCAATCGACAAACAATAGAAAAAGGAACAACCAGGAAGGAGTACGGATATATCCTTCACGGTAGATTACAAAAAAAGCAATCAAGGCCGCTTCATACTCCTGAGAACAATCAAACGGGTCAACGAACAAGTACTGGCCTATACAACCTGAATAAGACGGCATGGAGAATAGATTCACGTGATGCCTTTCTAACACGGGAAAACCAAAGGCCAATATGTGAAACAAAGAGATAGTATGACTACCGGCACGCCTTCGTATACCAGACGGTTTTTACGCCGAGATTTCATCATTTACAAAAGAGGCTGACCTTTGCAAACAGATTGGATTTCCTGGTGGGGAAAACGTCATTATTTAATGGTCTATACTGCGTCGCTATTATTTTTTGCTGCTAAAATAGGAGGTGCCTCAAACTGACGATTGGTTTGAAACCTTTTCACGTGTTGAATACGGCGGTGTTGGCTGGACAGCAATGGCTGTTTAAGGAATCAAGGTCGGACAGTGGCGAGACATTTAGCAAAAGCAATCCCTTGACTTGTGACGAAACGTGCCTGGTCAACCTTTAAAAGTGCGCCGAATTCGTGTAAAGCGTCACAGTCAACTGAAAACCAAGCAAAAGAAATGAAGTCAATTTTAGCTCTGATAATCGCCTCAGTGGTGTGCGTCTCAGTAATCCAAACAGCCCCACATTCCAGGTCAGTTAATACTACTATAAAATTACATTACAGAAACAGATCTAATAAAAAATTTATCAAATCATATCGCATCGCAAATAAATTTATTAACCATCAAATGTTTATGTTTTCATTCCTGTTTGTAGATTTGGAGATAGCCCCAATGGATATTTAATCGTGAAACGTGCCGTCGCAACTGAAACAAAAGCAGAGGCACCCGTCGCCGCCCCAGTCGCTGCTGCCCCAGCCGTCGCCGCCCCAGTCGCTGCTGCCCCAGCCGTCGCCGCCCCAGTCGCTGCTGCCCCAGTCGTCGCCGCTCCTGCAGTTGCCGTTGACCCCGAAGCCGAAGCTGAAGCTGCCGAAGCCGAACCCGTAGAGGCCGAAGCTGAGGCCGCTGAAGTCGAACCTGCCGAAGCTGAAGCCGCTGAGGCCGCTGAAGCTGAACCTGCCGAAGCTGAAGCCGCCGAAGCTGAGGCTGCTGAAGCTGAAGCCGGAGCTGCCAGAAGAAGGAGACAGGCCGTAGAAGCCGCTGCTGCCCCAGTCGCAGCTGCCCCTGCCGCTGCTGTCCCTGCCGCTGCCCCTGCTGCTCCAGTTGCTGCCGCCCCCGCCGCTGCTGCTCCAGAAGCCGCTGCCCCAGCAGTCGCTGCTGCCCCAGCCGTAGCTGCTGCCCCAGTCGTAGCTGCTGCTCCAGTCGTAGCTGCTGCTCCAGTAGCCGCTGCACCAGTCGTCGTTGCGCCAGTTGCCGCTACCCCTGTTGCTGCTGCTCCAGTTGCTGCTGCCCCAGTCACCGCCGTTGATCCTGAAGCTGAAGCTGAGGCAGCGGAAGCTGAACCTGTTGAGGCCGAAGCTGCCGAAGCCGCTGAAGCCGCTGAAGCCGCCGAGGCAGAGCCTGCTGAAGCCGAAGCCGCCGAAGCCGCCGAAGCCGCTGAAGCCGCCGAGGCTGCTGAAGCAGAGCCTGCTGAAGCTGAAGCCGAGGCTGGTGCTGCAAGAAGAAAGAGACAGGCTGAGACCACTGCTGCTGCTGCCCCAGTCGCTGCTGCTCCAGTCGCCGCTGCCCCAGTCGTCGCTGCCCCAGTCGCCGCAGCCCCAGTCGCTGCTGCCCCTGCTGCTGTTGTTGATCCCGAAGCCGAAGCTGAAGCTGCCGAAGCCGAAGCAGAGCCCGTAGAAGCTGAAGCTGAAGCCGAACCTGCCGAGGCCGCTGAAGCCGAGGCCGCCGAAGCTGAAGCTGCTGAAGCAGAGCCCGCAGAAGCTGAAGCCGAAGCCGAAGCTGGTGCGGCTCGTAGAAAGCGACAAGCTGAGACCATCACTGCTGCCGCCCCTGCTGCCCCAGTCGCTGCTGCCCCAGTCGCTGCTGCCCCAGTCGCTGCTGCCCCAGTCGCTGCTGCCCCAGTCGCTGCTGCCCCAGCCGTTGCTGCTGCTGCAGCAGTCGATCCCGAAGCCGAAGCAGAGGCCGCTGAAGCCGAAGCTGAACCCGTAGAAGCTGAAGCAGCAGAGGCTGAAGCCGAACCCGCCGAAGCTGCTGAGGCAGAGGCTGCAGAAGCCGAGCCCGCCGAAGCTGAAGCAGCAGAGGCTGAAGCTGCCGAAGCTGAAGCAGGAGCTGCATAAAAAAAGATTCCAATCTCAGCAGTAGCATATCTCATGAGAAGATTTATTCACCAAGCTACAACAGTATACGTCCTAATCGAATGTCTGGCGGACAACGCGCTTAGAACGGCTAGTAATTCTTCTATGCATCCAAGTCATATTGACGCAAATTTGTAAATCATTCTTTTCAGTCTTCCTTTCACCCTTTTATTGTACCATACAATCCTTCACTGTAATTTGTTGAAGACAAAACACTATGAAAATACAAGTAGTTATTACCAAATTTTCTTCAGTGCACCTTTTTTTGTTTCATTTGTCATATTTTTGTCCATATTAGCTATTATACAAAACGATTAACAATTTGTTGTTTCATTTAAATACCAAAATTTAAATAAAACGTACAACAAATTGTCAATTGGTGCAAACTGGATAGCCTACAGTTGGCACTTTTACCAAAATAAACTCAAACAAAAACTATACAACCTTCCTGATTTTAACAATCGGTTGCGTTGTTTGCCTGCCTGGGTGACAGTGGAATAAGGGAAAGTGACATCGAGACAAACCAGATGTGCAGGGAGGAGTCGATGGGAAAGTCGTTTGACTTTTATAAGGAAAGTAAAAGAAAGCGATTACAGTATATCCTGTTTTCGGTGACACCTCGTACGCTAAGCTAGCTCCAAGGAGAGAGAGAAAATCTTCGAATGAATGAATTATTATATTCGGCAATTTTCCACTTGTAGATTTACATTATTCATGCGGAAAAGCAATCCGTTATATGTCGTGTACAGTGTACACCAACAAACATATGAATGTTTTTTCGCCTTTTAATGTTTATTATCCATATAAGATGGAATTCTCGTTGGGCATATTTGGCATCGAAAAAACAGCAGAAACTCGTATTAGTACGGTTGTTCTTTTTTTAAATGAATGCCCTCTGTTAGGTGCGCTCTTTGGACACTATCCAAGTTCTACTCTATTTTTGTTTTTACGTCTTTTTTTGGTTATCGTCGAAGAAAAAAGTTCTGTATTTAGCCTACACAAAAAGAAGCATCTAATTTTAGAATAGCAGCAGAAAGGGCAGACAACAACCAGAGCAACAGAAAGAGGCAAGTGTAAATTTCGTTGCTTCGTTTAAATAGTCCTAGTTTTTAATGTAACGACGACAAGTCAAGTTTGAATTTAAAAATGTTTTGTTCATCATATTCAGGAACTGCATCGGAAAAATAATTTCTTTTTAGGGCTGCATAAAAAGCTCACTTTGCATTCTGTTGCTGACTTGTCTCATGAATGTTATCGAATGACTGAGAGATTATTGGGAGAGAGAACGATGCAGTCATTTCGCTTTCTTTCACTTTTATTGATGTTGGAAATTGCTTGCTCGGCGGATTTATCCAAAAGGTGCAATTTTAAAATTTATATCAATTCATTTCGACCTAAAATTTAAAACAAAAAATAATTTACAGCTTAGAGAAACTGAAAGCACAAAGACAGCTTCTCATAAAAGAAATGAAATTCCTCGGCGATGGGTTGGATCGTGCCAGAATTAGAAAAAACAGCTTGAATACCGAGCTCTTGTTGGATCAGCTCGACAGAAATACCTGGCCTAAAATCGTCGACGTCAGCAACATAATCTTCGACCTTCTAACCACAGATGACGAACTCGAAAGAGAAACTAAATACCAAGAAGAATTACGAAAAGATGTTGCTGCCCTTCGCTTCAGATCCAAGTTGGTCAGACATTCAAATTCGATTTTACCTCAATTCAATTCCACGAAATTTATGTAGAGCTCGACGTTGTAAATCTCCCGATGAAACATTTTACCATTTATGGAAACGATGTGTAGCGTATCAAGGGCGTTGGGTAGCTAACCCATGCCCAGACAATCAACAACTTTTCGACAGTCCCGACAACGTTGGGGTGTGCGATTGCAAGAAAAATGTCAATAGGACATTCATTTATTCCAACAACACTAGACAATGTCACGCACTAAACTCACAGGTTTCTATTCTTTTTGGCCAAACTTAGATTTTATTCCCTAGAATTTATTAATCAGTTAATGTGAATACACAAAACAGGGTCCGTGTAGGAGAGGACAATGGTGGATAATTAAGACCCACATTCCAGAATGTCAACCAGTGCCCAAAGGTTGCCCGGCTGACGGTCATCATGTTTACTGGAGTCCCGAACCTCGTAGACGAGCTAAAAAATGTTGGCGGCTGAAAACTCGTGGCCCTTGTCCAGAAGACCGTTTCTTAAATTATGATGAAATTAACAACACAATAAGCTGTCAAGCGACAATATCGATACTGCCCCACATAGCCCACGCACCTAATCGATATCGCCCCCCTCTTCGTCAATCAAAGAAAGTTTGGTGTCCACGAGGAAGTCTTCGAGACAGAACTTACAAATGCTAAAACTTGCTTTTCAAAATTTTAAATAACTACAACTTTGAAAGACGGATTGTCTAAAGAATTTTCAATTCAAGGTAGTTTTATCGTTGTAGACCAGTTATATAATAGGCTACACGCTGATATGCCTCCTTACGCGTCCTTGTCGTTCACAGCATGTTTAAAAAAGTTGTACAATTTCTCAACAAATGCTAACTTCCCCGTTCCTTTCTCTCTCCAAATTAATGATTAACGATTGTAAAGGGACGAGGCGAAAAATACTATTGGGTAATAACAAGCAATTATTCTCTTTGACACCGCCGAAATCATGGCGGTATAACGAATCCATATTACCAAGAAAGATTTAATAAAAAACTTTCAAATGAGGTCGTTGCAAGTTTCACTCGGTCCGTCGCAATGTTGTCGTTTCACTTTTTTTAGATATCCTTATCACGTCATGGCAATCAGAAGACATTCCAGAATTTTCGGCAGCTGCTAGTAGTACTAGTCAGTGAAGGACGATAAGTTTGAGAAAGTATCGATGACGAAACAACGAGAAGACTTGCATCAATGAGGAGGAGTCAAACCACTTTTATGTCGTTCCGTAACGTAGCGGTGACCAAGCCATTTCATGGCTGATTCGCGATGTTTTTTTTGTAATTCAAAACATGTAGACAGACGCACACACTGTTAAAAAAGTTATGGATATTTGAGAGAAAAAACCCTCAAAAACTCAACATACCAGAAAGAGGGTTTAAAACCCTCTAATACTGAATTTGTTTTCCAGTATAGTTTTTCGACCTGTGCGTCTTAATTATCAAGGATTAGAAACTGTCAAAAAAGAAGGTTTTTTCTTTAAATTACGGAAAATGCCCTCGAGCTGATTCGGTTCGGCAACCAAAATTGAAAACGGCTTGCGGTTGCCTTTTTTTCTCGCAGGTTTGTAGCACTTGTAGGCTAATTAAAAAATCAGACAAATCTGTTAAGTTTATCTCGTTTTATGAGAAATCAAAGCTGTATCGAAGATACATGGCGACCGCTCGGAAGTAGGTGAAGGCTCGCGCAGTTTTTGAGCAAATAATTTTAAGGCATTCGAGTTCTTTGTCTCATCGTCTTCAGTTCAAAGAAGTTGACTTTGGGGGAACAAAAGGGGAAGAAAAACGTCTGCAGCATATTGTAAGAACAGAAAAAGTATCTCAGATTCAAGTTTTAATTTATCAGTTATCAGGATTTTCCGAGAAGCTGTTACTCGTGCACCTCTAGTTAAGATCTGACCTGGATTTTGTTGAGATTCACCAGTTTCTAAAGACACAGATGAAAAATTTTATATAATAAAAACATATGAGTTTAACAAATCTTACCTGATATAGACAAGTTGTTACTCGTGCCAAGTTGATATCTTGGGTTTGGTTGAGACCCAAATAATGAGTTTTACCAGGTTCTATGAATGAATGAAAAATGGTATACAATAAAAAGACATGTTAGTTCTTACAATAGATCTTACCCAATAGACAATCCAGGGCATTGTTTTGTTTCCTTGATCACGGATAGCAAAGCACTTATTGAACTATTACCATCTTCTATAAAAGCTTTTTGGCTGATTTTAGCACACCGGCTTGGGAAATCTAACACTTTCCATTTCAAACGAAGGTCACTATTAATAAACAAATTTTTAAATTCAGGATTATCTAGAATGATTTTTTCGTGGACCATGCGACTACAGTCAATTTCACCCTCCTTTACATTTTTCTATTTCAACATCAAATGAGAGGACTTTAGGAAAACTACTAACGTCCTCCAGTTCGACAAAAATATACATATATTCTATATAAGATGCCATTTAGCTATTAGAGAGCATTACCTTGCTCAAAATTCAAATTTCTCGGACACGTAACATTCTCTTCCGTCTGTCAGCCATCAAACAATCCCAGCCAAAAATCTGCAAAAGTAAACTGCAGTAAAACTATAGTTTTTAAAGTAAAATTGTAGTTTACTTCAGTATGATGTAGTAATACTACCATATTACTACCATTTTAGATAGTAGTACTATAGTATTACTATGTACTGTAGTACAACTATCATACACAATAGTATTACTACAGTAACTGTAGTAATACTATAATTTTAGATAGGGAAAATACACAGTTAACTATCCCATAGTTTTACTGTTCCAATTTCCTTACGTAAAACTATAGTAAAACTTCAGTAAAACTTTGGGATTTTTTTGGCTGGGAAGCCTCAGACTAATGATGCCAGACGTTAGTAAGTTCAACTTTCTTAGAACTATTTTTCATTTGTCTTGTTTTATTTTGATCAAAATAAGAAATAAAAAAACGCTAATTCTGTTTTTAAGTAGCACGTTTAACTGCTATTCTATTTAGTCCGAAATAAATAAAAGAAGGTTTTGTGAAGGAAGGAACACCCTCGAAAAATAATCCCCGTTTTAACAGTGCCGAACAACTTGATACGGTGGCAAAAAAAATTAAGAAAAACCTGTTTGTCATAACGTGAAATCACTGACTATGCAAGAAACACATTCTAACTGGGACGTCTCATTCAAGGTTCTGCCAGATTACATACATCGTACTGTGTTAGTTCCAACCATAGAGGAACAAATCTTGTTCTCAAGATAATAAACCTTGCAACGTGACGCAGGAAATAAAACAAAAACAACGACATAATCCAGAAAACAAGAAAAGGAATAATTACACACAAGTCACGGAATGACTTCTAGAAAACGATGACTATCAACCTATACTCTTACTTTCTTCAAGCAAGGCTCTTTGCCAACGTTCTCTGGGGGCGTTGGCTTAAGTTTGGTAGCATGCTGCCCGGTAAAGCCGCCCCAAACTACTCGTTGCCATTTGACATCAGCAGTAGCATATAAGGGCGGGCGGTTCACTAGTTTTTCGTCACATTCAGTTGAACAACAACCAGGAGAAATGAAGTCAACGTTTTTAGCCCTTTTGGTCGCCGCAGTGGTGTGCGTCACCGTCATCAAATCAGCGCCGCATTCCAGGTTAGATTACTACTTCATCTTGTCCATAATATAGTAAAATCGCCTAACATTTTTACCTGACAAATTGCTTGTACGCAAGTCTCATAAGTTTTGATTCGACGATCCCTGGTGGGTGATGTTTACCGAGTGACCAAGTCATTGAGTTCAATGCATAACAAAGGCCATCCCAAATTAGGTTATATCGCGCCCAAGTAGAGGAGATTGGAGACAAACCACAACCCAAAGTTCCAGCACCTCGAATAAGACAATCGTACCTCATCGATTATACGATACCCTCCAGAGGTCCCTCGGATTCGCCAATTATCCAGGCGTTTACCTTTGTAGCAGCTCCTTACAAGCCTCCTACCCATGCGGCTCCAGTAAAAACGTATCAAGCTCCAGTTGAGGTTCCTGCTCCAACAACCTATAAAGAAACCAAACCTGAAACTACTCCTGCTCCATCATCCTATGAGAAAGCAACCACAACCGAAGCTCCTGCTCCGTCAACCTATACAGAATCCAAGACTGAAGCTCCTACTCCATCCTACGAAGTAGAAACCGACGCTCCTGTCCCAACCTACGTTAAGGAGACCGAAGCTCCTGCTCCAGCCGACGTAAAGGAGACCGAAGCTCCATCGGTCGTTTTTGTTGCTGACACTACCCCAGCACCAATTTACGCTCCTTCCACTCCTATTCCGGTCACTGAGGCTCCTGCCCAAATCGAATACGTAACACCAAAGACTGAGGATCCTGTTGAAATTATAACTGATGCCCCATCGGTCTACTTTCCAGCCCAAATAAATTACGAAGAACCTTTATCTGATGCTCCTGCCACTGAGGTCAAGTATGAAGCACCTAAAATTGAGGCTCCTCCTGTTGAGGCCCCATCCACTAATGCCGATGATTCAGACAAATATCCATCTGCTGGATCTTCCTCGTCTGAAAGTTTGGGCTCCTATTCAGGATCCTCCACCAACACCCCATTTGTTCCAGCGCCATATGAGACTCCTGCTCCAGTCAAGCCAGTTCCCATTGAGATCCCAGCTAAAACCGAAGTTCAATATCCAGTTGGTGGATCCTCTTCCTCCACGTCCGCCACCAGTCCGGGTTCTTACTCCGGATCCTCCATCAAGGCCCAAGTCCCTGCCGTCTATAAGAAACCCTTCACTTATTTTCAAAAACGTCCTTACACACATAGATATGCATCTGGAAACGGACCTACCGGAATTTTTGCTGGAAATTCGTGGAGTTTAAAGACTACGGCATCTGAAGATTACCTAGGGGTCCCGGCCGCTGCCGCTATCGAAGCCGTTGCTGATGCCAGCGATGCCAAGAAACGGGCCACCGCTACTGAATCTGAAGTGAAAGCCGCTGAACCGGAAGCTAGTGAAACGAAAGCTGCTGAAGCCGAACCGGTAGTCGCTGACGCTCCAGTTGTTGCCGAAGCCCCCCTTGTCGTAGATGCGCCATTGGTGGCCGCCCCAGTCGAAGTTGGACCCATCGAAATTGTTGAACTGGTCAATCTCGATGGTGTCGCCCCCGAAGACATTCCGGACGACGTCCAGGCATTTGAAGTTGTCAATTTGGATGGAGTTCCTCATGACCAAATTCCTCATGACGTCATCCCCGTAGAAGTCCTTCCCGTCCAAGTAACCAATGTCGTTCTTCCACTTCCTGGCCCTGCTCCTGCCGCCGTTGATGGTGCTGCCATTGCCGCTGCCGTTGCCGCAGATGCCGACACCGATCCAGTTGAAATCGAAGTCAAGGACGGTCAATTGGAAGCTGGTGAAGTTGAATCTGCTGTTGCTGATGCTGCTAACGTTAAGGAAGCGGAGGTTGGTCAAGTTGATGTAGTCGAAATTATTAACCTCGACGGAGTCGCTCCTCAAGACATCCCTGCTGATGTTGAAGTATTCGAAATCGTCAACCTCGAAGGAGTACCCGTTAACCAAATTCCAGCTGACGTCATCCCCGTCGAGCTCTTCCCAGTCGATGTCAAGAACTCCGCTTCAGCTGGAGCTGCTGTTTCTGGTACCGGAACTGTGACCGCTAGTGCTGGCGCCATTACCAATTCCGAAACCGATGCTGTTGAAGTTGAGGTCAAGGATGGCCAATTAGAGGCTGCCGAAGTTGAATCTGCCGTGGCCGACGCCGCCGATGTCAAGGACGCCGAGGTCGGTCCTGTTGATGTTGTCGAAATTATTGACCTTGATGGAGTCGCACCAGAAGACATCCCGGCCGACGTTCATGTCTTTGAAGTTGTCAATTTGGACGGAGTTCCCCATGACCAGATTCCAGCTGATGTCATCCCAGTTGAGATCATCCCTCTTGATGTCCAGGGAACTGTTTCCACTGGAGCCGTTTCTGCTGGAACTGGAACTGTTGAAGCTTCTGCCGGAGCAAGCACCTCTAGCATTGATGGCGAGTCCGCTTCTGCCGGAGCAAGCGCTTCTTCCAGCACTGATGGTGATGCTTCTTCTGCTAGCTCTTCCTCTAGCACCGGCGACAGCGCATGTTGAAGCTTCTGCCGGAGCAAGCACCTCTAGCACTGATGGCGAATCCTCTTCTGCCGGAGCCAGCGCTTCCTCCAGCACCGACGGTGAATCTTCTTCTACTTCTTCCGCCACTTCCGAGTCTAGCGGTGCCACTGCCGTTGAACCCACTAAACCCGAGCCCTATCCTTCTGTTTACGCTGCCGAGCCCGCCAAGACGGAATATGTCTCAGTAGAGGCACCCGTCGTCGTTGAGGCTCCAGTTGAGGTGCCTGTCGTTGTTGAGGCTCCAGTTGAAGTTGCCGAACCAGAAGTTGTCACAACCAAATCATATGGAACGGACGAAGCCACGAAAATTGAGACACCAGCCGTAGTTGCGGAGCCTACGAAATCCTATGGTCAACCGGAGGCTGCAAAGACGGAGACAGCCAAGGACAACTACGGTAGTGAATCTAGCAAGGCTGACTACGGAAAGACCAATAAAGAATCCAAGGGTGGTAAATCGGAGGCTGGCAACGGAAGTAACGAGGCCGAAGGTGGTGAAGGCAGCAATGAAGCCGAAGGCGATGAAGAATAAATTAAGAATCCGAACTGGAACTGTGTTCCCAATAATAACATCACCAGATCGCCATCGCAACCTAGGCAGAAATATTGTACATGTTGTTTGTATTCAAAACTCGCAAGAGACGGACTTTCCATCTTTTCGTTCCCTAGTTCCATCCCGTCCGTTTTTATCGATCTTTACATTTTGTATAAAAAATGAATCAATGTAAAATACATCTAGTATCTTTTATTTGACCTTACATGATTTGTTTTGTGTTCCACTTTCCCAAAAGAGAGTGCTTCTGAAGCAATCATAATACTGGGAATTTCCTAGAAAAAGAGAAAGAATGGACGACAAGGTATTTTAATTTCAACATCGAGTTACACGATCTATATACACACAATTTGAAGCAAGTTTCCGCTTGGGAGAGAAAGTTGGATAAAACAACCCAAGAATGACAACTTGTTTCTAGACATATAGCCGCATATAGCCAAAACAAAAATGAAGATTTGAGTTAGTCAATAAATTATAATAACTTAGGCTACTACCTACTACTTTATCCCCACCCCTCTAACAAAATCCTTTTAATTTTGTGTGTTCAAAGTAGCCCCAGTGGTAATGAAGTTTTTAATTCTATTTGATTTATTATTGTAATTTCTTCGCCAATAACATAGTTTTAAACTAAGACTAGAGTAAAATATCATAACATTCATTTTGAAATGTTTTTTTTTGTTGTTGTTCCAGTTACATGAATTGGAAAGGCTCATATAACATAAATAGTTTTTTTGTGAATAACCGGTTTCAATTCTTTGTTTTCCTTTCCACAGATTTCCGGTCTTTCAATTTTTACAAGAAACGGTTGCGGATTGTGTGTGCTCAAAACTACGCTGTAACGGACTCTGATTCTGTTGTCTATGCCACAGTATTATGACACAACAAGTTTCCAAATCGTCATTGAAATCGACCGCAAAGGTCGTCCACAATTCTCCTATACCCTCGCCAATGCCTTTGTCGGAAATAGCCTACGCCGATGCTCGTGCCGAAGCCTACAAACCAACGGCGTGATTTCCTCATAAAAACACAAGGTTAAAAAGAACAAAAATTTACATTTTAAAAGGGATTTGGTTATTCTGAAATTATTACCTTGATAGCAGGGTTAACCGGAAATCGAATCCTTGATATATAATTAACCATTATGATTGATTATGCCTCTTGGTTTCGTCGTAGACGTTGTTTACAAAAAAAACTGCGATTCTCTTTTCCGGGATTTTTACCTCAAAATCTTTACAAAAAAGATGAAACTTTCTATAGAAAATGTTGTCAAGCGCGCTAAAACATCTGGTAAAATTAGTGCAAACAAGTAGGCTAACGATTGCTTATGTAAGCTTCAAAACAAGTATGAACAGGGATACAATTCCATAAGAAACGACAGGAGATGAACTGGATCGAATCGTCCAATAACCTCTAGTAACCTGAACCTTCTTTTTTTGTGCTGTTGATTTTTTTTTTTTTTTGCTTATTCGCTACCGCGAGTCCTCCGCCCAGGGCTGGGCTTTTCCCATATCGGTTTGTGGATTGCATCAGTTCGTTGCACTCGCGACGAGTCATTTCCTACATTGGTTTTTCGCGGGGCTTTATAAAGCAGCGTGCAACGAACGGCAGAGTCAAACTCTTTCGCTATCGGCGCAAATATGAAGTTCTTCTTTCTGTTGGTCGCCATCTCGCTCTGTTCCGGAGCGCCTCAATTGGGGTAAATTGAAACATTAAAAAAAAATTATTTTTCAATATCATTTTCTATTAAAATTAATATATTTTTGTACAACAGTTTTAAGGTTCTTGCGCCTAATAGTGTTAGGATTCCAGTATTGACGGATGTTTGGTCGGCTGAAGACTTAAGTGCTGAAGATCTTATTGAGCCCATTAGTGTCGAAGCTCCCGATTCCTCGGAAGAAGTGACCATTCCCCTGACCGCCGAAGAGACTCGATTTAGGCTTATAAAATATATGAGAGAACTGGAGAGAGAAATCGACGAAGACATCTTTGAAAAAGACTATCGTGATGTCGAGTCATCTCTTTTCAAGCTAAACAAAAGACTTTGGCCGCAACTGATCAATCTCAGCGACAAAATCTACTACAGTTTGGATGATCCCAAAGCCATTGAACGCGAACACAAGGTTCGTCTCGGACTTAAACGCGATGTTGCCCGTCTTCGTTTCAAAGCTGGGTAAAAATTAAAGATAAATATTTCATTTGATAAAATAAAATTATAAAATTGACTCTTTAGCGCTCGTAAATGCCTGTCACCGGATGAGGCTTTCTACAGCCCGCTGGAACGTTGCGTTCTAGTCGGCGCTACCGAACCTGAGTTGAACCCTTGCTCTTCTAAGAAAGATATGATCCTCTACGATGGCCTGGACAACAAAGCAGTTTGTGACTGTGTTGAAGACGAAAGAAATCTTGCCTTCTCTGATATCGACGGTCAATGTTACCGCCAAAACATCCAGGTAATATTGTAAACTTAATATTACTTCGCTATTTAAAATTAATTCAATTTTATATTGTATAGGGTCCATGCCGAAATGGTACATGGTTCGCTATTTTCGAGGGTAAACCCGTCTGCCAAGAAGTCCCTGTTGATTGCCCAGCTGATGGCCAGCATGTTTACTGGTCTCACGATCCGTTGGTGGCGGAGCCTCAATGTCTTCAACTCGGCGTCCGCGGACCGTGTCTCGAAGGAAACGTTCTCGGTCGCAACAAAGCCGGCCAAGTTGCTTGCACCGGTGCCGTCAGGCCCCAACCACTCGTCCAACTCCGCACGTCTTGCGCGGTCGGTAGCTACCGCGGTCAAACTCAGCAGTGCTAAAAATCACGGCACATTCCTTTTCCAGCACTTAGCCTACACTTTTGTTATTGTTGAATATATATCCGTTAAATTATGTATATCTACAAGGGAGGAAAATACAAACCGACAGATAAGATAACACCGACTAAAATCGTGCTACCTCTAGGCTATTTCAACTCGGACTTCTTGACGTAGTAAAACTACTTTTTGCTTTCATTATACCGCAAGTCCTCTGCTCAGAGCTGGGCTTTTCCCATCATTTTGTGAATTGCATCAGTTCATTGACACCTCACAGTTATTCTGCCCATCGGTTCGAAGCTTCATAAAAGCAACGCGCCATCAATGTCAGGCACGAACTCTTACGCCATCGTCACAAACATGAAGACGTTCTTCTTGTTGGTCGTCATTTCGCTCTGTGCGGGAGCGCCTCAATCAGGGTAAGTTGATAATACGAAAATTTTAGAGATTTAAAACACGAATTGGTTTATAAATTAAATATTGACAGATCCAGGGCTATTGAACCTGCTAATATACCGGAATCGGCTGATTCGGGGTCCGATGAAAATCTACAGGCACCCAACAGTCTCGAAAATCACGATTCCTCCGAAGAAGTCACTGATCCGACGACGACTGGCTCCCTATCGACGGACGTTTGGTCCGACGACGATTTAATTGATCCAATGCACATTAAAATTCTGTCTCCCCAAAATGCTCGATTGGAAATGATCAAACACATCAACGAAATAGAGAAAAGAATCGACAAAGACATCTTAGAAAAAGACGACCTCGATATCGAGTCTTCTCTTTTCAAGCTGAACACCAGATTCTGGCCGCAAGCTGTTGATTTCAGTGACTTTATCTACTACCGATTGGACGATCCGAAAGAGATTGAACTCGAACACAAAGTCCGCCTCGACCTGAAACGCGATGTTGCCCGTATTCGTTACAAAGCTGGGTAAATTTCCATATAGAGTTTCGATTAGATTTAAAACTTTGAAAATTTCGAAATTCTTAGAGCTCGTAAATGCCAGTCACCAGACGAAGCTTTCTATGATCCGCTGGAACGATGCGTCCTAGTTGAAGCTACCGAACCCGAGTTGAATCCGTGCTCTTCCAAGAAAGATATGATCCTCTACGACGGAATAGGCAACAAAGCCATTTGCGATTGCGTCAACGATGAAAGAAATTTAGTCTTTTCCGACATTGACGGCCAATGTCACCCTCAAAATACTCAAGTAATAATCTAAACTTAAAATTACAAAATTTATGATATAATATTCATTATGTTTTCTATACTAGGGTCCATGCCAAAATGGTACATGGATAACAATTTTGGAGGGTAAATCCGTCTGTCAACAAGTCCCTGCTGATTGCCCGGCTGACGGTCAGCATGTTTTCTGGTCTCACGAGCCGTTGGTGGCCAAGCCTCAATGTTTTAAACTCGGTGTCCGCGGACCGTGCGACGAAGACGACGAATTTGTCGGCCGCGACCGAACCGGAAAAATAACCTGCATCGAAGCTCCTAGGCCCAAACCACTGGTAGGGGAGACTGGGGTCAATTGTAACAAAAAACACGGTTCAATTTTTTTCGTCTGCTAGAAATAATTCTACAAAGTTTTAAAAAATGTGGTAGATAGCTTATTATCTTGGCTAACTTTTCTGAATTTATCGAACATATAAGTTTAATAGTTATTTAGTAAGAAAATCTAGAATGATCATGCTTTTTTGTTACAATTGTACCTACATGTCGGGACGATTGTAACAGGGGTGGGGGTCGAATGTAACGTGGGATTTCCCATAAGAGCTACCGCTTGACGACTCGCCCATTTAAAACAGTAAATCTGGATTATTTTTTGTTCTTTCTGCAAGTATGTCAACTTTTAACACTTAATCAGAAGAATATGATATTTTGCATCATTTCTGGGTGGAAAAAATGATTTAGACTTGTTTTTTTCCTAATTAATTTGGACTGTTACAATCGTCCCACACTGAACCTTTCCCCTTAAATTAATTTTTACTCTATTACAATTCTGATTTTTGCACACATCAATGATAAAAATGTTTAAAGGACATAATAAGGAAGCGTTTGGTGTAAAATACTTGGTTCATTTCGAACTTTATCATAGGGAAAATAGAAAAAATGTAAGACTCCAAAATTTTACTTTAGGGTGTCGAAAACGTTTTTTTCTTATAACTTCAACAATTTTTATTCGATTTCTTTGAAAAAATTACCAAAATTTCTTCTTAATAGAATGGCTTTATGATAAATATTTCAGATTTTTAGAGCTAATTTAAATGACCTAAACGATTTATGTTACATTTGTCTCGTGTTACAATTGACCCCAGTCTCCCCTACCACTCAGCAGATCCTGCCCGTTTGGTAGCTACCGCCGTCAAACTAAGCAATGTTAAGAAATTACAGCATCCTACATTTGTTATTGTTCTATTTCTTATTCGTTTTAACTTAATCGCATATCTACAAAGAATAAAATCAAATTTTAAAAAATCAGCCAGCACGAATTCAATTGTCATCGCCAACGCCCTTTAATCCATCCCGTTAACTTTTGCGAAGCCGTGAGCAGTCGGTGAGACAACGAGTTTTTGATGAAAAGCCGGCGCCACCTAATAAACAAAAGAAAAAAAAACAATAACAAAAAGACAAGATTTGCGGCGTTGTCTATTAGCGATCTTGAAGTTTCATAGCCCAAGGTCAGAGCTGGCCTTGCTGGCCCGCCCAACTTTCATCCATCAGGTAAGGTCCTTATTGATCTAAACCGTCGTTGCGTCAAATGCGCTCAACAATCAAAAATAAACCGTCCGTCGCCGAGGACGTCGCTCATAAGTTTGAATAAAATCAGACGACAGAGAGAGAGCTGTTGACAAGGAAAGTCTAGTCAACATATTAGCGCGATGACGAACAACAGCAAACTCGTCGCGACATCCCCGCCACACCCGACTTTCTCTCATAGAAAGTCGGACATTCCGTCTTTGCCTAATCTTTCATTTGTTTTTTTTTCTCGATTAGAATCTTTCCTCCGAATAAATAGTTATTATAGACAAACGTGTTGCCTTCACTGGCGTCTAGATTGCACGGGCCGTCGATTTCGTACTCGGTCAACAACATCCCTTTTGTCTTTTCGCCATTGAAAGTTTTTGTTTTATGGGACCACGCCCGGTTTGCTTCGCTTCGCTATACATTTTGTTTAGAGCTTTGGTTCATCAACCTCAGAGAATCTGATCAAATGTTCTTTCTGATGGGACAACAACAGCTCTCGCCTTGATTTGTTGTGACTTGCAGTTTATTCCAGGCGGTTGGATTCGACGTATAAACCTTGCCAAAATCATCGGATCAAATTTTCAATGTTTCCTGTCGGATGGGCAACGAAACCTCCCTGCAAATTGGTTTCGGTTACTTCAAGTTCCATCCCGGAAATATATATCGAATCTAACGGCCAACAATACACGAGGGAATTGCGGTTTTTCAAATTTCATTCATAGGAATATTCTTTCAAAATGCGCGCGTGACGTGACGGGAAAAAAACTACGGCGAAAGGTACGGACGGGTACCGAAAACCTGTTGGGCTGGCCGCAACCTTGGATCAAGTTGTGGGCCTCTCTGAGTTGCGCCTGGTTGCGCCTTATGTTGTCAACAAGACGAAAAAAAAAACCAAGTCAAAACAACGTCGTCACTAAAACTGGTTTTCTTCGTTTGTTTATAGACCTACGTGATTTGCTTTCGGGATCCACTGCGACGTTGGTTGCGGTCATCAATGATAATTAGCAGCGCGTATAACTGGGCCAGTTAGCTTTCGCACCTGCCCCAATGCCTCGAGAATGAAATCTAAATGCGTCCCAGCTTAAGAAAGAGAGCACGCAATTATTATGCAAATGACGTTATAATAAGACGAGACACGTGCAGTGATTGCCGTCAGCAACTGTTGAAGCTGTATTATTGAAATTAGCGCTGCAGTTGAATGAGGCCACTGAATTCAGTGTTCCACCGTCTCTTCTAAATTCGTACTAACAACCTTGAACTCGAGCACAACTGTGCCAATTCGCATGTTGTTACATCACTTAGTGGACTACTCGTTTTTGCCTCCCTGAAACGCAGTAATAAACAAGACTCTTGAAAGAAAACAGCCGAAATTGCGTTAATCACATTTTTTTGTAGAATAATCTTGATTGCTTTAACAAATTGAATTGCCCTATAAGTTTCAGAAATTCTGTAGTTATTGTAAAAAACGGCGACTTTCAGATGTTATTCAACTTTATTGACAAAATTTATCGTTGACTTGATTTATTATTTCACGATGCCATGTAGTTATAGGTTATTCGGACGGAATGGTCGACAGCTGTCCGACGGAAACACGACGATACTTGTCTGAAAATTGAATTTGTATGTGACTTGGAAATATTTGGTCGACATTCGTGTGAGAACTGCGGTAACCCGCGTTTTCTTGAATCTTCCATTAGTAAACAATGGCCTTGGAAATTCGTCAACAATCAGTCTCGGCGGACTCGGCCAGCTGAATCTGGAATTGAAAGGGATTCGATTCCCGTTCAACGAGCCGCGCGAATTTCGGGAAAAACTTGCAGCTCAGTCATCTGATAAATATAGAAAAGGTACGGCCAGCTCCATCGACTGATAACGGGAAAAAGTCCAAGGACAAAGTGAATGCCGATGAACTCGGCACCGCGTCTAGAAGAATACAAGATGAAATGAATTAGAATTCAATCGAACCAAAGAAGAAAATGGCAATTACCTCCCGGCAACAATGATATTTGCTTCGCTTTGCTTTTTCTCAAGTCCACCCTAGAATGTTATATTCCATATAAAGTCAGCTGGAATATAGCGGCCACAGCTATTTCGGGTGCAAATAACCTACTTCCATGTCAGGCGCAATTCACTGGAAAAGGGAAATCTCTTGTATTTTTTTAGTCGAACGAGGTATCCCTAAATTGCAGAAACAAAAATTCAGGTTTTACGTCTGTTCGTGGTAGCGCCATTTCCTAAATTCAGCACAAATATCAGTTAGTTGTAGTAGGTTATACGACAATTTCGGAATGATTAATGGTACTTATACCAGTTCGAGTAACTCCATAGCGGGGTGAATGCTAATTAAGTAGAGCACCATTATTATTACGGTCCGGCATTTCCCGCTGTCACGAAAAATCCAGTTATTTTCTCCCAAAAGTTTTCAATTCCGTTTCCTTGTAAATTTTTCAACAATTTATTGCCACATTCAAGTGAAAATATGCAAGGTAATAAGGTGTTGAGAGAAAGTAATGCAAAACAATAGCGTTTTCTCACCCGAGAAAGTTTGCAAAATGAAAATCAGAAAAAGTTTTCGGTCATTTGTTAATTCGTTTACAAACTTGTTAGTCGACAAAATACAGTCGAGCCCTATTACGTCTTGATTACATTTGCAGGCCTATAATTGAGAAATGAGATCTGATCACAGCCTCCGGTTGTTGCCCTTTTTTTCTTAGAAAAAGTAAGAGATCGAACAAACACCCTGGGTCCTTGGCCCGGTTATGCGCCAACACGCAACAATACCAGCAGAATAAACTGATTAATTTTCTGCAATTTCACGAAAAGGTTTTTTTTTTAAATCGGCTCGGGTTAGACCGGCATCAATTCATACGAGTTCTGGGCCACCAAGCAACAAGATGGCCAAATCCTTGACAGTTGGAATGACGGGTCAATTACATAACTAATTTATTCATAAGCTATATAGGCGACTTTTGGTTCTCTATTTCGATCTGGTTAACTTTAGAAAGTCTACCCTTTTAGAAAATATTTCAACCCCAAAGCGACGCGTCATAACACGTTAATTCAAGTGTAAAAAAAGATGTGTAAAAAAAGGGGAACAATTTTAAATTAGTAGGTTATTGTGACGACGCGGTGTTGAGACTTGAGAGTAGTAACGAGTCGACGGATTCAGACGGGGAAAAGCGCTCGGCATAAAGTTCTTTCGACTCTCTCTCCCTTCCACCCTTAAAAGTAGCGCGTAGTGGTGTGTTGCGTCGAATACAACAAGAACTGGAATATGAAATGAGAAATGACGCTTTCTTTTCTTATGCCTTGTTGACGTCGGGGAACTCGTTCCCTTTCAACAGTCGGACGTATTTAGTAGTAAGTAGTTTTCGCTAATTGGATATATTTCTAAATTCTAGTTGGCGCTAGATTAGGACCCTAAAAAGGATCGCCAGTTTGTGACTGGGGATTTCGATCGATTGCCAAATGGGAAAATTTCGGGTACGTATTGATGCAGGGGTACTACATGGTACAGGAGACTTTATCGCTGGGAAACCCCAATCCTTGACACGGGACCTGCTCTGGTTTAATTAGCTTAACTGTGGAGTCTTTATCGCCTTATTGCACCGGGGTACAAAACGTCTGTCGTTATCAGACAAGAGCTCGAATGTACCCAATGACATCTGCAAAACTTGATTGGGTTGTTTTACCAGTTGGGTGCGAGAATCCTCCGATGGCCAATTCTTATCGGTCCACTTCGACTGCCATGTCCTGGACACGATGTCCATACAAGAGCAACAGCCGAGGGGTTTCTCCAGTTTGCTGTTTCTGCATCGCACCAGTTCAATGCATTATGTTCACGGCAACTTCCTAAAACCATTTAAAACGATGATTACATTCAGTGCAAAAAAATACAAATGAATTGACTTATGTTACCTTGTCGAAACCTGTTGGAACATCTATGATAAAATAGAAAATTTCGAGCTAAATTTGAATTTTAGGGGTATTAATGTGATGTTATTACCTATAAAATGACTTAAATACAAAATATAAGGGTTTTCGATTCTTGGATTTGCCAAACAAATAACAGTGTCATTCTAAAAGCCAATTTAAGCTTAATCAAATGCTTTTCCAAAAAAACTTCCTGAAAATTCAAAGACAATAATTAACAACATTTTCAAATTGAAATGCAATTTACCTGATAAATATAAAGCAGGTATAGACTGACGGACTAAGAGACCGTCACCTAGACTCTTCGTAGTCCAACAAGATAACGTACTGGATCAAGAATCGGCCAACAATGAGACTCCGAGCCGATAGGCAACTCGCCGCTGTGCGAAACCGCGCCCCAAAAAATCTATGAACCGTAAAGAAACCAAAAAAAAAACATTATTCTACAAACATTAAGACGAGTAGTAGTTTACCTTCGCATCACCTGGAATTTACCGAGAATAAATTCAAAGAGAATGGGTCTGATTGCCGCGTACCTGCAATTAATCAGTCGATTATAGCCGATAGCGTCAGGGGTTTGTGCCAAATGTTGCCAAGTTCTATGTCAGGAGGATTCCGACCCGATTTGGAGGGGGTTTTTCTCAGCTTGCTAATTATCCCTCTCACCTAGCGTTTACCTTGGAAGTCGTCTCTGAGCACCAGGAGGCTGGATCACCCACGTAACCTTTTACCACAATCACCGTGCCAATTTCGAAGCCTGTCTTTTTTTTTCCGAACGAGTCGCCGGAGGCGGTCGGACTTTCTTTTCACGTTCATAGGGACTTTACAACTTTTCCTTACAGCATTCTGGTTTTGGAACCAATCGCCAAACCTAATAGCCGAATGAGCAAACACAACAACAGCAACATCAACAACAACAACCGAGAAGAAACGTATCCGTTCACAAAAAAAAAAAAGTGTCCCTGATGGCTTTGGCGCCGTTGCTGCTGAAGTTTTGCAACACTGGAACCGGCTCCTTCGTCCAGACCTTTAAAAAGCTGGCCGTCCGACCGACAGACATCACATTCAGTCTCCAGTCCTCAAACAAAACTCAGAAAATGAAATTCACTTTGGTTCTCCTCGCCGTCGCCTGTGTTTTCGTCTCCGGCATCTCAGCCGCTCCTTACGGGTAAGTTGATTCGAAATATTCGGTCGCATCGGTTCACTAGATTTGAAACTTGGAATTAACCTCTTCGTCTTTTGCAGCAAAAAGGAGGAAAAGAAAGCGCCAGCTGTTGAAGAGGCCAGCGTGGAGGATGCATCCGCCGAAGTTGCCGCACCCGCCGCCGCCGCTGCTGATTCCTACGCCGCCCCAGCTGCTGATGCTGCCGCTCCCGCTGCTGAACCCGCTTATGCCGCCCCTGCCGTAGCTGAAGCCACTTACTCCGAGCCGGCCCCAGCTGTCGCTGAAGTTGTTGCCCCAGTTGTCGATGCTGCTGGCACAGCACCCGCTGTCTACAGATCCTACCGCGCTGCTGCGGCTCAAGTCGCCGCTGAGGCCTCCGCCGCTGCTGCTGGCACTGGCGAAGTCTCCGCCACCGCCGCCGTTGCCACTGATGCCGCCGCACCAGTCATCGATGCCGCCGCCACACCAGTCATCGATGCTGCCGCCCCAGTCGTCGATGCCGCCGCCGCTCCCGCAGCAGCTGGTGGATACGCCGCCGAGGTTGAGTCCGCCGAAGTCGAGTCTGTCGAAGTTGGAGTTGCCGCTTACGGAGCTGCCGCTGCCCCCGCTGCCGTCGTCGCTGATGCCGCCGCCGCCGCACCAGCTGTCGATGCTGCCGTCGCCGTAGTCGCCTAAGCGGTCGAGTTCACTTTCCTTAGAAAAACAAAACAAATTGAAGGTATTAATCTCATTCTAGCGAGGTGCACGATGCGCATTCGCAGTACTTTTCCTCCTGTGTTGTTTTGACTCGAACCAATCAAATTATAGCCCTACTTTATGGAAAATGACATATAATCACAGATATTACAAAACAATATTTTATATATACCGCTGGGATGCAAGACTATAATACACGACTTTTCGGCGCCAAATTCGAATCGTTTTCTTTTTTTCATTTTTCCTGGTGAATGCGTAGACATTCGAATCATTGTTACTTGTTGCTGAGTCTACTTCGATTTGATCTCGTCGGGTGCGCACAGACGAAAACATGTCCCGAGAGAGAAAGCGATTACTTTCCCTTTCGCTGAAACGAAGAGATCTGTAAAAGGATATAACTAATCAAAAGAAAGGGAGACCCGAGCTGTTGTGGGCATTCTTGATTTCTTAGGTTTTGATTCGTCTAGACTGGATTAGAAAACAAAATGATTAGAACTCGACCAAACGTTAAGAATGAGAGTTGATAACTTGAATCCGATGGCGATTGAAAACTCACAATTTATTTCTAGATTGAAACATAAAAGCCGTGCCGATGTTTTACATAATTTCAGTGAGAGGGAGGGTAGAACATGTTACTTTGCACTTAAAGTATGTCTGAGATTTCTTTAGATACCCTGAAGTTCAGCAGCTAGAAAAGATTGTAGCAGCTCCAGTTTGTTTTTTAAATTACTTTTGTCACCTGCTTGGTAACGTTTGATGGCGACTTCAGAATTGGATCCCTGGCCAGCCAGCATCATCGAGACAATCTTGAGCTCTATTTCCGATTCAGCTTTTATCATGTTTACTTTCTCCAGTAATGACAGCACCGACTCTCTTGAATTGACGAAGCCGGCCCGTTTGAGGAAAGATTCAGTATCTTGAATACGAGAGTTGTTATGGTTGCGAATTTTCTCCAAGTGTCCATCAAGACTTTTCAGAATTCCCAAGATTAATTTCAAATAATCTTCAATTTTGTTTCTTTTCACAAAAATGGAAGTTTTCAGTTGGCAACATTCAAACATTAGTTCTTGAAGGTCTTGAATGTTTTTAGGCGTAGCTTCTTTATCTATTTTGATGGTGGAACAAGCTGGACTGGCACACTTTTCCGTTCTTGGAGCTCGACAGGTAAGGCACCAGTAATCACTGAAACAAATGTAACAACAATAGTAATAACATGAAATAATGCAAAAGATTTCTCTAGCTTACTTTTTCTTTTCAGTGGAGTCCCGGATCGTAGTAGAATTTGAAATCTGCTCCATTCCAAGTATAGCCGAGTCAATGTAGGTCATATTCCAACATGAGGGGCACACTACTGCATAATTCTTGCTGATTGACTATAATGTAAATTTTTCAGTAAATATGTAAAATATTTAAAACAATTTTAAGAGAGTAAGTGGTACCAGAAGACACTGAAAGCAAATGTCGTGAGAGCAAGCCAACCGAACTGGTTTATGGTCTTCGTCAGAAACTGAACAACAAAGACAACACGTCAGAATTTCTAGACTCATATTGTTGCTGGCCATAATCTTTAAGTGTAAAACTAAAAGCCGGTAAAAGAATACAAACTTGAGACGATCACTGCTACAACTAAATTTCAATAGCACCACGTGCTGCTCCAACGTTTGTTTGTCTTTGTTTAAACAAGAGTAGTCTGCTTGACAGCAATTCGTTGATTGGTTTGCGCTAGTTTCTTGCAACTGTGCCGTTTTAATTTTCTAACAGGTTTTTATTGTCAATACAACGCAGCTTATTTAAGCATTCACTATATTCAAGGATTAAACAAGATTAAATATGGTGACAAATTTGAAAAAATATTGAAAATTTTCAATAAAAAAAATATTCAGACCGCCCATACCGCCATACGGCGCTTCTGTCTGTAACGTCGGGGCTAAAACGCATCGACTTACCTCTCCTCGTTCTCAACTCCATGTCAACGCTAGTTCATATAGCTGTTATTGGCTAGGTGTAGGCTGATACACGTAGGTTATCCGAATTAATAATAAGAACATTTTCTTTAAATTCTAACAAGTTTGAACGATTAATGGCGCACTAAAGGAGATTCGAAGATTCTTTAAAAACTGGCTACTTTTTTGGCTCTTTTATTCCAGGGCAAAGGGTAAGAACACATCTGTTGCTGCATCAAAAAGCTGGTGGATGGTGGGCAGCTTGGCAAACTGTCACCATGTTTATTGAATTTAATTAGATAATAATAATAAAATGAGACAGTAGCCTATTGATGAGGGGAAGTCCTCTCTAGGCTACTTATTTGCTTAGTGTACTACCAGTATCGCCGCTTGAAACCCTTCACCGAAGGTCACTTTAGAACTGGAAGTCAATAAATTCCTCTGGCTGACATCGCGCCAGATATAAATTTTTAATTAAAGGATCAATCTTGGCTTGACTTCTAAATTTTAAGTCTCCTTCTCCTTGGGGGCAAACGTGGAAGAATATCCTCGAGAATATCATCCTAATTTGTACGTGTATAGTTAAAAATATTGGAAGGGGTGTGGACATCATTGATGATGGATGAGCAACAAGTTTGCAAAAATATCGGCAAATTATAGCGCATCAAGGTTTTTTTTTGCGGAGGGCTTCCCTCAAGTGCTTCAAGTGGTTTCATTGCCTGGGTGTTTATAAAACATGTGAAAATTTAAAAATCACAACACACGCAAGTAGAAAACCTGAGCGAACGTTATCAGGTTTTTGGGAGTCGGCAAATAAAGCAATACTAGTCTAACTAAACTACGGTACCTTGCTATAACAATGGTTCGTTCGGTAGCCACACACCATGCGTTTTCTCTACTGGTAATATTATTAGTAAATTGCAATTTCAGCGCTTGCTCTAATTTTTCAATGTTGAATAACGCGTGCAACTTTTGGTATAAAACACTAGTGCGCGTTATTGCTGGTCTCCTGTCTAGCACCGACAGTTGACGGACAGGGCACTTTTTCAGAATTTCGATCTTCAGGTAGGGCTAATCTACCTCATCTATAATAGCCTACCGTATGTTTTTTTCAAGTTCCAAGTATTCTTTCGAATAAATTTAAGGCAAAGATTTTTTGGGATCATTTGGACGAGATCTATCGAGATATCTTCGACCTCAATATCAGCAGTCAACATGTCCTAAGTGCGACACATGCCCCACATGCACTGTGTGTCCTGCGCCCTGCCCAGACACAACAAATCCTTCTCCCCTTTTCACTATTACTATTCCAACATTCTCAGGTAGTAACTCATAGCAAAATATACATGTGTTAAGTTAAGATACGTAGGTTATTAGGATTACTGAATTCATCAGGTTCAGACGCTAGTATTAATACATTGGATGGCTAACATTTATTTTACTAAACATGTCTTTGATGATGAGTAAAGCCTGTACAAGCAGCAGTTTAAGCGGTGCTGCCAATTACAATGCTTGTACAAGAACCACAGCTGCCCCTAGTGGCTCATTTGTTGTCGCATTTACATTTACCGGCCCTGTTGCTGCTCCTTTAATTCCGACGGCTTTCATTAGGATCGTAACAACATGCCCGAATAACAAAATTACTTTGACGTGTGGACCTATTGCTGCTTTCACTATCGTGACAACGGTATGGCGTCAAATGAAATCTATATCAATATAACGGTCTGTGTTAGGCTTAAAATATGTTTCAAATCGTAAGTTCAAACGACGTAGGTTCAAAGACTGATTACACAATTATTTGAATGACTGCGAATATTAAACTTAATAGAGACCTAGCCTACGTTCATAATATAGGCTTTAATAGCACATCTTTATTTGTAGTTTTTTTACGACTGATGAACCTTTTCTATTTCACAACAGCAAAATCAAGTGTTATCGACGGCTGGTGCTAGTGCAACTCCATCTGGTGCAGTTGCAACTGCGAATGGCTCCATGCATGTCATTGTGAGCTTAGCCGCTGGAGCTCTTCCTGGATCGGTATTTTGCTCCTGGATCACTGCACCATAATAACACTACAAATAGAATTAACCCTAAATTTTAGTTTTTAACTATCGTAGTTCTATATGAGAAATTGAGAATCTACACTATACGGATGTAGGCTACGGATTAGTGCTCTTTAGTTTCATGAAATAGACTTTTAGAATTAGACTAATTTTGTCTCTTTCTTTTGATTGTATATTCTGTTGCATGCTCGCATTTCTGTGCATTAGTTTAATACTTGACTTATTTGTGTAAAGTGCTGCACTCCTAACAATGCTATCATGGACGTGCTTTAAGCATTTTTTAAAACCAGCAATAATGGCTGGTAGGGTCTGAATAAACAAAGGAGAATGCTGGTTACAAGTTATTATAGTCCTATATATAGGCTACGGTAATCGACTATCTACCTTGAATCCAGATCGGAACCACGATCAAATATACTATATAATACGAAAACTCCCTGCGAGGGGAACACCCTTACAACATGGCACCCGGTGGCACCCTAGCCATAACTAACTTTTAGACTTTAAAAAATAACACAGGGTGCCCAAACGGTAACTTGTTCACAGAGTGCCCAAATGGGTAGTAACCGACGATTTCCACCCTTGTATGCTGGGGGATGAGCAAGAGAGAAAGCGAACCGGCTAGGGTGCCACCGGGTGCCACACGCCACACACGCTAGAATTACATTGACATGTGGGGGTCCTGCCAATAATATTGTTGTGGCAACGGTATGTTTTTAAAATTCAAATGGTTTGAATTCTAATATTTTAAATAATATACTATATATTTTTTTAAATAGCAAAATCAAGTTTTGCCAAATATTGCTGGCCAGGTTAATGCAGCAACTGAGATAGGATCCATGCACATCTCTGTGAACCAAGCTACACCGGCTGCGGCGCCTGGATCAGTATTTTGCTCATGGATATCGACTCCATAACGCCTACTATAGTTGCTATTATGAATTGTCTTATCAATTCAAATCTCCGGCATAAATATATCTGGTAACGCTACAGAAATAACGCATAATGGCTTTTATTAAAAAATATTATTTCGGTTTCTTAATAATAATAATAGGTTTCTTTTTACATACCCGTTGCTGCCTGTTTTTTTAATGTTTGATAATTGTTGAAGAAATACATATTTATTCGTTATATAGTCTGAATTCGGAAATCGATGTTGCTGTCAAACAAATTTATCTTCTTATCGAGGAAATAATTTCAATTTTTTCCCAATCATAATGACTTATCACTGGTAGCAGTATGTATAGGCCTACTGCTAGAATCAAATATAGCCTATTTGATTCTTTTGTGTTCTATATTGTATTTAGAGAAATTCCATCACAATCGCATATCTAAGGCCGGTCTTTTAACTTGCGCGTGCGAGCAATTGAAAGGTAGAATAATAGGCTATCCGTATATATGAATGTTTCTGTAGAAACCATTATAATGGTTTCCTATCACAACCTAAGACAATAAAATATTCGACGTATTTCATTTTGTTATTTATGTCCACACGATGAAAGTTGTCCTAACTATATAGAATCATCGACGAGGAAGTTATAACAAATGACGCGCGATTTCCAAACTGCCATGTGTAGTCATAGGGCGTTTGTAGTAGCCTATGTAGGCTACTAAGCGAACCAAGATAACTAAATTTGCAAGCAAACCTTTGCTTGAATCAGTCTTTTGTGACCTTGAAGTCATTGAACTTGTTTCAAATAGTTCTCCACGTGTGCTCTTAATAAAAATATTTGATTGGGCAGCCTGAACATGAAAGATGAGTTAAGAAAGTGTATATTATATGTTGTTTTAGTGCATGGGAAAATAATGATGTGCAGCACGAAATCTGCATTATTAAAAGTTTTTTTATAAATCCAATGGAAGAAATCTCCTCGGAGGCACACGCAAACAAGTTTCACACCACGCTTTAAGGCGAGCAGAAATTTTCACGGGTAGGCTATATATAAATGTGCACTTCTTTCCAGACGACCGACACATACAGCCCAACAATACAACCGGACGTTTATTTCTTAAAAAAACTTAATATTATTCCATAAAACTTTTATCAACATGGTTTTATTTTCTCAACATTTCAACAACTTAATTGTATTTCTGGTAATACAAATTTTTACGTAATTTTCAATTTTGTAAATATAATATAGCCTAATAGAAATATAATAGAATCAAAATATTAATGTTTTATTCGTTTAAAAATTGTAACTTAATATGAGGCACAATCCTAATCGTCAGAAAATTGATTGTAATTTGGCAGTAATAAAATCTATGTTTATATTTTAGAGCTAAATTTACACATCGATTTAATTATAGCTGTTTCATGATTTTTTGTTAGAGCTAACAAAAAATCATGAAACAGCTCACACATAACATAAATAGTTTCACTATTTTTTAATAACAGTCCATTTAATTCTAAAACTAGATTCATTTTAATAGCTGAGCAAAACAGTGATATTCAAATTTGGTCAAAGCAATATTGGGTTGGGTTTTAGGATTATATCTTGAATATAATTCAACAGAGAATTGTTTCATTGTCATGTAGTTCGTTGGCGTTTTGGCCTGCCCATCAATGCTGATGATTAAAGGGATGAAAAGCACTGATAATATAAAGGACAGGAAAGAAAGACAACTGTATTTTCTAGCTCCCTTTTATTCAACGGGCGATGAATCGGTTACAGTTTACCGCCAGCCTTTATTGCGGAATCCGTATTTACTGAACTCGATTCAGCCAATTCCTGAAGTTCCCAATAAAGAACAATATTTCACACTGAATACTTACTCCCATGATCCGTATTTGTCAGCATCAACCTCAGGTATAAAACTTAAAATAGACTATGTTGGCTTCTATTACATCAGGCTTTCATTTTTAAAATATATTTTTGGGCTTAGTCTATTACTCGAAAGCTTTGTATGGAGCTTGCGCGGATTTTGTTTTTTGTTTAAGCATCGTTCAGACTAGACCCTTTTTGGGGTCCTTATGTCATGATTTTCAAAATCATAAGAAAAAAGTAAGCCAAAAAAATCTGAAAAAATTCGCTGACAAAAGGTTTTGAAAGACATAAGATTAGGACGGAATCTAATTCTTATGCTATGTTTCATTCTTCTGTAAACTGGTGTTTTTGTAAATTTTCGTGACATAAGGACCCCAAAACATAAGAAAAGGGTGCTAGTCTGAACGAGCCTTTAAGTAGGCTATACACATGATGTGCATAATGAAACAAAGGACTGAAATTTCACGAGCTCCATTCGCTATACAGCAGTAGTATTTTCTTAGAGAGCTTTATAAATGAAGGGTAGAAAGATTGTCTTAATATATTGCGATAACCATCGTACGTAATTTATTATAACAAATGTGATAGCTACTGGGAGACAGTTTTTTGGCGTTGCCAATGTTTTCCACAACGGGTACTTACCGACTCAAAGCTCTTCATGTCCGGCTTGTGCAACATGCCCAAATTGTGCTGTTTGCCCCGCACCATGTCCAGGAACAACAAATGCGTCTCCTCTAATCGCAATAACCATACCAACAGCAACAAGTAGGCCAAATGAAATAAATCACTAGACGACTTAAATTCTTAGTTTTTAATTTATCTGTTTTCGCATATATAAGGTTGCACTAGCACTGGGAATGGTGCTAACAATTTCGGGCCTTGCACAAGGACGACAGCGGCACCAAGCGGAGCGTTTTCAGTAACATTTTCAGTTGCCGTTTCTGCTACCCTATCTCCTACCGCTTTTATTGGCATAGTGGCTACGTGCCCAAATACTAAGATCACGTTAACGTGTGGTTCGATTCCAGCTAACATTGCTGTCATGACGGTAAGCCTTTATCTATAGTACAATAGGCCTAATTGATATACCAATTACTACTAAGGAAGTTTATAGAGACTCTGGTGAATTTCCTATAGTCTATACCTAACCTATATACAGTAGGCACGCCAATTATTCGAAAAAAACTCCCCGCCCCATAAGGCGGCGAGAGGATCCGACCGGGAGGAGAAAAATTCCCCTCCTTGTAAAATTAGAGTTAGACGTATGAAAAAAAACTGAGGTAGATAACAAAATTATCTACCAGGGAAAAAATTGCCAAGTATGTGCTAATTGCGCATCACTACTTAAATTAGCGATCAACAATTATTCGAAATCGATCGCGGGCCCGTACAAAGGGTGGGCATTCGCCGAATTTTACCGAGTGCCCCCGTTTTACCTGTGAGAGATAGAAATTTTATTTTTTAACCATGTATGCCCATTCCCCTGTTTTATATTATATACCAATTTCAAATTTTTCCGATTAACTTATCATATCGGTTTACTGTTTTACATTTGTGCCTACTGTATGTCTCTTATAAAGTTATAGGCTATACTTATAATAATATCACCAGAGGTCTAACCTTGGACAAGTCTTCTATAATTCCATTCAGTCACTCTCTTATTGAATGAACTGTTTACTAATGAAATGTTTATTTTCGTTATAATTCGTAAAGCAAAACCAAATTATCTCCAGCGGGACGGCTACACTCAACCCCAATCCGGTAACTGAGAATAGTACTTCTATGCAAATTATTGTGGCCGCTATGTTAGGGAGTGCAGCTCAAGCCTCAGTTACTTGCAGTTGGATAGCTGCCCCTTAATAACAATGACGTTTTTTAAAAGGCTAACGGTTATTTTTTTCTAAATGCGTAATCATTATTATTCAAATTTTAAAAAATTGCCTTTTGAAATTATTAAAAGAAACTTTTTCTTAATTATTCGGTTTTGGCTACTGTCATCCTAAATACAAACAATGATATCTGAATGACAATTTCAATGTATGTTTTTCAAAGTTTATCAGACAGTTTTGTTTGAGAATTGTCTGGACGGGCGTATGTGATTTACGCGTGTTAGACAACCAACAAATTCTCTGTAGGCTAAGGGATGTTGGCCATTGCACTGGGTATGGCTAAAAGATGGACTTGGACTTCGAGTTACCTAATCGGTGGACTTTATATAGATCACGGACTTGGCCCTCGAAGTCCACGGAATATAGGATATAGGCTACCTATTCATATATCCATCTATATAGATGGATTACCCCTGTATGACTATTAGGTGGACGTGGACTTGTTTTTCGTAATGAAAAGGTCTAGATAGTACAATTTTTTGTATTTAACAAAGGCCCCGCTAGGAGCAGAAATTGATTAATTTACTTAATTTTCAATGCTCACATACCCTACACCCTAAGAAGGGATGTCCGTAAATACCTGACGGCATGTCTGGCAACTGGGTCCTTTATGAAAACACCCGTTTCCGGTTTTGCCATTTACGTAAGCATGTTACAATATTTCAATGATTAATAAAATGAACTTTATGCATTTGCCAAATGTCCAAGTTTTGAAACTGAAAAATTTAGAATTAAACTTAGCATATATATAAAAGAAAATTGCGAAAACAAAACCGGACACTTGCTGTCTGGCCACTGAGCCCTTGACAAAATTCTGGTATTTTGGGACATTCTTAGAGTGTAATTACACAAGCGAAAGTGAACGAGAAAGAGCCGTTTATAGATCGACAGGACTTGCCCAAGGTTTCAATGTTTGACTTACAATACACATCTATCGACAACTATACTGGAATGGGCGACTTTTGCGTCTCAGACAAATTATTGTCCGGTTTTGTTATGTGGCCGAGGACGAAGACGCGTCTTCGTTGGGTACGTCTTCGTTGGGTAGGCCTACGCGACGTAACTTTCGTTGGGGATGTTGTAAAAGGTTCTTAATTGAAATGAAATAGGAATTTGCTTGTTCGGTAATTATAAATAGGGGTAGGCCTACGTATAAATAGAAACGATATGTTAAATAAAAAGAAATACAATTTCCCGAAGGGATTAAGGAGGAGATATTTGGGGGGTAGGGAGAAAAAGTTTACGGGCCAAAGTTGAGCTTTTATCCCAAGAGATGGCTGGGTTCCTTTACGGTAGAGCTAATTAATTCGAGAAACAATCACAAAGTTTCTTGATTACCAATTAAAAAGTTTCACACCTTTCTCCAGTTTAATGTCATGAAGAATTTTCGATTAAGCGGTGCGTTCTTTAAAGCGTGTATCCCTTCGGGAACCTCTCCAGAGCAGCGCAATGGTGCTAGTTCAAAATCTCATTAAAATGGAGGGGATTTGAACGCCGGTTCATGCTTGACGTTTTCTGATTTCTCACTAGATGGCACGAAGGCAGGCTACTTCCAAGGGGTTCCCTCTCGTGCGTATGGCCTGTCTTAAACCGGAAAGCTAAAAAGGGAGGGCGTGTGTTGTTACGCGTTTCATTTAGAGGGTGGGTTTCAAATCCTTTGAAATATAAAATTATTGAAATTTGCTGACATCGCAGACGCAAAACGCGCGAAAAATCTTTTATAAGACGATTCGTGTCTCTGTAGCTCTTACCGTTTAGTCACGGGTACACATCAAAGTAGTCCCATACAGATACGGCCCTCTCAGCTGTCCAAAAACTTATGACGCGATGATTAAAAATTGAAGAAATCAGAAAAAATTGGCGAATTCCCACTACTCGTGGTCACCTCAGGGAAAAAATCGTCGAGTTGGGATTAAAAAAACAAGCATTAAACTCAATTAGCAGCCGAGCGCCCTGCAAAAACTAGGTTTTCACATAAATTCTTTTGGGTTTTCAAGTTTTGTGAGTGCCTCTACTATGATATAATATGTATAATAAATGCAGGACCCACATAAAATGCCGTGTTTTCACGGGAGCAGAAGTGGAAACCACCATATTGGCGTTTTCCGCTACCATTCAGGAGAAAAACATGGAATTAATGCCTAAATAGTTGGATGCTCTGGAAACAAACTCCTTAATTCATTTGAATTAATGCAGAATTTTCAGTGGTTCTAGACAATCGTTATCGCACTACTGCGCCTATGTTAAAATCGAAATTTCAAATTCAATTTTGAAACGCAGTTTATGTTGTAAAACCTTGCAATTTACGCAGAAAATAGTTCAGCAACTCAGCAAGGACTTCCGATTAAGATAGGCTATACAAATCTATAAATTGTAGTTTCATTGAAAAAGAAAAAAACTCGATTTATTTTCGAATCGGCCGCCATTTTTTGCATAGGAAATGAGTACCCTGGTCTGCCAAAATTTTGAACTGTCACTACATTCTAATGCTACATTTTAACCCTTTTACTGCATCCTAAGAAGGGATGTCCGTAAATACCAGACAATTTGTCGAGGGCCCAGTGGCCAGACAGCAAATGTCCGGTTTTGTTTTAGCAATTTGCTACATTATACTAAGCTACATTCCTAATTTTTTAGATTCAAGATTTGAACATGTGTACGATGCACAAAGTTCATTTTGAAAAATTTAAAAATATTGTCAAATGTTTACTTAATTGCAAAAAAACAGAAACGGGCGTTTACATCAAGGGCCCAGTTGCCAGACATGCCGTCGGGTATTTACGGACATCTCTTCTTAGGGTGTGCTAAGTGCATCACGGGTGATACACGGCTGCCCAACCGTTGACTGCCAAGTGTAGGCTATCACGGGTGAACACCGCTGCCCAACCGTTGACTGCCAAATGTATCACTGGTGATACACCACACTTAACAGCCCGTTTCCCGCCAAAGCAAAAACGTGTCATCCTGATGGATTTTCCCGCTTCCGATTTTCACACTTTCATTCAATAAAGTGAAACTCTCTCTTGTTTTGGCAAACGGCAATGACCGTGGATCGATAAGATTTTTTAAGCTTTTGGCTTGGCATCGCTGGCCAAATAAAGGGTGAAAATTCTTCGGCCAAGTAAGGGCATTTTGCTTTGGAAGTGAGAGGGTTAATGCAACTGCACAGATGCGTCCCATTCAGGTAAGGGATTAAAAACACCGACGAATTTCACTTCAAAAGTTATTCGAAAATTTTAAGTGAAGATGATGAACATATTACTACATGTACGTCGCAAATTCGAATAGAGTCGTCTAGAAATTAGACATCCAAGCTACTTCCGCCAGATGGCTGAGGGCTATGAAAGTTTCAGTTAAAATTGAATGAAGTTTATATATGTTCATAATAGTCTCAGTCAAACGGTGGAAGAGAGAGCATTGTCTTGATTCTCGGCAAAAATACGCTAGTAGCCAGATTTCGTATCAGCACTAGAAGATGATCAAGCTATTTGCATCATCAATTTCCCGCTTGGTGGCTTTAATTTTAGTTGCAGCTTCTCTTTTTCAACTTTATTATTTTTTAATGATATCATCGTCTTGCGTAAGAGTAACTCACCATACAAGACCAGCAAGTAAACAACAGGTATTTATTGTTTATTTTTAATAATTTACGTTAAGGTTGTTCTTACCTCAGATAAATAATATGGTATTGTTCCCATTCAAATAGCAGTATTATATTATTCCTTACTTCCTTATGATAATGAATTGGTCCAATATTTTCAACTTTAAAAAACAGATTGCAACTTTTGAAGCATCTCCTGTGTCAGAAGGACAGAAGCCTTTTAGGACTATTTTGTTTTGGACGAAATACTTTAGAAAAAACCACTATGACTTTGGTACCGGGTGGACTCCGTTTATGAAAGCTCAATGCCCTAACAGCGGACAGTTTACATGTCTGACAACGCATGATCGAGGATTTTTTAATCAAAGTGACGCAATCCTCTTTCACGGACACAACTTGGACCCGAAAGATTTACCTCCTCCCGGTTGGAGGCGACCTCATCAACATTTCATATTCGTTATATACGAATCTCCGGTGAACACACCCCTGGAGTTATTAGGAAAACATTTTAACAACTATTTCAACAGAACGATGACCTACCGGCGGGATTCCGACATCGTCAATCTGTATCTTTATGGTCAAATCAAATGCATAAAAACATCCTCGAACTGCCAAGATTTTCCTCGGAATAGAAGTAATAGCCTTCAAGAATCCTATCTGCAAAAGAAATCATATCTGCCAGTCAAGATTGATCTCTCCCAAAAGAAACGAACGGTCGCTTGGTTCGTTTCCCATTGTGCGACGAATAGTAGTAGGGAATTTCTCGTCAACACTCTTTCACGTTACATTCCTGTGGATATTTATGGCAAATGCTCCAATATTTCATGCACAACCGGAGAAGCCTGCAATCACATGCTCAGACGAAATTACCGTTTCTACCTAAGTTTTGAGAACTCCATGTGTCCGGATTATGTTACAGAAAAGTTGTATCGACCTCTGGCGCACGACACTGTTCCCGTAGTTTTTGGAGGAGCCAACTACTCTGAATACCTTCCTGTTGGTGCTTATATAGACGCAAGAGACTTTAGTAGTCCTCTACATTTAGCAAATCATCTTAAAAAACTTATGGTTGATGATGAACTGTATTTGTCATACTTTCGGTGGAGAGAACAGTATTTCGTCGAAGTGACACCTTTGGAAGGCTGGTGTAAACTGTGTCAATTAGCGGGCGATAAAAACGTGAAAAGTAAAATTTACTCCGATATTGAAGCATGGTGGGCGGGAACGAGGACCAACGACAAAAAGTGTTTTAGTTCGCCAGTTTCGCTTGTCAGTAATACGAGCAGTAATGAAAAGGAATGGAACCTCTCTGCAAAATAGAGAGTCATTTACTGAACAGGCCTACAGTGGTAGAATAATTTTCGTGAAAATTGTCAAAAAGTAACCCACGGGTATTAATTAAATGTTTCATTTTTTTTATTTCCGTGCCTACTATGGCAAATAAACTTATTAGATCCTGGATGTGATAGTCTAGCGTGTTTCTATGGACGGGTGGCGCCGTCGCTCAAACAATTGGTACACCACCTTCGTAACAACTGTTACGCTTTTATTTGAACCCCTAAAACTGTATTGTAGTCTGTGTCCCTCTCAAAGCCCGCCTCCATGAAAATAATTAAATGAATATTTTTCATGCACAAAATATAAGAGGAAAACAACGATGTTCATACATCTGTAGGCTACTTTGCACATTAGTCTTTCTCAAACAGAAGAGATGCTATATTATATAGCTTACTGAAATGCTGTATAGCCCATATAGCATTTCAGTAAGCGTCGTTCTTCTATATGGCCTTGTCAAGCAGTAGCCTATAGTTTTCAAGAATTATTTTGTTGTGATCGCTTATTCTCTCAAAATATTGTCGATTTATACAAATACCGTATTTTACAAATAAATTTCTTAATATAGGCTACCCTATTTCATTTTTTATCGGCACCTCGAAGCGATCGTCGAGGGCAGAAGAGCTGATTGTTCGTTCTCAAGTTAGGCCTAAATCATGTTTTGTGTCTTTTTTATGGAAAACTGTTTTGTATCAAAAAGGCGTATCATGAGACGCCATGCCTGGTGACCCTTTACAAGTGAAGCTTGCAAGGACAAATGCACGAGTAGGAAAAATGAAACGTTATTCACATAGAACCACACACACGCACATCTGTTTGAGATTTGTATCACTTGGCAGAACAGTTTTTTTACCACCGTTTGCACGACTCCATTTTCTACTATTGTTTCCGCTATACAGCTCTTGAGTATCTAAACAAAGTAAAGCCCAAAAATTGTTTGTTAAGTATTAGGGAAACCGACGAACTAACTTAGTAATGTTTTGCTAGGCCTAGGGGAGACTGGGGTCAATTGTAACACGAGACAAATGTAACAGAAATCGTTTAGATCATTGAAATTGACTCTAAAAATCTGAAATATTTATCATAAAGATGTTCTATTGAGAAGAAATGTTAGTAATTTTTTCAAAGAAATCGAATAAAAATTGTTGAAGTTTTAAGAAGAAAAAAAACGTTTATATTTTGGGGTCGTAAATTTTTCTATTTTCCCTACCAAGGAGTTGGCAACTCTGTTTTTTCCTGCATTTTCTTGGTGTGGATTTTGAGGAAACTTGGAGAAACTTTAGGAGAAAAATGGGAAAAACAGGGGGATGGGTAAGCACTGAAGGAAGAAGCCTCCCCATCCCCCTATTTTTCATCTTTTTCCTACTTAATCGACCTGTTTTTAAGGTTTTCCATTTTCTGAAAAAAATCGCAAATTTTTTCAATATCTTTGATTTTTGAATTTTCCCTATAAATAACACATTCTGGTAGCAAATTACTCGTAGATTACGAAAATCCTCATCAATTTTAATGGAGTTTGATCCTAGGGGGTGATAAGACGAGAAATTGTAAAAAAACCACGTCTTTCAACTTCCGACTTAATTTTGCAGAGAACACGAGATGAAAAAAGGACGTTCTTGGTCCCAATTTAAAGCTATGGGTCTCTAACACCCTTTTCAGCAAATTTTTCTTAGTGTCACTCTTTTCCCAAGATTTCATTTTTGAGGTAGGTACTAATAATTGACAGTGAGTAAGGGTCGTTAGTTGGTAGGAAACTACGCTTTCGTCCTAAGTACATTCATAGAAATCATTTCCTGATGAAGACATCAAATTTTTTCGAATAAAAATAAAAGTGGGAGGAGCTTAAACATTTGGAAAAAGGGGTGTATATTAATCCCGACATTATATAAAATCTATAAAATTCTGCAAAAGTTGCCGACTTATTTATCGGTAACATTTTTACCGACATACGAGTCTGGACGTTGATTACCGACTTCAAAGTCGGTTAAAATCCCAACAATTTTCTTAGAGCCTAGCCTATAATTCAACATTGACATGTTACAAACTTATATGTAGTTATACAAGCTCTTTACTTTTTAAGTACCAATAAATGTTCAAATAATGAATCATGCAGCCTATTTCTGCAAGACGTTAGTAAGTTCTTAATATTAAAGGGGTGAATATATCAACAGGAAAAGACGACACAGGAAACGTCGATATGCATGTTTTTGCGCCATTTCAAAGGACATCATCAAAGGTTTGTCCTTGAAATGCTTAATTGTTGGACATGCCCTTTGTAGGCGAGACCGCCGATTTCGTCACGTCATCATCCTGCACGAACACGGGATTGCTCAATCCCCCTTGCTCTCCGCAAACATCATTTGGCTTAACAGTCTTCTCTGGCATCATCTTCTTCTCCAATTTCTCGGCGGCCAAACGGCGTCGCCGGATGTAGAAAATGTTGAACAAGAAGTAGAGCAGCGCGACAAAGGCGGCAGCCACGCCCAAAATGCGGAATGTCGTCCTGGTACCGTACGATTTCATGAGAAATCCTCCCACAAAGCTGCCGGCGCCGCGACCTGAGTTAGGGAAAAAGGCAAATAGCGTTGGCTACCAATAAAATAACATATATTCAGACCTATTCCGTAATAGGTTCCGGCAATGAGGCCTTGAACTGTTGCTAATGTAGTCGTGCTGCTCAGTTCAGCCGAATAAGCAATGGCCGACGTAATCATCAAAGATGTGGTTACAGCTTCCATCGCTTCGTAAATTAAGCACATGTACGGAGTGTAAATGTACGAATAGCCTATTTGTGAATAAATCCAAATGATTATTTCTATCAGATAATCTATCGAAGAGACAATGGATACATATAGCCTATGGAAGACTAACCAACTAAACGGACGATGTAGACAACGAATCCAATAATTTGGACGTTAGGATGGCCGATTCGGCGGAAGATGGTGTCGGAGAGAAGTAGAGCAGGTATGCCGGAGATCGAAGAGATGGTAACGGTCAATCCCATCAAAGATTTTGTACCTCCCATCTCTTCCAAGAACCAAAACAAGTAACTTTCGATATAGCCCCAAAAAAGGCCTGCCATTCAAAATAAATGTAGAATTATTGCAATTTCAATATAGAAAAAAAGACAGAATACCGGAAGTGAAGATGACGAGGAAGAAAACACCAAGTTCGAGACTTAGAATGTTTTTGATGTCTTTAATCAATTGTTTGGCTGGCGGTTTGAAATCCAAATCGACAGTCAACATCCCCAAAGCGGCTGTTCCCGCCAGAATACCGTAGAGGTAAAACGCGGGTCTTTTGAATTTCAAATTGTCACGAAAATTGGATAACCACCATATGTTTAAAATGTTTAAAATTCATTAATTTACCTGTAATCGGGGATGTTTTGGTCGACACTAAAATGATCGATAAGAGCACCAGATACTGGAGAAAAGATCATGGTACCAAGAATACCAAACATCCTCTGCAACCCCAAATCTCCTTTGTACTCGATGACGACGGCGACGCAAGCGCCTTCAAAGAGGACCTTGGCGCCGCCTAAGAAAATTGCGAAGAAGATGCGCAATAAAAGGTAAACCCAAAAGGTTAACTGAGGATCGAAGACGATGACGTTCTCGTCATCATTGCAAACGAGTTTCCGCTTCGTCTGGGCGATGCACTGAGGTCGACAAACTCTGTAAACGATTCGACTTTCCGTCGGTTCTTCCCCATCGGTCCATTGTCCCAGGGCTCCTTCGTCGCACCTCAAATTATTCTTCAACACGTAAACCAACGGCCGGACAAGTTTGACGGGCTGGTCGTACGTGTTGCACTGAAAATGATCCATCCGCTCGACTAGAAACGTTCCCTCGGAACCGTTCAATTTCAACACCACATCACTGAAGGTGACGTTTTTCGATATCTTCTCGTTGCGGCCGATTGTGCAGTTTCTGCCGAGGCATTGATAATCCAACGACCATGTCTCTTTGAAGAAGAGGCCATTTCGGAATTTCTTGTACGGTTGATCTGCGGACGGCCAGTCTGCCGGCAGTGATTCTTTGGTGTCTTGATTGCTGTGCTGATGGATCTCGTCGTAGCAGATGTAACCACATTCGCTCACAGTCAGAGACAAGTTGGCGGTGCCAGCTGTTTGAAATCCGCAGGTTTTCGAGTCGAGATCGGTCAACAGCGCGTGAGCGTTCTCATAGCAACCGACCGCCAGTGACAAATTCACCGGATATTTATCTACGAACCTGCCCGTCGGAATGACAAGAAACAGCAGGGCAGTGGCCATTGCCAACAGCATCGTCACGCTGAGCAACACCTTATTACGGGTTAAAAAAATTAAATGAAGGTCATTAATGTCGTTAGAAAGTGCTGGCGAAAGTCGACCTCTCTCAGATTCTTATACTTTGAAGTTGCCCAACTTGTCAGCTATGATGCCCATCGTGTAGGGTGCAAAAATGGCGAAGAGCGGGAAGATGCCGTGAATCATGGCCGTCTCCTGGACGCTAATTCCCAGTGATTTCATGTGAATCGTCATGTAAGGTAGGAGAACTCCAATACCTGAAAATTTTTTTGAAACAATATTTTAGATGACCTATTTTTCTAACTTACAATATCGACCTCAATCGGCGTGAAATCAACTCGCCCAGTCATCGAGTTATGTAACCGATTGGGGTCGTCGGGGACTTACTGGACAAGACTACGAAGAAGAGTGCTTTGGTCGGGATCAGTTTGCGCTGTTTCAAATCGTAGATGAGTAGAGCTCTGCCTTTTTTCTTGATGTCGGACGACACGTCGACCGATTTCCCCTCAGCCGCTTCCATTTTCAAGTTGTATAAGAATTTTCTTATGTTTCACAATATAACTTATATACACTAGCTATAACGACGAAACAGACATTTCCTGCAAAAGCGTCTGCCGTGTTGTTACTCCACACGATTTGCGATTCACCTGTCCTCCCCGGCTACCTACGGGCGACTATAGCCGAATCGGGCGGAACTCGCATACCCAATTTTGCTAAGGTAAAAAAAACATACCTCCGGGCTAGACAGTTAGGAAAAATGCAGAAAAAAAGGGCACGGGGACGAGGGTATTTCCTTAGCTATTTCGTCCCAAGGTAAGTAGGTAACAAACTACAAATTAATACGAAAGTCCAAAAAAGGGCAGTGCAGCAGTGCTTGCTCATCTTTAAAAAAAGATGAATAGATGCGTTTCTCAAAAGGTGAAGATAAACCTTGAAAATATCTAAACAATAAAGTGGATATTATTATGAGAGACTCGTGATTTTTTCTTTTTAGTTCACTGAGAATCAAAAATCAAAGAGAAAAAACTGTTTGTGTATCGTCGACGAGGGGCGGCAGAGATGAAGGACGACCCCACATAAAAGACCTGATTTAATTATCTCTCTCGATCGAAAACATGACAGTCATTCATTTACTGTTGTTTTTTAATAGCATTACTTGCGGATTCTCCCTTTGCCTGCAGACAATTTTCACATTTTTAGCGGTTCTCCTTTTCTTGTTGGCCTCCAATTTTTCTCACCGTCTGATGTCGGACAAAATCGTTAAGAAACTCGAGAAATTGCGACACATCATCATTAAAAATATTTCTAAAATTTATTGTTTCGATCCTTCAACTGGATTTGGTTAATTGGTTTTGATTCGGTAGGGTGTGTTGGTAAATTCTAGCTGTAAAAAATCGGTCTACGTCCACAACGTCTTAGCCACGCTGAAATTTAATATATGTAAATATGATGTAGCCTACTCCTAAGAACATTCGCTATTTGTATAAGCAGGCAAGTAATGGAAAATCGCGGCCAATTTTAAAACCTCTAGTATAGCCTAAGTTTTAGCCCTTTCTCCCTTCATCTCTAGCTTGCCATTTTTGGGTTAACTATGTTATAAAAAATTAATTTACTTAGTTGCATATAAATTACTAAAATTTCTTATTGCTGTAAAACTGGATGATTTAGATTTCTAGAGCTGTTTTATATTCAATCATAAAGACAAATGCTGCGATCGCAGCATTTGACTCAAGTGTGCAACCCGTGTGAGCGCTGTAAACGCCATCTTTCGTCGTTACGATCAAGCTGAATAGCTCGCTTTCAAATTTAAACGCTGCGTCCGATTACCATGAGACAAGATCAACCTTTAGTAAAACCTTCTGGCTATTTATGTGGGGCTTTTTAATAGAGTGCCAATTAAGATCAAATCCATTTTTGTAGCGTTAATTTTAAGGGTTTAAATTAAGATCTAGGTTATTAAATTACTGTTTTAATGAGCGGGGGATAATAGATAAAACAATACCCAGTATTCATAGGTAGCGAAGGGCGGATCTCATTTTGACGTCAAAAAATTAGAGCGCGTTTTTTGCGAGGTTTTTTGGAGATCTACTTAAAATTAATGCCCCCCTTTAAGTAACCGTATATAGCTTCGTTTGCTGCCTAAACTTCTCCTAGGACTAGCTAGGACAATATATTACCCCAGCTGATTGTCCCTATATGTGCGATCGTAAGGTACAGTATACGTTAAATAAGAAGTTACAGCCTTACGTATATATGCCAGCACCTAATAACTGACGACCTTAACGACGACCTTAAGTGAAAACCTAAACTGTTCCATAATCGCCTAAGTCTGGCACGCGTTTAAAACCGTAAATTTTCTCCATAATAATATGTCGTCTTTTGTATTGGCGCAGTTGCACACCAGGACATTAATACATTGAACATGGCTGCTGCTTAAATTAAAGATTTGACATTAACATAATAGACAATTCACCGATTCCCGATCGAGTTTTTACAGTTTCAGAAATTCGCTCTAAAGTCTTGACATCATACTTGTTTGCTGCAACCGAAAGCTCGGCTATGTTGGCCATCGTCCTCAGCCTTCCCGTATACAAAAACACGAGAAAGTCTTCAAAGACCTCCGGATCCATATCTTGTATGAGAAAACAGCTAGTCTGAGATTCGGCCATTGAAGCAAAAACGGAACTCCGGGCAGAGAGAATAGCTCGATGAGCCGAAAAAGATCGATTTCCTACTCTTATTTCAACATCTGTCGATTCACTTTTCTTGGCAGAAGACCACAATTGGACAGGAAGAAGAGGATCGTTCAAACGGTAGCCCCAGCTATCGTCATTTTCAGTCAGGTAAATTGTAAAATGGATATGAACGTAATACGGAGAATTATCCGAATGCCGTGGTAGCGAAAATCCTTCGCGGAAAACTTTCAACGTTTCTCCGCCTTCTTCAAATATTTTTGGCATATTAAAATGCGTCGATCCATCTGTAACAGATGAAAAGTCTTTCCTCTGCTACTCAGATGTTTATTCTAAACTCACACAAAATAACAATACTTAGACATATTGCGAGCCAGCTAACTTCGAATCACATCGAGTCTAAACAGAACTCGAGAGATTCTAGGCTAGACTAGACTCTAGTGAGACACAGTGAACACTGTGCTGCTGTGTGAGGAATCACGCCGGCTTATATGGTAGGCTTAGCCAGGTCGTGACCCGTTTAGAGTGGTAGCATAGGGAAAACAGAGGAGTAATTCACCTTTTAATGTCCCTGTGTTAGGCCTACCCCAAAATCGATTGACAGTTCTGTCAAAGCAAAGTCAACATTCTTTGGGGTGGGCTTAACACGGACAAACGTTCTACTTTCGAAAGAATTTATAGTTAAAGGTCGTCAGATTTATAGCGGAAGAAAGTCAGGTAGTCGCCCGCTCACGAGGGCAAGAAACTGTGTCTGGATCAAGGATTGTAGCAGCAGTTGCGCACCGTTGGGGTTGAGGGGTGAAGCTAGGGTGAAAGTGAAATACAGCCTAGATGGCATTTCGTTACATAGCTCAGGGGGCATAAGATTGCGTTAAATCTAAAAACTTCAATGCAGAAATAAAAGGTCGATTGAAGTAAACAAGGCAAACAACGTATTGAACTGATAGGGAACATAGGGAGTACATAGTTATGGCACTGTGGCCCGATTCGCATTCGTAGAAGCGGCGTCTTTTCTTGGAAACGGCTTCTCCGGAAACAAAATTTTCAAATAAGTAGGCAGCTGTGGCCCATTTTCGTCGTCGTATTTCTTCTTAAAATTATCTTAAAGCTAAGGGAATCAGTTTCAATAAAATTTGTTGTCGACCTGTGCGTGTGTGGCGCAGTGAAGATAAATCAGCAGAATGAAGTTTTCTGAGATCCGTGGCGTTACGGCTGGCCGTTGAGATGAAAGGTGAGGACGTGTGGTTGGTGGTAGTAGACGGAGAAGTAGGTGGGACGATTCTGGGTTGTGCCGATTCAAAGGCAGTAGCTCATGACGGACCGCGACCATAAAGATGCTGGAATTTTCCATCATCCGCCGGTTGGCCGGTACGAGTAATGTTAAACAACATTTAAATCAGACAATAACGACAAAATGATTCCAGCAAAACAAGGTAGAAGTGAAAGAAGTTGGTAGTGTGAGGAGGGTCAAGGCATCTTCGGAAGCGAGGAGTTCGACTTTCGCTGCCACCAAATGTAACAGATGAAAAGTCTTTCCTCTGCTACTCAGATGTTTATTCTAAACTCACACAAAATAACAATACTTAGACATATTGCGACCACAATTGGATCGAGTCTAAACAGAACTCGAGAGATTCGTTCTAGAACTAGTGAGACACAGTGAACACTGTGCTGCTGTGTGAGGAATCGCTTATATGGTTTCAGGTCGTGACCCGTTTAGAGAGGAAGCATAGGGAAAACAGAGGAGTAATTCACCTTTTAATGTCCCTGTGTTAGGCCTGCCCCAAAATCGATTGACAGTTCTGTCAAAGCAAAGTCAACATTCTTTGGGGTGGGCTTAACACGGACAAACGTTCTACTTTCGAAAGAATTTATAGTTAAAGGTCGTCAGATTTATAGCGGAAGAAAGTCGTAGTCGCCCGCTCACGAGGGCAAGAAACTGTGTCTGGATCAAAGTTGCGCACCGTTGGGGTTGAGGGGTGAAGCTAGGGTGAAAGTGAAAGTAGGCCAGCCTAGATGGCATTTCGTTACACATCTTTAGAAAATGTTACATTAACCAATTTGAATCCGCTGGCAAGATGGAAACTGCTAAAACTCAGCTGATAGCTGTGTCCATTTTTCTGTGGGTTTTCCGCTAGCGTAACACCAAAAAACCCTTCTTCTTCAAACTTGAATATTTCTGGTGCAATAGCTTCTTCCGATTTAAATGATCTTACATAATCATAGTGAAGACAAACGCCTCTTCCGACCACCGAAACTCTTCCGTGGTTTTCCCTAGTAATTAAAAGTATAATAAAGAGCCTAATTAAATCTGGAACAGGAAAATAATGACAAATTTTATATACCTCATTTCAACGGATTGGTCGGATTTCAATTTTGGTTGGATAGCCAGTAAGAGTTCAGTCAATTCTCTAGGTTTGTTGATCGACTGTGTAACCCGTTGAATTTGCTTAGCCGTTTTCACTTCATATTTACTTGCAAGGGCGATGAATTGACGTTGACTCGCCTCATTCATGGAAATCAAATGACCCGTGTACAGGAAGTAAAGCAGCGCTTTGAAAATGGCCGGATTGACGTCGTCACGGATGATAAGTTGACTGTGGTTGCCTTTGATTCGTTCGGCCAAAACGGGACAGCGGGCAGTCACAATGAAACGATTCGCAGAGAAAATTTGATTTTGAATCAAAAATTCACAATCTGTCTGAATTCCTTTCTGGGCGGCCGACCACATTTCTTCGCCGTAATTTGCATCGCGTAATTCAAAACCGTAATGTCTGACATGTTGATGGACATTGTTGGCCATGTAGATGCGATATTTGAGATGAATTCCCTTTTCCGACAAATGATCATAAGTTGGAAATTCTTCGCTTTTAAACACTTTTAAAATTGTTTCGTCAAACTTTGTTTCCAAGTGGACTGTCTTCCCGTTAATTTGGCAATCCACCGCTTTCACTTGGATGCCCAACTGATGGACGTTGTGGACGTAAAAATAGACGACGGTTGCGAATTTCTCGAAGAAACTATTGCCCAACAATCGGATGGCGAACCGGAAATGTTGACTTTGGTCACCCGGCGCCAAACTGAAAAACGGCGAAACCAATTTCACGTTGCTGTTGGGTAGCCTCGCATCACCGTTCGTGCTCCATTCGTATTCTTGAAAAACGACCTCGTTCTCTTTCAACAACATGATAGAGTCCTACTCAAAACTCGACTAACCTTCTATACGAGTGCCAGTCTACAATTAGAAAAACGTCGGTATCAACGTTGATGATGGGTTTTTCCCTACTTAAATAATTGTGCGATGAATCCAAGGATAAATCGGTCGATAATTTTAAATGTGAACCTGTAGCCTATTATTCCCCACTGACCTATAGCAGGAAATGATCGCTCGCTTGGCTTCGTTTTAGAGTTGTTGGCACCGACCCACTTTTTGTACCAAAAGAAATGATTCAATAGGAAAAGTAACATGTGTTTGTTATTCGAGAACTGAATTGGATTTCTGCCGCGTCGAGTTATTTCAGATCAGAATTTGGACACGAGCGAAATTGGCTCGTAAAATTTATTTTTGTCTTCTTTTTCATCTTCAATTGACTTTTTTGTAATGGCTGATATTTCACGGACCTTTTTACGATTATCGTTCAATGAACAAAACAGGTGCAAAACTATTATCGGATAACGGTAAATTTGGGATTTTAACGATAGGCTAACTCGCTAACCTGACTTCCGATCGTTATAAACGGACGTTGTCATCATTGCGCAATTTCTCTTGAAATAGCATCAAAGAACTCTACGCGCTGAAAAATTATTCTTAATTCAAAATTTAAAAATTTCATCGTCACGTAAAGTTTTACAAGATTTCGTGACGGGAATCTGTTAAAATGATAAACAAGGTAAGGTCAGTGACGTCAATTAGTATTTAACTATTCTCTGGTCGTTCTCATCTTTAATATTTGATATTTTCCTCAACCCAAAATAAATGGATGATACAATCTACGTTGGGTAAGGCGGTTCGAGTTCCGGACACCCGAGGTCAATTTGACTAAACAATTAAAATAGAACTAAAATTATATATCAAATTTGTCCACATGGATGTTTGTTCATTATGTAGACGAACTGTCGTTTAATGTACAAAATAGTTTTAAAAAAACTGCAGGTTATAGCTCTAAAAAAGAAGCGGATATGTCAACAAGTGGAGACGACACAGGAAACGTCGAAATGCATGCTTTTGCGCCATTTCAAAGAACAGCATCATCATAGCTAGGGTTGTCCTTGAAATGCTTAATTGATGGACTTGCCCTTTCTGGCCGAGACGGCAGATTTCGTCACGTCATCATCCTGCACGAACACGGGATTGCTCAATCCCCCTTGCTCTCCGCAAACGTCATTTGGCTTGCCAGTCTCCTCTGGCATCATCTTCTTCTCCAATTTCTCGGCGGCCAAACGGCGTCGCCGGATGTAGGAAATGTTGAACAAGAAGTAAAACAGCGCGACAAAGGCGGCAGCCACTCCCAAAATGCGGAATGTCGTCCTGGTACCGTACGATTTCATGAGAAATCCTCCCACAAAGCTGCCGGCGCCGCGACCTTAGTGGGAAAAAACGGATGTAGCGTATAGCCTACCAATCAACAAAACAATGCTTACCTATTCCGTAATAAGTTCCGCCAATGAGGCCTTGAACTGTTGCTAATGTAGTCGTGCTGCTCAGTTCAGCCGAATAAGCAATGGCCGACGTCATCATCAAAGATGTGGTTACAGCTTCCATCGCTTCGTAAATTAAGCACATGTACGGAGTGTAAATATAAGAATAGCCTATTTTCGAATCAAATTAATTAGATTTTCATCAGGTAGGCTAATATTTAGGGAGAAAAACTAACCAACTAAACGGACGATGTAGACTACAAATCCAATAATTTGGACGTTAGGATGGCCGATCCGACGGAAGATGGTGTCGGAGAGGAGTAGAGCAGGTATGCCGGAGATGGAAGAGATGGTAACGGTCAATCCCATCAAAGATTTCGTACCTCCCATCTCTTCCAGGAACCAAAACAAGTAACTTTCGATGTAGCCCCAAAAAAGGCCTGGTATTCACAAAAAAATGTTGAGTTATTGCAAAATTTCAGTTAAAAAATGACGCAATTACAGTACCGGAAGTAAAGATGACGAGGAAGAAAACACCAAGTTCGAGACTTAGAATATTTTTGATGTCTTTAATCAACTGTTTGGCTGGCGGTTTGAAATCCAAATCAACAGTCAACATCCCCAAAGCGGCCGTTCCCACCAGAATTCCGTACAGGTAAAACGCGGGTCTTTTGAATTTCAAATTGTATAAAAATCGGAACCCTCATATGTTTAAAATGTTTAAAATTTATTAATTTACCTGTAATCGGGGATGTTTTGGTCGACACTAAAATAATCGATAAGAGCACCAGATACTGGCGAAAAGATCATGGTACCAAGAATACCAAACATCCTCTGCAACCCCAAATCCCCTTTGTACTCGATGACGACGGCGACGCAAGCGCCTTCGAAGAGGACCATGGCGCCGCCGAGGAGAATTGCGAAAAAGACGCGCAACAAAAGGTAAACCCAAAAGGTTAACTGAGGATCGAAGACGATGACGTTCTCGTCATCATTGCAAACGAGTTTCCGCTTCGTCTGGGCGATGCACTGAGGTCGACAAACTCTGTAAACGATTCGACTTTCCGTCGGTTCTTCCCCATCGTTCCATTGTCCCAGGGCTCCTTCATCGCACCTCAAATTATTCTTCAACACGTAAACCAACGGCCGGACAAGTTTGACGGGCTGGTCGTACGTGTTGCACTGTAAATGATCCATCCGCTCGACCAGGAACGTTCCGTCGGAACCGTTCAATTTCAAAACCACATCACTGAAGGTGACGTTTTTCGATATCTTCTCGTTTCGGCCGATTGTGCAGTTTCCTCCGAGGCATTGATAATCCAACGACCATGTCTCTTTGAAGAAGAGACCGTGCCGGAATTTCTTGTACGGTTGATCTGCGGATGGCCAGTCTGCCGGCAGTGATTCTTTGGGGTCTCGACTGCTGTGCTGATGGATCTCGTCGTAGCAGATGTAACCGCACTGGCTCACAGTTAGGGACAAGTTGGCGGCGCCAGCTGGTTGAAATCCGCAGGTTTTCGAGTCGAGATCGGTCAGCAACAGTCCGTGTCCGTTCTCAGAGCAACCGACGGCCAGTGACAAATTCACCGGGTATTTATCAAGGAACCTGCCCGTCGGAATGACAAGGAACAGCAGGGCATTGGCCATTGCCAACAGCATCGTCACGCTGAGCAACACCTGACGGAGCAAAAAATTAACGCCATAAATGTTGAACGTTAGAAAGTGCTGGCGAAAGTTGACCTCTCATAGAATCTCTTTTAGCCTATATACTTTGAAGTTGCCCAGCTTGTCGGCTATGATGCCCATCGTGTAGGGTGCGAAAATGGCGAATAGCGGGGAAACGCCGTGAATCATGGCCGTTTCCTGGACGCTGATTCCCAGTGATTTCATGTGAATCGTCATGTAAGGTAAGAGGACTCCAATACCTGAAGATTTGTTTCAATATTTTAGATGACCTATTTTTTTCTGGTTATACAACATCGACCTCAATCGGTGCGAAAATCAACTCGCCCAGTCATCGGGTTATGTAACCGATTGGGGTCGTCGGAGACTTACTGGACAAGACGACGAAGAAGAGTGCTTTGGTCGGGATCAGTTTACGCTGTTTCAAATCGTAGATGAGCAGAGCTCTGCCTTTTTTCTTGACATCGGACGACCCGTCGCCCGATTTCCCGTTAGTCGCCGCTTCCATTTTTTCGAGTTGTTTTGAATTTTTTTATGTTTCACAATTTGAACTAGACACTAAACTAACTACACAAACATTTCCTGCAGGTGCGTCGGTCGGGTTATATTATTCCACACGATCTGTGAATCACCTGTTCTACTCGGCTACCAACGGGCGACTGAAGCCGAGTCGGTCGGGACTCGCTACCCAAACTCCTACGGAGGTAAAAAAAAACATACCTCCGGGCCAAACACGGTGAGGACAAACACAACAAAAGAAAAGTGCGGGGACAAGGGTATTTCCCTAGCTATTTCGTCCCAAGGTAACCAAAAACTACCACTCAATGGTCAAGTCCTAAAAAAGGCAGCAGTACTAGCACATCTAAATAGAGATGACAGCTGCACTTTCCAAATGGTGATGATTACCTGGAAAATACCCAAATAATGAAGTGGACTCTCCAGAGAGATCCGTGATTTTCTCCTGTTAGACAGTCCACAGCCTTGAACGGTCCATTTGCAAAAACCGGTTGGTATTCACCTGGCGAAAGGATGATTGAAATAATAATTAAAATAAATTCCCTCGTCGAGTTGGCTAAACAAGTGGCTGAAACGAGAATCCGTCCGTCAAAAGCGCACGTTTTTTTTTTGTGAGTCGAGGACACACGAAACTGCCGAGTTCGCACATTCCACCTCTTTTTGTTACAACGGCCGACATCCGGTTACGAGTTTCCCGTTGTGTACAAAAAAAAAAAAAAAACGCGAAAGCGCGGACAATGCAGCAGGTAAACAATGAACACAGTTTTCAATGTATTCGCCTAAGTCTACCATCATCATATTCAGACTCTCTTCGTAGAATTGTGTGTGGGGAGGAGGAGGTGGATGGGCGGGATTCTTTTCTCTTCTTTCTTTTTCCTGTTTTGACATAAGATGGAGTGTGTAGAAGGTGGATGAGAAGGTAATAAAGGTGGATAATTCATTGTTGCAAACCGAGAGAGAGAGAGAACGGGAGAGCGACGGAAATAAACATGTTGAAACGAAATCCACAAATAAAAAGAAGAAGAAAATGTTTGTGTCTCTCCGACGAAGGGCGGCAAAGGTGAAGGACGACCCCATCATCAAGGACCTGATTTACTTTTCTCTCTCGATCGACAAAACACTACAGAGCCATCTGCATGACTTGCCGAGTCTCCCGTCGCCTCTAGACAATCAACACATTTTTAGCGATTCCCCTTTTTTGTATAGTTGTTGGCCTCCATTTTCGCCGTCTCTCCAAACGTCCTCTTTCTTCTTTAAATAAAGGATGCTTCAGGGATCACGCCACGTAGTTGTACTGGTTGGGGTTGTCCTTGTCCCGTTCCATGTAATCTCGATCGATCAGCGACTCGATACGCTTCTTCAGATCGGCGGGCTAAAATTCAAATCGGATTTTTAAAGTTTTCTCAATTTCTTCGCAATAAAATTCAGGAAAATTTACCTTGACCGGGAAGTTGAGCTGATTGTACAGTTCGGTTATGAGTAGATTGTGGGTGAGTGTCTTGCGCATCTTCATAATACGGACGATAGCTGCGTCGATCTGGTACTGCCGATCCTGGAACACTCGCTCTTCCGTCGCCTTTTGCTCTTCCGTCTGCCGGCCCCGATAGTTGAGTAATTTACAAAATTGCAACACGTCATTAAATATAATCTCTAAAAATATTTACCGTTTCCTTCAACTGGATTTGGTTGATTTTGATTCGGTAGAGTTTGTTGGTGAATTCTTTGCAGTAGACAAACCGGTCTCCGTCCACAACGTCTTTGCCGCGCGGAAATTTCTGAAGGACGCGCGCTTTGCCGCAAGCCAGCGATTGCAATGTTCGCCGTAGTTCAGCATCCTATTCATTAGACAACGATGATTACAAGCCGTCAAAAAAATACGTGGCAACAAGCAATAACACCCACCTCTATGTTAGTGGCAGCCTTGATCTCCTCAAAAGGCAATTCGTCGGCCGTGTTGAACAGTAACAGCACCAGAGTCTGGAACAGCGAGACCTGAAGCTCTTTCTGGCCCTGTTTGTGATGTAAATCGTGTTACTCTAGGTTTTAAATTAATTATTGACGAAAATGGACAGACCAGAGGGAAATTGGATTTCAAGACGCAGAGGCCGAGTGTCGGCTGCCACTGGAGTTTGCGGCCAGAGTGCTTGCCCAAATAGAATCGTTTGAATATATCTTGGAATTTGACCATCTCGACGGGCAGCGTCACTTCTGTCGGCGCATAGGTCGGCCAGTAGCCCATCGTTAGAATGTTCACCGTCAGATCCATGTTGGTCAATTCGGGTTCATTCAGATGAGCGGTATACTATCAAAGACAACGAAATTGATAATAGTCCACAATGAAATGGCATTTTTGGGAAATGCTACCTGTTTGAAGGCGACGTTGATATCCTTGGATAATTCCATATCTTTAAACATGCCCTCTAATTTAGAAGTGAAACCGCCACCGCACTCTTGCTTCAACTTGGACAGCATGCTCTTCTCCGCATCGACGCTGGCCGATTTGCCCACCAATAGACGTTTGGCCAGATCCTTATTTTAAAAACAAAATGTAAAAAATTGAAAGAGCTAAATAAACAAAAGTAACAATTACCTTTTTGTAAAATGCTTCGAAGACATCTTTGCCGTGAATAAATCGAAACAAAACCATTATTTTGTCGAGTAACCGCTCCATCTCTTCCTCGGTCGACTCTTTATTGCCGGCGCGTAATTTCGAATCGACAAATTTGGCTAGAAAATAAACAAAACAAATTAATTTAACGATTGAATCAAGACGCCATTGGCCTATAAACATTACCGATGAGTTCTGCTGGCTTGTTCAATCTCTGATTGACAAAATTCTCAAAAGACTCTTTGAGACTGTTGACAAATTTCTCGTTACGGCCGAAACACGTGACGACAATGTTGTCCAACTTTTCCTTAAAGTCGAGCAACTCTTGGACCATCGTCTTGTCCTTCTCGGGATCGATAACGATGGTTCGCCCGCGCTTTTTCACGTACATGCAGAAATTCGTGTTGAGTTCTTGCGGCCCGTTCTTGACTCGCGACAGTAAACTGAACATGAGTTTCAGATCGGAAATGCGATTCTCTTCGACAAGCGCGTCCAATCCTTTCTGCAAGATCTGCACCAGATGTTCCCCAATCAGCTGTTTCTCCACCGTCGTTATCAGCGCCCGTCTGGTTAAATGCCAATTATAAATCAATGCTGACGAAATACAATTCGTGAAAAATCCAGTTATTTACTTGGTCGAGTGATCGAGATAGTGAAGAAGCCTCTCGTTCTCTTCGTGCAATCTTTTATCGACATGGGCGAGATATTCAGGCACTTCGCGTTCTTGCATCAGGTGCTGGCCCTCGGTGCTGTAGACCCGTTCCGTGGACGATAGAAACCTTACGACAAGTCAAACAAAGGGATTAGGAAATGCCAACGTTATGCAAGTTGTAGTAACGTACTTGGTCTCAAAGGCCTCGTGGTAGATGCCAAGGTCGGAGAGCATGCGCAACAGTGATTTCAAGAGGGAACGTTCGACCGTGTCACCTTGCCGCTCTTTATCAATGAGCAAGAGCAGGCCGTCGACCGTCCTGGTTTGGACTAGTGGATCGCTAATGATGTGTACTTTGAACGTATCGAGACCCATGTCCCATAGAGACATGATGCCCGGGTTCTGTAGGACGTACTTGCGGTCCAGGTAGAGAAATATGCCACGGATGAGGATCATTTGTTGACAGTGAGACTGCCAACAATCATTCATCATTTTGAGGAAAACACAGGGGTCGATGGACTCTGCCAGAAACTGTGCCAGATTTGATTGAACGTGTGATTCTGAATGGAGAGAGAGATTGGCATGAATGACTGATGTGAAACGAGAAAAAAAACTGGCAATCTGCATACCTGTCAAGGTTTTTAATTTGCTATACACCAGGGGTGCAAAGCTGTGGCTGCACAGATTCTGTACAGCCTGATACAAATCTTCTAGAGCAGATTTGATGGAGGTGGAGTTCTGGATGGCCACGACAGCTTCCTCCAGTTTTTGCCAAGCAACATCCTGTAGAGAAAGATGAACAATTGGTCAGATTTGTGCACGGATATAACCAGATGTTTCTAGTTACCTGGTAATTGTCTGGCAATCGAGGGAGTTCCTTCATGGACTTGATGACAATCTTCTTGACATTGCCGACAGCCGGTTTTGCTGCTGTGGCAGTTGTCTTGGTTAATCCATTGGTGCTGACCAAGGCAGAAAAGTTTGCCCGTTTTGCCTCCTCCATGGCAGGCTTTTTTGCCTCCACCTGGTTCTCGTCACTGTGCTTTCGCTTGACTCCAATCAACTTGCCGGTCGGCTGACTCATATAGAACCGATGTTCCGGCAACTCTCACGAGCTGAAAGCCAATATCTGGAATTCTTCAATGTTAACGAAAAAAAATCACATGCTCGTCATCCCACAAAACGAACTCGACACGTTTTCGTCACTTTGTTACAAAGCGACCGTTACGTGCAACAATAGAAATCGGTCTTCACGATTGTGCAATGTCGCGTCAAAATGTTAAGATGAGACACATTCGATAGTTATTGGATGTTATTAAACGAAGTAAGTTCCGGAATTTCTCTGTGTTACTAGACAATCCCTACTGCTGTAACAGCAGATGAGCAGAACGACTGAAAAACACACTGTTCGGCGAGACTCGAACGCTACAGCGCCATCTCAATGAAGAGAACCAAGGAAACGATTCCTTGCACCATTTATCGACGCATTTTCATCATTTCATATAGTTATGAATGTAATTCATTATATTCTAACAAGTAAATCAAGATTTTCGACTTTTGACGAATCGTCTCCTGTCAGAAAAACGTTAAATCGATTTAAAGCTTGTGATGGTTATTTCTAAATTATCGATAAACTAGACAATTTAGCATTTAAAAAGAAGCTATTAATTTACAGCATTTTATTTTGACTACTGAGATTACGTCACACTTCCCTGTAGTCTTTGTGGCCATAAAACAAAAGAGTCAAAGATAATGGATTATACAGCGGCAACACTGTCTGGATAGCTCGTGCTGGCAGCCGGGTTTTTGTGCTATACGTGGACACTGAACTGTCATCGGGTGTTGGCTTAGTAATCGACAAATAATATTCGTTCATCTACAGAGGGGATTTTTATTTGTTTACCAGTATTTCGAGAACTCATTGGCCGACTTGGTTGGATATCGAAGGCGGAAACCCAAGTTGTTCTTTTTCAAGATGACGACTTCCAATGAGTTCTCCAATCCGCTCAGAAAATTCAAGCTGGTGTTTCTCGGCGAACAGTCTGGTCAATAACCTTTTCGTACTTTTTCTCGTTACATTCTTTGTTTTACGTCGCTTTCTTCAAATTTTCTTGCTCTGTATTCTATTCATTTTCAGCATCAAATTTTATAAGGGTTCAGAAATCTTTTTCAAAAGTCTCTGTAGAAAATTATCTCATTTAAGGCAGAAATGTAATTTCAAGTTCATCTTTGCAGTCGGAAAGACTTCGCTGATCACAAGATTCATGTACGACAGTTTCGACAATACCTATCAAGCAACTATCGGCATAGATTTCTTGTCTAAAACCATGTACCTAGAAGACAGAACCGTAAGTCCCTCAAATTGGATTTTCATTTGTTGTGTGCTTGCCACATCATCCCAATGTTTGTGTGAAATTTCAGGTTAGGTTGCAACTTTGGGATACTGCCGGCCAGGAGAGATTTCGCAGCCTTATACCTTCATACATCCGTGACTCTACAGTAGCTGTGGTAGTTTATGACATAACAAGTAAGTGCTGGGCAAAATTTGTAATTCTTTGTCAGTTTCTAATTCTTTAATCACTCTGCAGATGCAAATTCCTTCCACCAGACGTCCAAGTGGATCGATGATGTCCGGACAGAAAGAGGAAGTGATGTGATAATTATGTTGGTTGGAAACAAAACCGATCTCTCAGACAAACGGCAGGTCAGGCTTGGCTTCACATTGATTACCCACAAAACCTCCCCCATTCGCGATCTTAACCAAATTTGTTGGTCAACATCCAGGTCTCTACTGAGGAAGGAGAAAGGAAGGCAAGAGAGCTGAACGTCATGTTTATCGAAACCAGCGCCAAAGCTGGCTACAACGTCAAACAGGTTTTTTTATTTCTTTTCATTTGGACTTATCTTCTCTCTTTTTTTTTCACACATTTCTCTTTTATCTCTTTAGCTCTTCCGACGCGTTGCTGCCGCCCTACCCGGTATGGAAGCGGATAAGAAACCACCAGAAGACAGTAAGTCTCTGCCAACTTATTACTCTACTATTTCATCTTCTATTTTTTTCCCCTTTTTTATTGGGTGTCTAGTCGCATGTCGCTTTTTTTTCATTTTTATTTGGTCTTTCCGGAAGCTTGTTGTTTTTTTTTTTTTGTAGTCATTTTTATGATTTTTTTGTTTCTTTGTTTCCTTATAATTCCGTTTTTTGTCCTCTTAGTCACGGAGATCGATTTGAATAACGCACCGGTGGAGACGAAACCTGCAGAGGGCGGCTGTGCATGTTAATCGAATAAGAAACCCTCCTACTTCTTCGTTGTTACACAACTTTACACACTATATCAAGCAATAGTCTTCTTTTGATTTTTCGTTTTCTCCCACAACCTTTTAGAGGTGGGCGGGAGTTCGAAATATTTATACGGCAAAATATCCTTTGCTAAAGGGGGGAAAACGGGTTGGAGATTCTTAATATAACGAATGAAGGAAAATCTGGTAGCTTTACGAGTGCTGTCTAGTATTTACAGCCGCATCATTATAGTACATCGCCTTAATATGATGGAAACATCTCCCCCATTTTCTCTACCTAGTTTTTAATCGATAATTTCGTCTTCCGATGATTCAAGTTTATTTATCATTCAGAGATTTTCCATTTTTTTTTTGTTTCTTCGTTGGAATGCGTTCCTTTAAATTCATTTCCTTCTCCTAAAAAAAAAAGAAAAAATAATTAATTTACCTGAATGGCATGTTGAATCTGTTTGCGCCGTTTCGGCGATCACCTGAACTGTCCTCGTCTCTTTTTGTGTGTGTGGATTTCAAAACAACATCAAATCATCTTAATACACCGCTTGCTTCCTTCCCGCCAGTAGAGATTAATATTTTTCTGATTTGAAACAAAAGAAAAGAAGAAAGAGCTTTTCAGTTTTTTTCGGTGTCGTTGGTTTTCTTCTCTCTCTTAAAAACAAAACAAAAATTGATTGCGAATGTGTTATGCCTTTGATTTTAATTCGATTCCCCGTCCAATACATAGCTGTCGCACTGCGCCCATCAACCGATCCGAGCCATCCGGCCACCGACCAGGAAGGCGGCTGTTCCTGCTAGAAACTCTCCAGAATGAAAGAAGAATTTTTTTTTTTTTTTTTTGACCGAAATGAAATTTACCATCCAAGAAAGGGGCTCAATTGACTTATTTTGTGTACAGTCCAATCTCGCGAATGTCCAACCTTCAAATTTCTTTGTTTCGGTTCGCAGTATTATCATTTGAAAACTGGAACTAATACTAGTTGGCGTCGAATGCTAATTGAAAATGCTGTTGCACTTTTAATATTATTTCAACATTCAAGAAGAAAAAAGAACAATGTCTTTTTTGTTTCACTTTGCACGTCTTCTTCCTACTTCTCTTTTTCGTGGAAATTAAGTGCTCGACCACTTGTTCCCTCAACATAATATAGCTCTCGTAAAGTGTTTTCTTTTTCGTCACAGTATTTTTCTTTTCTTGCTATAAGTTCCGTCATCCCCTTCCAGCCCCGCGATAATACACAAGACTGACTGGTATAAATTCAGGGCGTTGTTTCTTCTTTTATTATTATTATTTAGGTCGGTTGTTAATTTATTCAATACGAAAAATGTTGTAGAAAAATGTCTCTTCGTTTTCTTTTCTCATCTGGCAAATATCAAATTTTCACATTACAAAAAAGGGTTACACATCGCGCACATTCAAATATAGCGCATTAAATTTAAAGTTATCAAAAAAGGGGGGACAGCGAGTTTTCATCTGTACAAAATAAGTGCCGTATAGTGCAGCAGACAGGGCTGGCTTAATTTTTTATCCAAGTTAAATTTAAACTTTTTTTTTCTTTTTTTACCTAATAATAATAACAACAGTACGGTTTGTTTACAAATAGAGACTGTGGGATTATAGAAGTGGAATCCAAAGCGATAGAGAAAGGGGAGAAGCGTACGTTATTTACATTGTGATTTTTTTTTTTTTCATTTTATTTTAGTTGTGGATTGAGAATCCACATGGAGAGAATGTTTTGCACGCCAGCTTGTTTTTGTGTTGTTTCTGTTTTGTTTTTTTCTCCAGTCACGTCACGTTTGACTGGTTCCGCTGGACAGTGTTTTGGCGCAGTTCATCGGCCCTGAACTGCTGATGGTGAGTCTTGTTCAACGTTCCGCTGCTGGCGTTCCCTTTGCCATCGCCTCCACTAAAGATTTTACCGCCGGCCAACAGGACTTCGGATGCTTGGCTCATCGGCGACATTATTCCTTTTAAATTATTCAAGGTTATCGGGTGTCTTTCCAAGTTTCGCAGCAATCATGTTAACTTACCGGTGCCCCTGTATTGGGTGAGTCGCTGGTAAACCTGTTTCATCCGCTCAATGTTCAATCGAGATGCTTCGAGATGGTTGACCATCGGCAAAGGATAGTCTTTGCCAATGATGCATTTGGCGGCCCGCTGGACCGACTCGGGAGCGTTCCACGGCTCGTGGATGTACTGATGAGGGAAATTCTTCAAAACGGGCTGATATTTCCTGGAGAAAATACAAGTTTATATTTAGAAATGAAACAAACAAAGAGTTTTGACAATAGAAATGTCGACTATTTTTTACTTGATGAAATCCCCATTGGGATCGACTTTCCTCCCAAACTTGACGGGACAATAGCAGTGAAAGAATTGGTGGAAAAAGGATGAGCACGACAGCCACATCCAGGTGCCCGCATTGACAGACCAATCTGCATCCAGCAACAACTCCTCGAATACCTGGTAGTAGGAAATCGATTCGGAAGAATTGACGTCATCAAATGTCACGAATAATAGAAAAGATCTTTCTCAATGACTAGTACCTTCATGCCTTCCTCCCACGAGATCCACAAGTCACCACGCGTCAGGAAGCACGCCACGGCGTGACGGGCCAGATGATGGATCCAACCTTCTACCCGTAGTTGGGTCATAATGGCGTCGATCCATGGAAACCCCGTTTGGCCCTATTTGTAAAAAAGAAAACGTTACGAAACGCACGGAAGTCGAAACAAAAACGATTTATAATACATTGGCCCATTTAGCTAATGCTTCGGCGTTCGTGTCCCAGGGTATCTGGACGCAAATGGGATTTCCGACCATTTTGTCGAAATTGGGATTGTTGGTGGCGGCGCAGTAGAAGAATTCGCGCCAGAGGACTTGGCCGTGCAGCGACAGCGGCGGCTGAGCTTTCTTGATCTATTTTTTTTACATAACGAATAACTTTTAGTTTAAAAATAATAAAAAAAAGAGATAAAGGTCATTACCTTTTTGTACAAATTGGTGAGCTGTTGGTGAAACAGGCGCACTGATAAGCAACCGAACCGAAGGTAAGGTGAAAGTCCCGTCTGGCTGGCCAGCAGAGATTGCGGCGTCATTTTCGGGCGGCCGAATGACGCGACCCAAGCTTTACGTTCTAAATGACGCTCTAACCGTGTTAGCGCTTCTGTTTCACCGCCGCGCCAAACAGCTGTCATTAACCCGTCCGTATCGAAACCTGTCAAAACGAGAAAAGGTTATTAGAACACGGATGTCCCATAAAATCCAATTTCCTGTTTGAAAATCTGTACCTAATTCCTCTAATGTTGGCACGCTATACCGATCGTCCATGTCTTCATCCATCGGGGTGTAACCGCGCCCGATATAATCGAAGGTGATGTCCGATTCGGGAGGTAGTGGCGGATCCACCGAAGCGATAATATTTTGAAACTAATCCAAATCAAGTCTTAATTAGCATTCAACTCCTCCAGGCGAATTTTATATAACCTAGAACGTTACCTGGCGATACGTCAGCGGGGCCTTGCCGCCATTCTTCTCGATAATTCTGCGTCGGATAACAGAAATATTTTTGTAAACTCATGTTATCAGTGCTCGTCTAACTAATGGACGACGGTAATACCTTTGAGGGTGATAGAGTGTATGAGACGCTCTGGTAATAACTTCGATGTTGAGCTCTTTACACATGGTAATGATATTTTGATCCCGGACTCGGCCGAAGGGTTCTGGATCCTCCTCGAATGTCAAACACGTCGTCGACCATTCCTGAATTGTCAATAAATTTTCAGATTAGCCACATTTTCAACAATTACGACAAACAAAATGCGTGTGTGGGTGTTATCGCCAGTTATGTAACGATACACTCTAGTTTGTTCTAGACGTTTTTCTTATCGGATATAATAGCTGTAGAAGCAAATTGCAATTTATCGCATTTCCCATCGTAGGGGGCGGCGATCCCGACGCCCACGTGATATACTGCCTTACTACTACAGCTAGACGACGTAATCCTCACGTGGCTCAACACGCTGCCCGGGACGGCTATCCCCCCGTCCCGAACCCAATGAATTATTGATTGAAAAGCCAACTACGTAGGATGTCGTGAATTATGTGTGTTTTCCCGTTTAAAGAACACGACGGGTAGACGCAACACGAAGCGTTTTGAGACCCATACATCACAATATTGCCCTTTTAGCTCATTCTTTCCTCGTCGTATTACATACATCAATCTCTCAAGAGCACCTCGTGACATTTACCTTGAATAGTTTGGGGAGAACGCCGGCTGGTTGGCCCCGTATGACAAAGAGACGAGAATTAAGCTTCCTCAGGTTCTGATCCAAATCTTCCAGCGATTCCAATAGAAATCTGAGATTCACACATGAATACATATTATATTATTCTGAGACTCTTGGGATTTTAGAGTTGGTGGGCTACCTCCATTTGTTGATATCCACATTGGAAGATCCAGCAAACCAGGGGTCCAGAATGAAGATGCATCGATAGGTACAGCTACCTTTTAACCCTTCTTTTAGACTAGGATTGTCGTGCAACCTGAGGCCTTTTCGAAACCAGTGCACTACATGCTTATCACCGGGGTCATGGTCGTAGCCACTCATTCTGTAACTGTGTTGCTGCCGATTCATTAAACAGGATTTCCACAATACAAATGGTTTGACTTCCAAATAGTGGTTCCTCTTGAAGCTGCTGCCCTCCGATGAGGGGAGAGAGTTTGGAGTTATTGCTTAATTCAGATACTCTGCTCAGCCCATTTTCCCTGGAACTTTTATGAGAAAAGAAACCATTATTGATTACATAAAAAAAGGATTAAGTACAAAGCTCTATATAGTCCCCTACTTCTCTCGCAGCTCCTGGCTAATGAATTGCAACTAGTACCACATAAACTAGGTACAATATGCACAACTTTCCACTTGATATAACTGGTATAAAAAGTTCCACATTAAGCCTTTCACAAGAAAATCAAGGACAAAACAGACAGCCTGTGGTTGATGCTGGATGGCGCGCGTGCTAAAACTGGAAGCAACCAAAAAAGGAGGAAACTCGCTTATCTTTTTGCAAATTCCCAGCGACAAAAAGAAAAACTTTTGCTGCGCAAACTAGATAAAATTCTGAAAAAAAAAATAAGAGAAAAAAAATGAAAAAAAGGAGAATTCTTCGCCAAGTAACAACAACAAAAGCCGTCTGTCTGTCAGTTGCTTCGGGCGAGATCAACCTGTGTTGCCGATGGATCGATATTTCCTATGTTTGAAGCCCGTCGTTACGTCTTTTTGAACGAAAAAAAAGAGAGAGACATTGCTACGGATTCTCGAAGACTCTATGCGCTTCATTTTATTATAGGACGCGAGTCAAATAATAAAATCACCTAGGCTATTGGAGGGGGCGAGAAAATGTATCGCTACTACTCGCAGTAATTTCCCTTAGCGATTGGTTTAAAGCTGGAATTCAATTCCACCCACTGCTGCAGGATGTATCAAGAATCAGTCCGAGAAACGCTCAATCTGTCAATTCAATTCTTATCGGCAGGGAAGTTAATTTACAGTTTTTTTTCTCTTTTTTTTTATTGTGAGGATATGCTTGAAACTCCCGCCGTAGGACGTGATCTGATTTCACAATCGCAACTTGAAAAAAAAAGAACCTTGAGAGAGTGATGACCATATATCGGCCTCAAAAAATAAGAATCGAGAGAAATCTTTACAACGCCAATACAAGTTGAATGTCCTTACTGTTTTTCAGCTGTCACAATAACTTGGCCATGCAAGAAGTCAGCGGACCGCCAAAATTTGCTAATTTGCTACCAAATCGGTCGGATCTTCTTCTTCTGTGTCGCACTGCACCGGAGAACTCGCTAGAAAGTCAACACAACTGCTGGTCTGAAAGAAAGTAGAAACTTTGCTGCGATGGATGAGCACTGTGTGTTGTTCTTGAATGGAGGAATCCGGCTAACATGTGAGTCTGACTGAATCTGGTCGGTTTGTGTGTGTGTTTGCAACTGTACATCCCGGGGGATAATAGGACGGTCTGCGCAGCTGGGTCGAAATTCGCCAACACGTAGGCAGTCACGCTGCCTTCTCCATTGAACGAAGTCGGGGCCGCACGCAGGCCATTGACGCCCCTTTAGCTGTGACGGCCCGCTCAGTACGAGCCATCTGGTGTCTCAACTAGCGCCACCGCGGTGGCTTCCCAGAATTTCAACTGTCAAAATCGACTTTCCTCAGCTGGTAGAGCTCTGATGACGTAATAACACGATATCTTGTAATCCTTGCAAGTTGGTGTATCGAATTACGAAAAATGTTGACTAAACAGCATCTTTTAAACGTTTTATCTTCATTTTATAGAGAAATGCTGTGGAAATTGTCTCCAACCAACTTTGCTAATTAAATTCTCATTAATTAACGATTGCATTTTGATTGTAAATATTGGTGCCAGATTGAAGCCAATTGTTTTTCAATCGGTTGAGTCGATGTAAAGTCGGATCGAAATGATCCGACGGTGGATTAAAGTAAGACGGAACGAGTTTATTGACGGATGTCTGTGCGGATTCTGCTGGCAGATGGCGCGGATGAGAGCGAATTCTAATTGTCTTCCGTTTGCAAATGCGACAACCGAGTGCCTGAAGTGGCAGTCCGAGCCGGATTCTGACTTGTCCGTTGGATTTTATTTCGGGTTCGGATCGATGATAACACGTTACTAGCACGGGAAGCCGCGGGTCTCGGTCACGTTGCACCGCACGCTGCCGCGCTGCTAGCAACGTGATCCCGTTGAAAACGGGCTCGACGTCGTATAGCCAACCCTCCAGGCTCCGACCAATCATCAGTCTCCTTCTTGTGTCTCTCTCTTTTTTCCTTTCCGTCTCTATTCCACAAAAAGACCGGGGACAAACAGAACATACCTCGTGCGCTGCCACGCGCTTTCACGATGCCATCACGTAGTCGGTTAACCTTTTTGGCCAGTGAGTTTCCGAGAATAAACACGACCGACCGACTGGCTCTTTCTCTTGTGTCCTGTTTGGACGTTGTTTACCCGAGGCGAGATGCAAAACATGTTGACTTGTTGGCCGTTGTCAATAAGTTGACAATTTTGTGCCAATCGGATATTATAAGTAGACGGCGTGTTTGTTAAATATAAGCGAGTGTGACGCAAAGCACGTAAGCCTCAGATTCTAGTTCGAACCCTACGACCCTAATGATCTAATGTTCTGGTGGCATATAGATGCCCTCTGACTTCCGATTCTTCCCACGCAAAATGGGGCGATGACGTAGAGAGAACGAGCTACTTGACAATGATAGCCGATATACTTGCGGTGTATTCTGAGCGGTGCTTTCTGAGAAGAAAAGATTCCCGCTACGCCAGAATCCGCAATATAGGGTAGACTTATCCGATTGCTGTCAACTTTCTTTTCTTTGGGGTTTGTTCAAACGAAATAAAAAGACGTTGGCAGGGATTTATTATTCAACTGGAGGTAATGCTGTGTCTTCTCTCAAATGGCTTCAACCCGACCAGAAAATCGTTTAAAAACACCCGCGTAGGCTACTCTAATACGACGATGGAGTTTTAGTTGCGAACCAAAGAGGGCAGCAGATAATGCATGATTCAAACCGATAAGTGCGCTAGGCGGGAATAACGATCAAAAGCACGATTGGGCGCGGTGTCGCCGCTAAAATGTCAAATTGATGATTGGTTAGTATATAAAGGTTGCACAAATTGTAAAAAGATCTTGGAAAGTCGATTGATATTGTAACACCAATATTTTCATAGTCTAAGTGGCCTTCGATTTCTTGAATTGAACAAATCCATAATAGCTAATACTAGTAAGAGACACTGAAATAAACATAGCTGAAGTGGGCATAATTCCAACTAGTCTAGTTAGCTTTCGTCCAACTGTAAGGGATTTAATAATATCATCTTGAACGTCTGAATCGTAAAATAATCATCCAGTAATGTATTTTTGGCTATATCAGCAATAACATATCGACATATTTGACATCACTGTAATCCAAGCACTATAAGCCAGTCAAAGAATACAAAACTATAAAATGATTACTTTTTGCTGTGTCTCCATTATTGCTAATTGTTTCAATCCCTTTTCTGTTTCTTGGTTGCTGGATGTCCGACAAGAGTGCCCGATGAGTTTGTGCCTTGCATGGTTTATTCTTAATCCGGTAAGCTGCGTCTTCTTTGATCATCGAATTCTTTGATAAGAAACCGACGCAGATCATCATCACTACCTTCAACTGCGACAGACATGCCTTCTTCCACCAGTCTCATTCGATCATTGTCTCCACCTCCAAGTTTCTCCGACACCGACTTCAAGAAAATGTCGAGTTCCCAATATTTATCGTGAAAGCCACTCAGGCGATACTCCTCGTTAGGATCGATTAATTTGCGCATCTTTTTGCGGGATTGGCGATGACTTCAATGAAATTCTTCCGCGGTCTGTCATAACGGATGTACTACCTAACAGTTCAGTTGCTGAAATATTACTCAGTTGTGTCTACAAGGGCAGGTTTTAATTTACTGAAATGTCGACTGTTTTCATGATTTTCGATTAATATGCATACAGAGTGCGTATATACGACATTTAAAATGTTGTATAAATGCGTAGGCTGAAAAATGGTATGCTATGTAAATGCATTAGGATTCGCTTTCTATATATCGGATTAAAAAAACAAACACAATGATCCAACGGATGAGCAACATACTCAAAATTTAAGATTGGAAGGAGCTATGACTAGAAATGAAACAATTTTAGCCATGAGCTGCTCTCGTGCACTAGCCCTTTACTCATAGACTCCGTAGATGAAAAATAGAGCGAAAAACGCCGCCATAAGAGCGCCTTTGTTAAAACCGGCAAAAAAGGGGGTGTTCAGATTCAGTGGGTACTCTATTTGTCTGGCAAAACAGCGGGACCGAGTTGGCTATTTGGAGTTGGCAGAATAGAATATAATGTTTAAAAAACATATTTGTATCACTATAAGCTGTTCAAAAGTATCCGGATTCTTTTTTCCTCATTGGCCAGATGACGGAAAACCGGAGTCCTGGTTGAAAGTGAGTGTTGCTTTACGAGTTACTCATCCCCTCGAAAAATGCCTATCTCGGTAGTTCTTCAATACAAATAGACATATGTCTCTTGCCCTTATGCTGTAGGAAAAAAATTCTGATTATAGAATCGCCCAATATAGTTTGTGACAATCTAAACTTGTACTTCCAGCTCAGACTAGCAGGCTGAGCCTGGGCTGAGCACAAACATTGTTTGTCATGTATGACATATTTTTTATCAGATTTCTAGAATATTAGCTATTCTACAGGTTTAAAGCATACCCCATACTTTTTAAAAGAGTAGGCAAGTGATTTTTTGCAGTAACAAATTATTAGGGACTTAGGGTAATCCATTTTCGATATCAAAGATTAGTGCTGTACGTGACTAGTTTATGATTGTATTCTTTAACTTAATATTAGTATACAATTTCACGTTCATAAAGAAAAGCCCAAATAAAGATTTTTTTCAATTTCTCTAGTTAAACAAATATGAATTGCTGGTTTGCATTACCCTTAACACAAGTTTTCTCATAAAGATGTGGGTAAGCTCTTGTACCTCGAGGCACACTTGTAAGGCAGAGACCATTGCCATTGATTAACACGGAAGGGTCGGAAGTCGAAATTCGCCATTTATCTCCTGACCAATTGAATGGTTTCTTCCTGTAAGTTAGCCAAATGGTTTGATCGGCGGCGGAAGTATGGGGGCTAATACAACCATATTTGTCGTCGCAAATGCTGGAGCCAATTAAAGTGAAATTGTTTGCGTTAGCACATGGCAACATGTATAAGGGTTCTAACCCAGAAATGATACCAGCACAGAGGTCAGCTGATTTCAATTTTAACTTCCCTTCTGCAATTGGAAAAATGAATGCAGCAAAGACGCAGCATAGAATGGAAAATTTCTAATTGTAATATATAAAAGTAGCCAATTCATTCGCTAACGGACTAAAAAAATTAATTTGCAAAATTATTCGAGATATTTACTAAACTCATTGTTAATCAATAACCTATCAGTATCAGATGTATCATTTCGTTAAATATTTTTTATAAAACCACTGTTAACGGACGCTTTTTTAAAAATATATTGAAAAATCGTTCCTCAAAAACACCGAAAAAAAATTTACTCGGGATTGACTTTCCTGCTACTTTAGCAAGTGAACTAGCGTTTCAGTTTCCGAAATCGCCGCGATTTCGGAATCGTTCCTCAAAAACACCGAAAAAAATTTACTCGGGATTGACTTTCTTGCTACTTTAGCAAGTGAACTAGCGATTCAGTTGCGCTGCAATTTTTTTCGGTATAGTCGCCATTAGCGAATGAATTAGCGAATCGGTTTTTGGTTAGCGAATGAATTGGCTAATCGGTTTTTGGTTAGCGAATGCATTGGCTAATCGGTTTTTGGTTAGCGATGCATTGAGACTAATGGATTTAACATTTTTCGATCCGAGTTTAAATAGTTTAATATGAATAAGGAAGTTGACAACAGAAAACAATTTCCATGCAACACTGAAATAACAGTATGGTGCCAGACTGACGTTCGTAGAGGAAAATCCATCCAAGTTTTCTACAATAGCTAAAACAAATCGTTGCGATACGATGCCAAGAGACTATGGATTTAACATTTTTCACGAGTTTAAATGTCATTGACAACAGAAAACACCTGTGAAAGAACGTTCAGTTGGACATACAATTGCTTGCAGCCAGGTGTTGGTGCTCAAATGCGCCTAAAAGGGGCTACCGTTCCAAACTATACAAACATTTACTTTTGGAACACTCCACAATTTAATGATTATACATGGATCTCAGTACGGAGTCGCCACCATCGATTTTAAAGTCCCCTTCCCTCGTTCTTGCCTATAAGCTATAGGAGTATAGGCTATAGGCTGAATGCCATGGTATTGGCTAATTAAGGAGCCTTAAAAAATTCAGGAGCAAACCCTGATAGCACCAAGGACAACTTTTTGTCTTAAAGATATCTTTTAAGATTCCTTGAAGGCAAATTTTGTCTTAAAGGTGTCTTTAAGATGGCTTTTTGGCGAAAAAAGACGTCCATGTGCTATATGTGGGAATACAAAGGTGCTATATTAGGCAACAATCTGTAAATTAGATAACGTTGCAAGTGCTATGGTAGCCTACTTTCAAGTGTCTAACAACCAGTCACTCAGTAACCATTATAGTCCGCCAAGCATTATATAGATCAATACCTAGAGACCCAATCACCAGCTGCCTAATAACCTATGCTGGGCTCAAAACGGGACTCTTCATCGGATAAACATAACATAAACATAAATGTCTAGTCCGCACCCTAAGAAGGGATGTCCGTAAATACCTGACGGCATGTCTGGCAACTGGGTCCTTGATAAAAAAGCCCGTTTCCGGTTTTACCATTTACGTAAACATGTTACAATATTTCAATGATTAATAAAATGAACTTTATGCATTTGCCAAATGTCCAAGTTTTAAAACTGAAACATTTGTAATTAAACTTAGCATACAAAAGAAAACTGCGCAAACAAAACCGGACACTTGCTGTCTGGCCACTGGGCCCTTGACAAATGTCTGGTATTTACGGACATCCCTTCTTAAGTTCTTAGGGTGCGTGACTCGTGATAAGTTTGGCTGATCGAAGCTTTATGGCAAATTGTATTGCTTTTTAAAAAAGAACGCAAAAAAATAAGAAAATACACTTTTATAAAAAGTTTGAAAAAAAAAGATATTAAAATTCTAGGGGCTAGAAGATGGCAATCTCTCCCTTTACACTATATCCCAAAAATTTCTTGGTGTAGGGGGCCTAATAGGTAGTATTAGTATTGTAGCTTTTGGTTGTTATTATTGCATATAGGTGTTCACACCCCTTTCAGCGATTGAGAAATATCTTCCTCTAACAACCAACCAGTAAAGTCAGTGGATGAATACCCATACAGGAACACTCTTGGTGATGCATTCATAATTTGCAATGAGACTTCATCTCTTGCTTTCAAATGCAACAATGATTGGAGAACACATGAAATTTTACAGCTCGGGGGTACTGTAAAAATTCATCACGATAAGTTCATTGCTCCGGCCGCCTACGTTTAGTTTCTCGATGTCAAAGGGAATAGAAATATCCGTTACATTAAATCTCTCTTTGTTAGCACTGTAATCAGTGAAAATTTCAAATTTTTTGAATAAAATGCATAGATTTGAAGCCCACCCTCAACCCTCAACCCACCCTCAACACCCTCTTTTTTGCCCCCCGGGCCTGTTTTTTTGCACATAAAAATAGGCGGGGGTATTGAATGGAAAATATTATCTTTATCGACTATTGTTAACAACGCATTACTTGTTTCACTGGGTAGTTTCGTGAAGTCACAATAAACAGACTCGACGTGATCAGTTCCCATAACCGAATACAATCCGAAATAAAAAGGCGTTGGCGAAGATTTATTATTCAACTGGGGTAATGCTGTGTTTTCTCTCAATGGCTTCAGCCCGACCAGAAAATTGTTTGAAAACACCCGCTATTCCTAGTACAACGATATAGAGTTTTAGTTGGAGGGCAGCAGATAATGCATGGTTCAAACCGATAATCTCGCTGGGCGGGAAGAGAATTTTCAACCGCGCGATTGGGGAACAGTGTCACCGCTAAAATCTCAAATTAATGATTGATGAATATAAAGGTTGTCAAAGTCAAAATTGCAAAAAGATCTTGGACGATCGTTGATATTGCAACACCAACTTTTTCACAGTATAAGTGGTCTTCGATTTCTTTGAACAAATCTATAGCTACTATATAAGGGACACTGAAATAAACATAATGAAAAGGCAGGGGGATAGTGGAGGGAGATAATTTCGAAGCGTCAAGGGGCTATTTCTTTTTAAAATCAACTTAATAAAAACAACAACAAAATTTGAATTTAATTCGATGGAAAACCGAAGTCCTGGGTGAAAGTAAGTGTTGCTTTACGAGGTACTCATTCCCTCGAAAAATGCCTATTTCAGTAGTTCTTCAATGCAAATAGACATATGTCTCTGACCCTTGGTGACACCTAACGTAAAAGCCGCTATGACACTTTTTGTCCCGCCATCTAGCGAGCAATTCCCTCAATGTGTTAAGAGATAGGGACTACCCTAGGAAGAGCGGAAGGACAGGGGTGTGTGCGGAATACTCTTGGCGCTTTACGCTTCTCCTATCACTTCCTCTCGTAAGGAGGGAATCGTTCGTTAGATTGCATCCCGAAATCTGTCATGGTGGCTTTCCCGTTCAGTGTTCCATATCCCTTATCTCTGATACCGCCATACCCTCCAATAGAAAAAATGTATTTCATATTTAAATGATTTCAAAATATGTGGGGCAGTGTCACATAAAAAGCGGTTTTCCGTCATCTGGCCAACGAGGAAAAAAGAATCCGCATACTTTTGAACAGCTTATAGTGAATACAAATATGTTTTTTTTACATGACATGTGTCATTTTGTCAACTTCAAATATCTAACTCGATCCCGCTGTTTTCCCAAATGTAAATACAATAAAACCTTCAGCCTTTATGATTATGAAAAGTTATCTGGCAAGTTATTCAAATCATATTTTAATCGGTTTCAACGCCTCCGGTAGTTTACACAACTTAATAATTTTTTTTCCAACTCTGAAAAAAACATAAAACAAGTCTACTGAGAGTCGACATGTGTATAGCCACCCCGTCCTAGACATCATATAGATACATTATGTATAGGACGGGGTGGCTTTACACATGTCGACTCTCAGTAGACATGTTTTTTTCAGAGAGTTCTAGATTCTTTTATTTTTAAAAAATGAAAGAAATAATGTCCTCTAAATACTATGCCTATTTCCGGTATCGATCTGGTAAAATGACCAAGCTAGCGCCGCTGAATAATGTTGCTCCAACTCTTGGCTTGGCTGTGTGTTGGATTTCTAAATTGAGAAATAATTTTAAGAAAATCAAACATGGAGAATTCTGGAGTTAACCTCGAAGAGAAATGGAATATCACCGGTGCTATTCCGGCTATTATCGTTTCGAAAGGTAAGTTAAAAAAGGGGGTTTGGTCGAAAAAATGTCTATAAATATTAACGGCCACCCGAAGGACGTTTACCGCGGTACGGATCGGTATAATTTTATTTCGGTAAAACATCGGTTCAGTACGGGTCACGGGGCATATTTGACCGATCCGTTGGCAGCCTTACTTATACCAATTGATTGAAATAGTTTTATCCTCGCTTTATTCTCGTTTTTCAAACCGAAATATTGAACGCGTACCAATATCGTTTTGGAAAGGTATAGAAAGGTTTTAACCCTGTTCAACAGACGCGTTTTTGAATTATTTTTGTGAAATGATAATGAAACCAACCAACGGATGGCCGATTGATTAGCGGTCGAGTTCCGGGATAATGGTAAAATATTACCGTAGTCCGTATCCAGGACCGTTCCTCGCTGCCTCCCCATTCTTTAGAGGGTGGGAGACTTGGAGACTTGGAGTATTCTACGTTCAAAAACTTTGAATAATTGAATGCCAAGAGTCCGTAAGACTCGTAGCTCGTGATTATATTGTGTGAATGGCCGGTCCACTGCTATAAGTATAGCTAGAAATATTTTTTTGGCCATTATTACCTCGGTTTTCAGTATTCCAGTGAGTTCGTCTTCGTTGGGAGTGTTGACGGCTAAGACAAATTTATCGAGAAATTCTTTAAATTCCTTTTTCTCTCATTCGCCTTATTACGAGAGAGTTTATTGATGACAAGCGATTTGAGGTTGTTATCTTGTTATCTTATATAAATCGGACGAGTCCTGTAATTTGTACTAGGATGGCACTTTCTTATTTTTTGATTTTGTAAATCCTTCTTGGAAGTTCAGTAGGCCTATATTAGGGTTGCTGCCCTTCTCTTTACTCCACTTATTTCGTCTTTGAAAGCTTTCGTCTTTATAAACTGTTTTCAATATCGGCATTGGTGCAAATGATACAGTTATGTCAATAATGGCGCCGCTCCTACGCAATTTGAGATACGAGTCGAAATATTTCAATACGTTAAAATCGTCAGTACGACCGTTGCCGTAGCCTACAGCTGTTTTGAATCGATGCTGTCTCTGTTTTCGTCAAGTCGGTGCTTGGCCTGTAGATACAGATAATAATAACGCGAGGGTGGTGCGCTCGCGGTGACTGTGGATCGCTTTTATTAACTTTCTCGCGATACTTGAAAATCAAATCGTCGAATTTAAAGCCCTTCTCGATGGGCAACTGCAACTCGGTTCCCAAATTAAAAGCATATAGTCTAGATTGATGGCTCGAAGAAAGAACAGCAACAAGAGTTTTGCTTGGAACCTATTACCGTGATTATTGTCGAAATCGGTCCCTTTCTTCATCTTTATATCTTCTTCTGATGAAACTGTATTGAGAATTTGGGAGCAAATGCAAAATCAAAATATCAATATTATTTTGACTACAATTTTTTCAATTGAAATACGTGTTATATATTACCTGAACCGTTAACACATTCGTCATGCGGCAACTGTTCGTTCATCGGAAGTCCCGCGGTTGACGCCGACGAATCGTTTGGTTGATAGACGAATCCATCCGACAGACCAGGATTTGCCACCGCTCTCAGCTCCTTATTACGTGAAGTTGATACCTGTGCTGAATTCTTTTGTCCATTTGTTTCGCTAGGTCGCAATTTCTTCGCTCTGGCTTTGTCGGTTGTTGTTGTGCCGTGAACCGACGATATCTTCCTATCGCTCATCTTTTAAAATAAAACCCGATAAGGGTGCTTTCAGTGGCGTCGGATGACGTAAGCGTGTCGTTTGACTCATTAAAATCCCTTGCGCAACAGCATTGCCTGAATTGAATTGAATTGTGAAAGCGCCACTCGCTTAAGGGTGAACGTAAGAAAACTCCTTCTAGATTTACGAAAGAAAATTTAAAGCCCGAGTGTATGTCTCACTCTCATACTCAAACTTTAACCTTAAGCCTTAACGAAGAATGCTGTTATGTTATGCCCATCGCAAATATGCACGACAAGGAAATCGAAAAAACTAGGCCTATTGGATGCGTTCTTACCTTAGGCCTAATGAAATTCAAGCTAGCTGTCTCTTTATCACCACTATTAATCAGAGTATTTTGTTATGGTGTTCTAAGAAGCAATTCCGTCTACACAGTTAACGAGCATTGCCGTAAAACTGAACCAAATCAATTTGAACTGAAGCTTTTGCTCTCATCACATGGAAGAAAAAGGCGTTAGGCTATTTTATCAGCAGCGTGCAATGCATTCTATTATCTGTTTAATGTGTTCTTATGCTTATCTTATTATTCACAGCTATGACGTACAGTGATATACATCCACATCATATATATCGAAATTCATAAATTCTTATTTTTGAGGAGACGCAAAGTAACATTCGCCATGCTGCACGCCAGCACAGGGTGGCAATTTTAACCGCGATTAGGAACAGTAGGCTATCGCCGCAAAAAAACTTAATGTTTAATTGGTTGATATAACTTAGTAGGTATACCAGGCTAACTATCTGCCTTGGGGAAAGAACAGATGATTGTCTGAAAAAATAATGTTCGGACATTTGTTAACGATTGCCTAGGCCTTATAGGCTCGGTACAAGATTGTATTTTATTTGCTCCAATTGCATTTCTGTCCCGAATGCTTTTTCGCCCTGTTATGTATATGCAACAAATGCAACAAATAAATTACCAGTTTTTCAGTTTCTTTGTATTGTATCTGCCTATTTGGTATTTCATCCATTTCTTATTTTTAATGTTACATGTGAGAGAGTGAGGTAGAGGCGTAGCTAACGGCACGGATTATACTTGGGTAGAAGAAAAACAGCTATAGCCTACAGAAACGAGATTAAATAATTTCGACAATACTGGTAGGCCTACCAGACACCACCTACCATCTTCAGTTTCCTCTACAGCTTTTTCCTCCTCGCTCAGCAAAGCTATGAGATATGAGTAGCTTCGTATTTCCAAAATTATTTCTTTTTCTCTCTGGAGTTGAAAAATTCATAGAACATAAAATAGAGTGAAATTTCGTGAATTTACAGAAAGAATCGTTTCAATTTTGGGAAAAATTTTCCTCATTCCGCTTTTCCATCCTCCCTGCCGGTGTTCAAAAACATGATGCAGCTCATTATGCATTCACAGTTTTTGGTTCGCAGCTGTGTTGCAAATGGGGGAAAATTTGTTTGTGACTGCTATTTTGCTATACTCTTTACTTTACTATACTGTACTATTAAACAATATTTCTATCGTAGTAAAAGAGAATAGGCTACTGTAGGCTAGCGCAAAATTTTTCAAAGCATTTAAAAAATTAAAAAACTATTATTTGTCAATCCGCATAGAATTGGCCAATTATTTTTATTATGGGTTCCATGGAATGGGTAGATGCACAATTGCGCTGATGTCCTGGGCCAGAATTTTCACCAGCAGGGGGCTCTCCCCCCCCAAAATGTGTTTGATTATTCGAACACAACTAGGTGGTCATGCGCCCGTGTAATCTATTTTCATTATCAGAGATGAGTGTACGTGACTAGTTTATGACTGTATTCTTTAACTTAATACTAGTATACAATTTCACGTTCATAAAGAAAAGCCCAAATAAAAATGTTTTTCTATTTCTCTAATAGTTAAACAAATATGAATTGCTGGTTTGCATCACCCTTAACACAAGTTTTCCCATAAAGAAATGGGTCTTTTCTATATTGAGGCGCCATTGTAAGGCAGATACCATTGCCATTGATCAACACGTTAGGGTCGGAAGTCGAAAATTGCCATTTTCCTGCTGGCCAATCGTTGGGTATTTTCATGTGAGTTAGCTGAAAGGGTTGAACGGCGGCAGGCTTATTGGGGCGAATACAACCATCTTTGCCAGCGCAAATGTCGGAGCCATCAATTAATCTGAAATCCTTGGCCTGAGAACATGGCACCATGTATATGGGAAACATCCCAGGCTTGATCGTAGCACAGAGGTCAGCTGATTTCAATTTTAACTTCCCTTCTGCAATTGGAAAAATGAATGCAGCAAAAACGCAGCATAGAATGGAAAATTTCTATATAAAAGTAAAAAATTTAACAAAATTATTCTACTCAACTCATTGTAATCAACAATCTAGTGTATCTTTTTAACCATTTTTTAAAAATATATTGATATACGTACCAACACCAACAGCATTCTGAAATGAGTGCTTTTACACTGTCGTTGCGATACGATGCCAATAAGAGACTATGAATTTAACATTTTTTGATCCGAGTTAAATAGTTTACGAATAAGGAAGTTGACAACAGAAAACAATTTCCATGCAACACTGAAATAACAGTATGGTGCCACACTGACGTTCGTAGAGGAAAATCCATAAGTTTTCTACAATAGGAAAAACTACTGTTGCCACTTGTCATTACACCTGTGAACGTTCAGTTGGACATACAATTGCTTGCAGCCAGGTGTTGGTGCTCAAATGCGCCTAAAAGAGGCTACCGTTCCAAACTATACAAACATTTACTTTTGGAACACTCCACAATTTAATGATTATACATGGATCTCAGTACGGAGTCGCCACCATCGATTTTAAAGTCCCCTTCCCTCGTTCTTGCCTATAAGCTATAGGATTATAGGCTATAGGCTGAATGCCATGGTATTGGCTAATTAAGGAGCCTTAAAAAATTCAGGAGCAAACCCTGATAGCACCAAGGACAACTTTTTGTCTTAAAGACATCTTTTAAGATTCCTTGAAGGCAAAATTTGTCTTAAAGGTGTCTTTAAGATGGCTTTTTGGCGAAAAAGACGTCCATGTGCTATGTGGGAATACAAAGGTGATATATTAGGCAACAATCTGTAAATTAGATAACGTTGCAAGTGCTATGGTAGCCTACTTTCAAGTGTCTAACAACCAGTCACTCAGTAACCATTATAGTCCGCCAAGCATTATATATATAGATCAATACCTAGAGACCCAATCAACAGCTGCCTAATAACCTATGCTGGGCTCAAAACGGGACTCTTCATCGGATAAACATAACATAAACATAAATGTCTAGTCCACACCCTAAGAAGGGATGTCCGTAAATACCTGACGGCATGTCTGGCAACTGGGTCCTTGATAAAAAAGCCCGTTTCCGGTTTTACCATTTACGTAAACATGTTACAATATTTCAATGATTAATAAAATGAACTTTATGCATTTGCAAAATGTCCAAGTTTTAAAACTGAAACATTTATAATTAAACTTAGCATACAAAAGAAAACTGCGCAAACAAAACCGGACACTTGCTGTCTGGCCACTGGGCCCTTGACAAATGTCTGGTATTTACGGACATCCCTTCTTAGGGTGCGTGACTCGTGATAAGTTTGGCTGATCGAAGCTTTATGGCAAATTGTATTGCTTTTTAAAAAAGAACGCAAAGAAATAAGAAAATACACTTTTATAAAAAGTTTGAAAAAAAAGATATTAAAATTCTACACTATAAGGGACACTGAAATAAACATAATGAAAAGGCAGGGGGATAGTGGAGGGAGATAATTTCGAAGCGTCAAGGGGCTATTTCTTTTTAAAATCAACTTAATAAAAACAACAACAAAATTTGAATTTAATTCGATGGAAAACCGAAGTCCTGGGTGAAAGTAAGTGTTGCTTTACGAGTTACTCATTCCCTCGAAAAATGCCTATTTCAGTAGTTCTTCAATGCAAACCCTTACAAAAAAACATATGATGTGAGCTCATATGAGATGTGAGTAATCAGTTCCAATGTCTCATTTCGCATATGAGAATCATATGCCACCCAACATACTACCCCAATATACTTCGTGACAATCTAACTTGTACTTCCAGCTCAGACTATATGAGCAGGTTGAGCACAAACATTGTTTGTCATGTATAACATGTTTTGTATCAGCTTTTTAGTATAAACTTCTTTGTAAAAAGTTTTAAACACATTATAGCCGTGTAGCAGCACGTGGCCTCATATGACTGGAGCGTTACTATATACTAATCGAAATAGGTTGGCCAGTTCAAAAAAGTCAAATTGAGGGAAAAGCGCGCTGGGTGTCGTGAAGGGCTCCCAGGTCACCCACCATGCACCCCTTCCACAGACTTCCCAATGTAGACAGCACGAGGAAAAGTAGTTGAAACTAAAGGAAACTATTACACATGTGCAAGACAAGTGCAACACCACATTTGGGAAATATCTACCTTTGCATAGTTGTATATAATAACTTGCATTTGCATTTTAAATACACTCTCCAAGTTCTAAATCCAAAATCAAGATGTCTCGGTTTTTCATTGTAAGTTGTGTTTATTTATTATTTGAATAACTACATTAATTTAAACGAAAATAAATTGATAATTTTCCTGTTTGACACCAGATTTTATTGGTAATAACCTTAGTTTGCACGGTTTTGCAAGCAGCTGTTCCTTCTGAGGGAGATGGAATCAAACTGTTTTCTTCTAAAGAAGAACGCGCAAAAAAAGCTCCAGCACCCAAAAAAACTGGATCAACACATTATCCGAATCCACATAGTAAGTGTAATACTATGAAACATTATCTGTAACATATACCAAAAATATTGTTAAAAACCAATTTTCACTCAAATCATCATTCAATTTCTTAATTTAAGAAATGTTTTTTCAAGACAAATTTTTAAAATTATATAGAGAGTTGCAACAGGAACAGTGACTGTCCAAAAAAGTATCCTACTTGCAAATCGGGTGATTGTGCATTAATAATTGGAGATGGAGGTGAATATTGGGCGCGCACATCCATTTAGAAGAAACGGAAGCATTATTTGGGGTTTATGTTCATGCGAAAACTATGTTATCATAAGCAAAATTAAACCGATCATTCAGCTCCTAGACTATGAGTGACTCCTAGGAACTGAGAGACAAAATAAACATTTATGTCAGCAGAAGTATTTACTCTCCAAGTTCTAAATCCAAAATCAATAAGATGTCTCGGTTTTTTATTGTCAGTTGAGTTTATATATATTATTTAAATAACTGCATTAATTTAAAAGAAAACCGGCAGCGTTGCGAATCGGGTTTTTTTAAAAACTAAATACGATAAAATAATCTAGACGCCAAACCAAATAAACTAAATAAAATAAAACCCAATATATTGGGTATTTTAGAAACTCAATGAATAACTCGATTAAGGAAATTAAAACAAAATAAAAAGTCTTATAAACATGCAGCGAAAAATATAGCCAGAAAGATTGAAATCAATCACTTCTACCTGGCCTTTAAAGTCAACTTTGCGAGTGAAACAGATTCTAGTAATACAGGACCTATATAAGTTGGTCCTAGGGCTCTCAACCGTTCGGTTCAGGTCGAGTTTGCCCCAACCCAAACCCGACCCGAAACCCGGGGAAAAAACGAATCGAACCGAGGGTAAAAAAGGCCGAACCGTGTCCGAACCGTTCACCCGCCAAAACCGTTGGGTTACCCGCCCAAACCGAAAGGTAACCCACTCGAAATTTTGGATCGATCTTAGATTTAATTTTTTTATTGAACTTCTCCTTTGATTTAAGAAAAAAGAACAAGAAAATCTCTTTCCTTTGTCTGCACTTTGTTGTTTTTCTACCGTTTTTTGGTGCTTGAAATTTGTCGGCAGCGTTGCCAACTTGCTTTAACACTTTTTCCCGACGACCCACGGGTCATCCGGTTCCGCGGATCGGTTTTGACATCAACCCGAACCCGAACTAACAGTGGTAAACTCTCACCCGAAACCGTATCCAACCCGAATTTGACCCGGTTCGGAACCGCGAACCGCGATTCGGTTGAGAGCCCTAGTTGGTCATCCTATTTCCTTTGGTACAAGACCAGCACATGGGAACCGACGTTCAATAGATCCAGATGTTGCCGGAATCGAAAAAACTGAAAAGCCATCACTTTTTAAATTATAGGTTAAGTGATCGCTTTCGACAACCAAAAGTGACTGTCCAAAAAAGTATCCTACTTGCAAATCGGGTGATTGTGCATTAATAATTGGAGATGGAGGTGACGTATGGGCTCGCACATCCATTTAGAAGAAACGGAAGTATTATTTGTGGCTTATGTTCATGCGAAAACCATGTTATCATAAGCAAAATTAAACCGGTCACTCAGCTCCTATAGACTATGAGTGACTCCTAGGAACTGAGTGAGTGACAAAATAAACATTTATGTCAGCAGAAGTTTTTACTCTCCAAGTTCTAAATCCAAAATCAATAAGATGTCTTGGTTTTTTATTGTCAATTGAATTTATATTTATTATTTAAATAACTACATTAATTTAAAAGAAAATAAACTGATAATTTTCCTGTTTGACACCAGATTTTATTGGTAATAACCTTAGTTTACAATGTTTTGCCAACAGCTGTCCCTTCTGAGGAAGATGGCATCAAATTGTTTACTTCTTCTGAAGACCGCATAATAACACCCAATAAAACCGGATATAGGCTACACCCGTTATCCGAATCCCTACAGTAAGCCGTGTAATGCTATAAAATATTATCTGTAATAGAACAGAATAGGCCCGAATAGGCTATTGTTTATAACCGTTTTTCACCCCATTCATTCAGTTATCATAAGTAAAATCAAACCTATTTATGTGAATTTTGTTTTCAATGAAATAAAACTATGCTGGATGGCTTAAAATGGCAAAATCAATCTTACGATTTCCCGTTACTTCACTTTCTAATAGTCTAGGAGCTGGGCAACAAAATTCGCATTTGTGTTAGCAAAATCTATAATTAACGTACGTACTTGAACTGAAAATTTGATTAGCCATTTCCAAGGATTAAAAATCTCCTAACACTTGTGTTTGAACTCCCTAGATAGTGAAATTATAGGTCGGTACCGGTTGTAGTTTGCCCCAATTGCATTTTTGTTCCGAATGCATGCTTTTTCGCGCCCTTTAATTAGGGTTACTGGTAAAAAATAAATTACCAGTTTTTCAGTTTTTTTTAAATCTGCCTATTTGGTATTTCCATTTCTTATTTTTAATGTTACATTTAAGAAAGAGAGAGAGAGAGGAGTAGAGTGAGAGAGAGGCGTAGCTATAACGGCCTTGGGTACAAGAAAAACAGCCACGGTTACAAGATTAAATAATTTCGACAATGCTGGTGCCATTTTCAGTTTCCTCGTTTAAGCCTACAGCTTTTTCCTCCTCAATATACCTCTGCCAATACCCCCAAATGCCCGAAAGAGCACCGGGACGGGTCTTGTCTAAATCTATGTCTAAATATCAGCACAAAGAAATGCAGAATGGATTCCTATAATTGATTTTCTACCTTATACTATGTTTAAAAGTATTTTAATCTGCCCTTTAAACGAAATAAAAAATTTAATTTTTTCAATCTAACCAACCCAACTTTTCTGAACACTATAGACGCGCTAATACGACACGAGGAGAATTAGTTGACAGAAAACTGTTACACATGTGCAACACAAGTGTAACACCACATTTAGGAAATATTTACCTCTGTATATTCGTATAAAAGAGCTTGCATTTTTCATTTTTCCTACACTTTTCAAAGTATTAATCCAAAATCAAGATGTCTCGGTTTTTAATTGTGAGTTAAGTTATTTATTATTGAAATAAATACAACAATTTAAATAAACATAAATTAATAATTTTCCTGTTTTACGTCAGATTGTATTGGTAATGACCTTAGTTTGCAATGTTTTGCAAGCAGCTGTTCCTTCTGAGGGAGATGAAATCAATCTGTTTTCTTCTCAAGAAGAACGCGCAAAAAAAGCTCCAGCACCCAAAAAAACTGGATACACACAATATCCGAATCCCTATAGTAAGTCTCATGTTATAAAATGTTATCAGTAATATAACAGAATATTGTTACATGCCGTTTCTTACCCAAAACATTGTTCAATTTCAAAAAGGTTTTTTCAAATATTTCTTTAGTACGACTTCTGTTTTTTTAAATTTTATAGAGAGATGCGGCAAAGACGCTAGCGAATGTCCAAAAAAGTATCCTACCTGCAAAGAAAGTTATTGTGTTAACATAATTGGAGATGGGGGGGATAATTGACCTACTTTCATTTAGAAGAAACAGAAGTATAACAAGCATTTACTTTTGGTTTTCTCTTTTTGTGTTCATTTCAATTCCGTGTTATCATAAGTAAACTAAAACTTATCATCTGAATTTTGGTATACAATGAAATAAAACTATATTAGGCTTAAATTGCAATACCAATCTTACAATTAACTGCATGAGCAACAAAATAAGCATTTGTGTTAGCAAAAGTTGTAATTCACGTACGTAGTTGAACTGAAAAATATGAAAAGCCATTTCAAATAATTAAAAACTCCCTAACTCTCTTGGTAATTCCCTAGACTAGAATTATAGGAACGGTACAATCGCAAAATTTAAAGGCCTATATAATATACCGTAACTAAGCACAATCAGGGAGAAAAAGGACAACACCCTAAGAAGAGGTGTCTGCAAATACCAGACAGAAAGTCTGGCAACTGGGGCCTTGACAATAATGTCCGTTTTTGTTTTTGCCATTTTGTGTCCCGACTATTTTTTAAATCAAATTTCGATACAGTGAACATCGTGCCCCCTTCCATTTGCCACATTTTAGTATAAAGACATTCAAAATTCAAAAAAGCATTTATTGGAAAATGGCAAAACGGAAACCTGACATCGATCCTAGAGGCCCCAGTTGCCGGACACTTTGTCTGGCAGACACCTCTTCTTAGGGTGAACTTGATTTTAAAAAAACGGGGAAAATGGTCGACCCAAATATAACTGGTGCGGGACAGACCTCTACTCGATTGTGACTCGTCGTTTGGGGCAAAAGCTCAACCTGATTGTGTTTGGTCGGGGCATTTTTTTCGCACTGGATTTTCCCAGCTGAAACAAGTTCGAAATTTACCTCCCTTGTTCCAACGGCTTGCTTCAAAATATTCAAATTTGCGGCTAGACACAAAAATGCCACTCCCATTAGTATAGTTAGGGCTATATCGTAGTACTTGGCCAGTTTTTAAAAACCAAGAGCAGCTTCTTCTATTAGTAGCGCAGTTTTCCGCTCGTCATCTTTCCAATCTTCAACAAAATTCAGAAGCTTGTAAGGAAAGAAGCTTCTTTCCTTACAAGCTTCTGAATGAAGCTTGAGGGTGAATGAACTGGGGTCTCCAACGGCTAGCCGTTGGAGACCCCATTAGGCCTTTTAACTTGAATGCCTGAATATTTAAAGTTCATCCACACAGTGGCGGTAAACTACTTACATTCAGTAGGAAAACGTCAAATTCAGTAGCATTAGGCAACTGATTTTGTCAGTGGGAAGATAATACTGCTTAACTTCAACAAAACCTACTTGCACCATACTGAAACTCGTTCATTTTGGCTGCTGAAACCTCTCGTAACTACTTAAAATTAAATGCTACTGACTAGTTCAGCACGCTACGGTTGACTACTGATCCGTTCAGTATATTATTAAGTAGAAAAAATGAGTGTTAAGTACAATTGAGTAGATAAGTAGGGACATCCTCAAATTTCCTTTAAGTAGGTTAAGTGATGCTACTGAATATTGAAAAACTACTTTAATGAATTCAGTTATGATGGTATTTTTTGTTGACTAGAAACTTGTCGATTGTGTCGATCGTGTATCTCAGGACATCCACATTTATTCGTAAGTAACCTCATATTTTTGGGGTCCTATATATTTGTAAGCAATGTCAGTACAATTTAAACATCACTATTGAACATTTGAATATGGTAATTTGTAAATTAAACCATGCTAAATATTCACATTGCAGAATGTATTTAAGGTTCAGGTTACGCGTAGAGACTTGGCTTGTATTTGATAGAGCATGGCCTCTTGTATGCTGGTGTGCCCATCTATTTTTCCAAATGTATCAGCGCACATCCCAACAACAAAAGTGCTTGATCATATTTTGAACGAATTTAGCTACGTTTACTCAAGAACCAGAAGACAGTGAAAAATTTTTAACCTGCTGTGCCGTGAAAGGATGTTTTGTATTTCATTTTTGTGACCCAAATTGAACTCTAGGACCCAATAGAACACAATAACGTTGTTGGAAAAAGTTCTGGTAATTGTCTCTTATATCAATATTTATTGTTCAAATTTGCTCATTTTCTTAGCAATCCTATACAGAATGCGTGTCCAGCAACGTAAAGACGAGCAGGTCGACACTGTTTCTTACGAATTAATCATGTAGATACAAAATTGTTTTTTCATTATTATCACTAAGCTACCGTATGTCTGTTTCAAGGGAGATTTGTTAAAATACACTGTTTCAATTACTTGTTTTGAGATTTATGCACGCTAGTCAAGTCAGTAGGAAAGAAACAAAGAGTACTGAATAGGTCAGTGGTGGTTCGATAATCCTACTGAATTTGTAAGTAGGCGGGTGACAGTATAGTACTGAAAGGTTCAGTATAAATGAGATAATTCTACTTAATTAATCAGTAGATTTGCGAAAAGGTACTGAACTAAGTGTAAGGAATGCAAACCTCTAGTGAGAAGAGGCTTCGTATCTGTCCCATGTTTGTTCATCCCGCCACCACTGTGTGATTGCCATTGTGTCTTGTCCTTATATAAGTGGAGAGTTAATGACAAGTAAGTCAGTTGAAAGTAATATATTGTCAGCCAATTACTCACGTCTTGCTGTTGGTAATTTTCTTACAGGTTATGGGCCCAGAATTTCCGAATCAAGTAAATACCTGTTAAATAGCATATTGTTGAAATGGCGACTCGTCAACTGACGTCCAAAGACGTAGCTCACATTCCCAAGTTTAACGGAACAAATTTCACTAACTGGAAGTTCCAACTTTTCTTGGTATTAGAGCATTGTAAAGTTTCAAAGATTGTTTTGGGAGAAGAGAAGAAGCCACTCCCTGTTTTAGACTCTGGTAATGTCACCAACGCAGAGGCTATTGAGCTATGGGTCGACAAAGATGAAAGTGCAAGAATTGCTATTTGTGGAACGTTGGAGGTCAAGTGGCAAAGCTCCCTTGTCAATTGTAGAACATCTTACGACATGTGGAAGAAACTGACAAGTCAATTTGAACAAGCAGCAGCAGAAAATAAGTATGCACTACTTCAACGCTTCTTTGACTACAGGTTCCAGAAACAACATCGTGTGATGGACCACATCACCGCCATTGAAACACTTGCAGCACAACTTAGTGACATTGGCTGTCCACAAACAGAAGCTGAAGTAATTACTAAAATAATCTGCACTCTTCCCCCAAGCCTTAAATCTGTCAGATCTGCATGGGAAAATGTTGACGACCCAAAGAAGACCTTGCAGCTGCTTACTACCAGACTACTGAAAGAAGAGTCCTACAATCAAGAATATGAAGGTGCTCAGTCAGATGCAGCGTTCTTTGCCAAGCAGACACATTCGACGGACCAGGAAGCTAAGTCATCAAGAAGAAATGTCACTTGTGACTATTGTGGTCGAAGGGGTCACACAGAAGACAAATGTTGGAAGAAAGCCCGCGAGATGAGCGAAACCTCACAAGCAAAGTTTGCCCGCTCATCTGGAGGATCTGAAGCTCCACCCCAGCCTAAGGCTCATTCATGGTCTGGTGATTATGCTTTTCAATGCACCATTTCTAATCATTCTGGTCCGAGAGACCTAAATTGGCTGGTAGACTCTGGAGCCTCCCAACACATGTCCAGAGATGGGCATTTATCAACTATCAACCAGTGAAACCAGGATGTTGGCCTGTAAACGGAATTGGAGAGAATCGCAAACCTCTGTATGTTCATGGCCACGGCAGTGTCCCTATTTCATCACTGGTGGAAGGTTGCTGGCACAACGGAGCTCTACAAGAAGTTTTATACGTTCCAAAGCTAGGAGCGAACCTTTTTAGTGTTCGGTCAGCAGCTCTCAACGGATTTGCAGTCAATTTCTCTGGAGAACGCGTTGAAGTGACCAAGAATGGGAAGATTTTAGCAGTAGGAGCCAGCACCAGCAACAACCTTTACCGACTCAGTATGGTTACTGGACATGGTGCTACCAAGTTGCTACGAACTCAAGAGTCTTTTGCTGCCCCGGCGAGGCCAAACCTACATTCTATCCAGTTGTGGCACCAATTGCTTGGTCACGTCTGTACGTCAACAATTAAGAAGATGGCTGCTTTAAACATGGCTGATGGTCTAATGATCAGCGAAGAAAAACAAGAACATCTGTGTGAAGGCTGTCTGTTTGGCAAGCAACACCGCCTCCCCTTTCCAATTGGACGGAGCAGAGGTACCCATATTGGCCATCTTGTGCATTCAGACGTCTGTGGGCCAATCTCTGTCCCGGCCATTGGTGGGTCTGTTTATTTTCTTACACTCAAAGATGATTTCAGCGGTTATTGCACAATTCATTTCATCAAACAAAAGTCCGAAGTCATGGGTTTGTTCCAGAACTATGCCAAACAGATTCAAGTAGAATTTGGCAGATCGGTGGGGACACTGCGAACCGACAACGGAGGTGAATTTATAGGAAAGGCTTTTGAATCCTGGTTGCTGGAGAATGGTATTCGTCACGAGACTACTGTTGCCTACACGCCGGAGCAAAACGGAGTTGCCGAGAGGACAAACCGTACCATTCTTGAGTCAGCCCGAAGCATGCTGCATTTTGCTGGTCTTCCTCTCAAGTTGTGGGCTGAGGCCTGCAACACAGCTGTTTATCTCCTTAATCGCGTCGCAACAAAGACTGTTGACGGGAAGACACCGTACGAAGTTTGGAGAGGTGTCAAGCCGAACCTTGCTCACATTCGCGTGTTTGGTTCCACCATCTACGTCCATGTGCCGAAGGAGAAACGTAGTAAGTTGGAGCCAAAATCCATCAAATGTAGTCATGTTGGTTATTGTGAGTTGCAAAAAGGATTCAGAGCATGGGATCCCGAAAGTGGGATGGTGCTTATCAGTCGTGACGTTATCTTTCAAGAACTAGAAAAAGGACTGCCTGGTGGACCGCCCTGTGGGATCTCTGACTTGATTGCAGATCTTTTTGGTCAGTCAGATGGACCAATCGAGATTTCATCGTCCAACAAATCTTCCGTGGAGCCACCGACAGGGATAGTCTTTGATCTCGTTCCTACTTCTTTCATTGATGATGTTCCCGATCCTGTCTTCATTGCTCAACCTGAAGCTGATCCTGCTGTTCTTGAGCTCTCACCCGCCCCTGCTCCTGTTCCCGAGTTGGCTCCTGATCCTGAAGTAAATCCTGTCGGTCAACCGGGTACGCGATCCAGAAGAGTTGTGGTGCCTGATCAAAACCTTATCATCCAGGGGCCAAGGAATAGGACTCCGGTGGTGAGATGGATCAAGGAATCAACAAGGCCCCACTATGCTTCTCTACCTGCAGTGGGTGTTTCTGAGCCATCTACCCAGAAAGAAGCCTTAGCATCACCAAAAGCCGACCAATGGAAGCTGGCGATGGAGGAGGAGATGAAGTCTTTGGAGCAAAATGAAACATGGACTCTGACCAGTCTTCCCAAAGGCAGACAAACCATTCAAAACCGTTGGGTGTTCAAACTCAAGCTGGACGGTGATGGAGCAGTACGACGTTACAAGGCGCGGCTTGTCGCGAAGGGTTTTACACAACGGCCCGGAATCGATTTTGAAGAAACTTTCTCCCCAGTGGTAAAGCACGATTCGTTACGTGCTGTTCTTGCTGTCGCCGCCGAAAAGGATCTTCACATGTTGCAGCTCGATGTCAAAACTGCTTTTTTGAATGGTGATCTACATGAAGAGCTGTACATGGCCCAACCCGTTGGTTTCGTTACAGCAGGTCGTGAAAAAGAAGTCTGCAAGCTGACTAGGAGCCTCTACGGATTGAAGCAGGCGTCGAGAGCCTGGAACATTAAATTCCATGGATTTCTTACTAAGTTTGGCTTCGTCCGGAGCAGCGCCGACCCATGTGTGTACATCAAGGAGGAAGAAGACTGTTTGACCCTCATCGCGATCTGGGTGGATGACGGCTTAATTTGCAGCAGTAAACCCAAGAGGCTCGACAGTGTGGTTGAATATTTATCCCACAATTTTGATATGACGTGTGAGCCCGTCGACTGTTTTGTTGGCATCCAGATCACCCGAGACAGACAGAACAGGACTATCCATCTTTCACAAGAGAATTACATCACTCGTTTGCTGGAGAAGTTCAATATGTCGGAGTGTCAGGCACGCGCGGTTCCAGCCGACCCATTCACCCGTTTATCGAAGGATCTTGGCCGGGACTCCCCATCTGAAGAAGAAAAGCTTACTCGTCCATATCGTGAGGCTGTTGGGGCACTTATTTACGCCGTCACATGCACCCGGATGGACATCGCCTGGGCTGTTGGTCAAGTGGCTCAGTTTTCCAGTCATCCCACTAGAGCACACTGGGAAGCTGTGAAAAGGATACTTTCCTACCTAAAGGGGACACTGACCCACGGAATTACCTATGGGAACAAAGCTGCCAACAGAGGAGTCCTGCAGGCCTATAGTGATGCTGATTTTGCAGCCAGCGTAGACGATCGTCGGTCAACAACTGGTGTTGTTTTGATGCTGAATGGCGGCCCAGTGTCGTGGAAGAGTAAGCGCCAGAGCTGCGTATCATTGTCTACTACAGAATCGGAGTACGTCGCAGCAGCTGCAGCAGCTAAGGAGATCGTGTGGATGAGGCGCCTACTCCAAGACATGGGAAGCAGTCAATCGAAACCCACCATTTTATTTTGTGATTGTCAAAGTGCCATTAAGCTTGCTCGTAATCCCCAATTCCATCAGCGCACTAAGCATATTGATGTAAAATTTCATTTTATTCGTGATTTGCAAGAAGAGGATGTGATTGATATTGTGTATGTTAACACGGATAATCAATTAGCTGATTTGCTGACTAAAGGGCTTGATGGTCCAAGGTTTCGTAGATTGCGAGATGAACTTGGTGTTTCGGTTTGAGTGGGTGTGTAAGGAATGCAAACCTCTAGTGAGAAGAGGCTTCGTATCTGTCCCATGTTTGTTCATCCCGCCACCACTGTGTGATTGCCATTGTGTCTTGCCCGTATATAAGTTGAGTGTTGATGACAAGTAAGTTAGTTGAAAGTAATATATTGTCAGCCAATTACTCACGTCTTGCTATTGGTAACTTCTTACACTAAGCAATCAATTCAGTAGGTTTTGTTTGGCACTACTGAATAATTAAGTAGTTGCAGGCTATACCGGTTGGGAAACTGCTGAATGTTCAGTAGTCTAAACCGACTGAACGCGTTAAGTATCGAATCCCGACTAAGTAGTTTTCATACAAAGTAGTTTTTCGGTGATTAAGTAGTCTGCCAAAACTAAGTAGCATTAAGATGACTACTTGTAAGTAGTTTACCGCAACTGTGCAGCAATATATTTTTGGCATGGTACTGTGGCTATAGCCTATCAATAACATATCGACATATGACATCCCTATAATCCAAGCACTATAAGCCAGTCAAAGAATTACTCTAAAGGCAAAAAAGCTAAGGCTAATAACTCTTGAAATTTTTATTCCCAAAATTTCCAGGGCGCCACAGAGAGGCTTTATTAATTGTTTTTGCTACAATTATCATTTCGTGTTACGTTCGATCACGGGTTTCATCCGCTCCTCTAGTCTGAAATTTCAGCATCAATAATGTTCTTGACCTTATAATATATTATCTAGGCTTCTGTAAATTCTGTTGATTCTGTACAAGTCAAGTGCTTCGAAAAAGGCGTGACCAGCACGTTCTTATAGTTAGAAAAACATTATCACTACGCTGTTTCAGTAGGCCACTTCAACTGCTGTTGCCACTAGCTATTGACATCCGTAAAATAATATATACTGTCCAATATATATGGCCCCAATGACCCGAAATAATTCCGAAGCAAACAAACACTTTGGTTTTTTTCTCATCAGTCGTTGCTCTAAAACCAACATACTCACATCGATTCAAGTCAGTTGCTTCTAGCTAACTTTTTTACCATAAATCTAAGTAAAGGTATATATTATAAATTGTATATTTCGTTTAACTCGTATATTAAACAATTTTTAACTATTTAACTTAGAGGGTATCTGCAATAACCGACATTTCTGCTCGCATCGTCGCGCCTCCGCAATAGCTTAGATTGTACTATTGTTAACAGTTCTTAGAAGTAGCCTATCTTATTGTGTAATACGTAGCCAGGTAGTCTACTTATTGTCACTCGTTTAAACTTTACTTCGAACAAAAGATTTGCACATTGAATTTCGTTTATTATAGTATTTTGAAATCAAATATGAAGAAATCACTTGCGAATGAGCAAATCTTGTTGATAATAATCAACGTTCTTTATTTGCTAGCTGTTATTTGCGCTTCTGAAAGCTTTGGCACTTCTTCCTCTTGGGCAAAATTGCAGATTTCGTCACAAATTATTGGATCAGTGCCTATTGGAAGTTTTCGTGTCAAGATATACGAACACTTGGAAAACCAAAAAGAGACTACCTCTCCTAACCGTAAACGATATTTCTATGCCCCAATCGCATTGCAGGATCAGAACAGCGTAACCAATGCCTTCAATGAGATTACCAATCAAAGTGAAATTAAATTCCGCATTGAACTATGGAACGAACAAGTTGAAAACGAAGTTATAAATTACTTGGGGAAAATAGTCGGTGAGAAAATCGAACCTCACCAAGTTCAAGTAATTCCGTTTGAAAATGTGATTCTGACCAGCTCAGAAAATTCACTGTTCTATTTTTTACCCACCACCTGGTCACCGTTCAATCTACAAAAGTCTTTGTGGTTTACTGTAACGTGTTTAGGACAGAAGGATTGCAAAAAATTAACCAAACAAATGTGTACATCAGGCCCTCAACAACTCCAAAGTTTACAACTTCGATTCAGCCTGTCGTCTCAGCCATCAAAAACAAAAGAAGCTGAAATCGCCGTATCCGGACCAATGACAAAGAGATTGTTGAGGCGATTCAAAAACACAAAAGAAATATATCTTAGAGAAGAAGATGAACATAAGCTTTTAACAGAGCTCACGACTATCACAACGGCCGTCGATACGTTTTCCGACTTATTTGTGGTATCTACTGAATCTAAACTAAAAATTTACAACATCATTAAGAGTTTGATCGTGCCCTACCCTGGAGAAATTTTTCAGTATAATGAACTACCCAGCATTTGGGCGTCGGTATTTTGGAATGACGAAAACTACCGACCGGACAAAACCTGTGACATTTTAAATCGCATATATGCGGGGCAAGACAAAGAGTACCAGAAGAATCTATCTAAGGCTTATTCTTTTTCTGAAAAGATGGACTTTGAAGAAATATCTTTATTTTCGCCTAAATCCAAATTTAATGAGAAGTTTTCTAGCATGTTCTCGAAAGAATATCTAGAAAATCTTTACAGTGAAAGTAAAGACTATGTCGAGTGGAATAGTGACAAATTTGTACCGAAACCACTCGTTCTCAGCAAAATTAATGTAACTTACATTCACGAACATTATTATCAATTGCAGCAAAGAGAGCGACGATATGTAAACATTAGTTATTTACCTTCCGCCCTGTCAACTCCCATCAACGTATTAGAACATGATGAACATTTTATCAAAGAGGAATGGGAGAATTTACAAAGTGCCGTAGATAATTTCGCAAAAGAGTTGAAGGGTATGTGTTTACAAAGACATTTTCTAGAGCTTTATTTACAATAGGCTAATAAAATAATTGAAAACATTACAGAGACAAAAACCACCGTTACTCGTTTGGAAAAAGACTTGATTGGTAAAGAATTATAATGTTAATTCTTTTATAGAAGAGAAATAAAGATTTTTATTATTCATGGTTCTGTGGTTTTCAGATAGGATTTCTGAGAGTAGTGGGAACCAGACAAAAAATTTGCAAGGTATAAGCATAATAAATCATATTCTCGAAAGGTATTGAAAATGGAAATATTAGGTATATTATTACAGGTCTTTTTTTTATTGCATTTTAATATAGAAATAAAGAGCACAATTTCAAAATTGGATCACTATTTTAACGGTAAAAACTATACCCCGTTTATTTTTAAGATTGTGTATAGCCTACCTAGTATATGTATTCAATGCTTTCTTTCAGAAACACAATTCGCTATCGATGAATCGAAAAAAATATGGACTGAAACGTCGGAGGACATTGAGTACCTCAAAACAAGAGTAATATATAAACCACTTCAAGGCGAGGTGAAAAAAGCTGCAGAGATGAAGATGTTTGACTTTATTGACGCAAAAAATCCAAGTTTAAAAAGAATCGCAGATTTGATAAAAGAAGGAGTCGACATAAATTGCAAAAACGAAGAAGGGATGACACCACTGTTGTTTCTAATGAAGGCTGCTGATTCTAAAGAAAATGTGATTAGCATACTTCGATTTTTTATTCAACACGGAGCCGATGTCAAAGCCAAGGACACTGCCGCAAGGACTGCATTGCACTACTTGTGTGGCTATTACAAAAATGGCAATTTAATTAACATAATAAGCTTTCTTATTTTACACGACGTCGACGTTAACGCGAAGGACGTTTACGAGTGGACCGCCCTCCAATACTTGTGCGTAAATTATAAAAATGAAAACTTGATTGACATAATTCGGCTCTTTATCCAAAACGGAGTCGACATCAACGCTAAAAATAATGACGGGTGGACCGCTCTACATTACTTGTGTCGGAATTACAAAAATGACAATCTAATTGGCATAATTGGACTTTTGATTCAGCATAAAGTAGACGTTAATGTCAAGAACAATGACGGATTTCGTCCAAGAGATTACCTTAAAGTATTTTACAAGAAGGAAAACGCGGATGAAATCCTACAGCTACTCAGCGGAAAAGTGTGAGACTAATGAAGCATTCAAAAGTTGGCCTAGCCTATAAATTTTAATTTTTGATGTTTGCTTTCGATACATGCAGTTAATATACCGACCAAAATCGAATTGTATCTTGCTACTAATATCTTCACAAAATGTGTATCCCTGAAATAAACCCTATATAAAGAAAATAAAAAACTAAAAGAAGATAAAAGTGCGCAATAAGTAGGTCTACCAATTTAATTCAGAGTTACTACGACACATCATTCTTTCAGACGCATGTATGCACCGTATGAACAAAAAAAATTACTAATTCCCTCGAAAAGTATACGAACAAATCAATGAATGCTTCCTTTAAATTGTTTTGAAACCGAGATACGTGGAGATTTTGATAAAAATGAAGAAACTGAATGAATATTTCTTTGTCTGTCTTATCTTAACGTATGCGTAAGCGTAAAAAAGGATCTTGCCATTAAATCTTTTTACATTTTTAAAATCCCCGCCTAACACAAAGTTGAAATTGTGGGCCCAAGAGGGCAGCACACCGCACAGCAGAGAAACTGAGAAAAGAAAGTGGCGAAAACTTGATCGTCATCACAACAAGGAAAAGTAAATTTATTCATATTCTACGTGACTGATAACAGATTATCAGTGAAAAGAATCGCAATATTGAACCAGTTTCCGAAACTTCGCAGCTGCTTTCGGTTTTAACAAAGAAAAATGGATATCCCCATTGTGTAAGTAACATTTATTGTATTTGATCCCATGGCGTCTTTAAATTAATTTCATTTTGCGATAATGATGTAAAGAATTCCTGTTCTCGACCAAGAGCTAGAAGATATTCGCACCAAGGATGTACCTGGTCCACCGGATGTCATTAAACGTGTCGATAACTGGCTAGCTAAAAGTTCCCAGTACTCTTTTAAAAAACTGACGAGTGGCAATGAAATTGGCTGGAAGATTCTTCATGTTGTGGCTCGCTTTGTTGATGGCACACGAGTGGGTGCAAATGGAGATTGGAAGCACCTAGCAGGTCTCCTTGGACTTGACATTCATGATGTTGTGGTAAGTCTGTGCTCAATAATCATCTGGCTTCATTATTCTAGTTGTGTTTCACTTTTTTAGAGGATAGAAAATTTTTCTTCCATCAAAGGGGCTACTATTGAAGTTTTGAGCCTGTATGCCCTCCAGACTAATGCCAGGCTTTCCATCTTGTTGGAGGCTCTTCGTACTATGGAACGGGAAGACATTCTCTTTGCCATTTCAGGATATTTGGAAGGCAATTAATTTTGGAAATTCTATTTATCATTTCCAAACATTAAACATTATCTGTCATTTTTAACAGCTCTCTTGAATCCATTAGCAGCTTCCATATCTTCCAATGACACTGACAGTGAGATGGATTCTGGTATGGAAGTCAGTGTAGTTGGGGAGGCTGACTCTGACAATTTGAAATCTGTACCCGTAAGTAGTTCTGTATTGGCAGCTGTCAACAGAAACATTGTTGATCATTGTGGATCAACTGTCATTGGTGATGGTGTCAAGAAGAATTACATGAAAACAGTTCTGCTCACATTCGCCCAAGACGGGTACGAACTGGCGAAACAAGTGGCCCGTCAAATTCGATCCCTTAACTTGGGTATTGGTGTTTTGATTCTGGAAGAGAACAGGGAAGAACTTGAATTTTGTGGTGAGAGCATCTACCGCTGGTACCAGGAGGTAAGTCTATTTCCTTAAATATATTTGTGCACCTTAATTCAATAATTGTTGTTTAGGTTGATTACGTTATACCCATCATCACAGAGGACTACTTGTGGCAGATCTCGCCAAGGAACGGCAATGAAAACGTTGATCGTTCAGAATCGACTTGCATCGACGCCCGCTACGTCCGTCTGATTTACATCATGATGCTGGAAGAATACCAGAGGAACAATTGCTTAAACTACCGAGTACGTCCGATCGAGTCGGACACTTTGGTGAAACGTGCTCCTATGCATTTCCTATTACGCAATCCCATCTTTAGTTGCCGCAAAAGCGTCAGCCAAGTGGACAAATTGGCTTCGGTCCTAGCCCAAGCCAAAATTCGGCCCATGATTCGTTAGTAATAAATCAAAACCATTGTGCTTCATATTCCGATTGTTGGTTGTATAATTATCTCGTACAACAATCATGCCAAAGCGCAATCTGACTTGAAAAAGGTGTATATATATTTACAGGAACAATTATTGTGTCTTTCCTCCTCTTTTTCCTCCGGCTGGGCAATATGAGTATATATATATATATAAATCGTTGGGATCACTTTTTGTTCACTTTCCATTCATCTGCTTCTTCTCCTTTTTGGCGAAATCTCTGGCCGTCTTGTCCCACGTTCGTCCTTCTAGTACGTTTAAATATTCCGATCCTACACACCAAAAAAGCTTTACGTTATGAATACAACGCCTTTTCAAGTTGTTAAAACGCCTGTCTAACCTTTCTCTGACGGTTTGGTGAGTGGCAAAATAATTTGCGCCAAATCCTGCATTTCGACGCCGGAATCTCCACGAGGAATTTGCTGGAAACTGAGGAAAACTTCGCCCATCAGTTCGTCGCTACCAATCAGATCCTTGTCTTTGACCGTGAACAAGACGCAACATTCTTCGTTGCTCTGCAACGACTTTGGTACTGGACTGCGGAATATAATTAAAAATTAATTTTTATTCAATTAAAGCTAATAAATTTAAAACTTACTAGGTAAAGTTTTCGTCGAATAGAGGGTAGAGAGTACTTTTATGGACTTTGCTCTTGAGAACGGCCGCATCGGGGAAATGATGAGTGGGCAAAAGCCGGACCTTGAAATAAGGATCGGCCGTACCGTCCGAATCCATGGCGATCAAATTTCGGGCGTTGAGGACGTTAATGTTGAGAGCGTCGTCGACAAAGACGGCGCGGACCGTCATGGAACCGAGACCGATATCCTGAGAGTCGGTCGCCTTAATACGTTCCAGTCGGTGCTGATGGATCAGATCCGACGTTTCCATTCCGTGCAGTTTCAGCAACCAGCGGATTTTTGCCAAAATTTCGTCTTCATCTTCCGCATCGGGATCCGCGAAGCAATTGTCCAGGATACACAACAACTCCTGCCATCCACGGAAGCAATTCGGCTGTCTCTTTTTCTAATTTTTAATTAAAATAATTAACTTATAAAATTTAAGAGAGATTGAATTAATTAATAGAAATTACCTGGATTTCGCCGTCGATGACGTTGAGGAAATTCTGCAAAATGTGGTGATAAGTCACGTTCAAAACGCGCTGGAACACGTCCTTCTCCAAATGGCTATCGAGTGTTAACAGCTGATCGGAAATGTAACTGTTGAGCTCGTCCGTCTGCCTGGTACCGAAATCCGTCTCCATAACTTTATTAATCAATTTGCCCACTTCCACCTCAAACTGAAAAACGAATTTATTACAATTCGAATCGGCGCGCAATTAAAATAATTAAATACCTTTCGGGCGATGGCGATAAAGATCTCGTCCAGCTTGTCGTCCATATCTCTAATAGCACTGGTAGTCAGGAATTCTTGGGATTGGCGGCCGGCCGTCTGCGATCCACCATTCTGGACAGCGTCCAGCAACTTGTATAGGCCCAGCTCTTCCGACAGGGGTTTAAGCGCTTGCTGGACGTGCAGGATACTGTTGATGGCGGCGCAAGTCTTGAGAGAGATGAAAAACGGCCCGTCTGAATCGGCGTTGATGCGTTCCAGTTTCAATCCGACCGCTTCCGCATAAATGCAAGACGATTGCCTCACATCCTAATTTATTATCAAATTATTTAAATGAAATTGGAAGAAACCAGGACTTGGAATTTCGAAACCTACATCGACAATCTTGATGACGAAAGCAAGAGCTCCTTTGACATCCGGCCAGGCCAGCTGATCCCAAAAAGTTTTGATCTAAATGGAATGAAACGTGATGAAACGGAAATCGATTCTCTCTTGGCCGGCTTAAATTACCTGATAGAAGACGGTCACCGTGTCGACGGCCGACGAAGAGTATTTGACCATGCTATCGACCGTTTGCAGATTATCCAGCGAAACGGCTTTGCCGATGCGGATCATGGCCTTGTACAAGGCAATGTCCAGCCATCGATCGACGGCCGTTTCGAACCAAGTATAAAATAAAGGCAATTTTGTCTTTTCCTTTTCCGTCTCGGGCAACGTCCCGGCCAGCCTAAAATTTTAAAAAATATCATCAACATTTCTTCTTTAATATATTCAAGTTAAATTTAATACTTTTGGAATTGCTGGAGGAGCAGGTAGAGCTCAAAGAGAGAAGTGCCCATGGAAAGTCGAGGCGCCATAGCGTCATGCTCTTCCTGCTCTTTGGGCGTCCTGTTGACCATTTCACCCGACGCTTCCAGCGCCAAAATTTTGATATTGGTTCCAGGTGTATGGATAGATTTCAACGTCCTGGTGACGCCGTCCACGACCGGTTTAGACAAATCCGATAAATGATTATCGTAGTAAACGTAGACGATGTCGAAAACGGCCAAATTCCACGCACGACGGAACGCCGGCTGGAACACTGTCAACGTCGTCTTCAAATCGGCCATTAAAGACTGGACAATGCGGATAATATTCTCAAGACGGTCGTCGTCACAGATCGGTCCGCCCTGACGGCGTCCGCCGGCCACTCGACTGAACCAGTCGGCGGCGCCCATCGTCACCGCATCGCTAATTCGAGTCTCCAAATCGGCGAACCTCGTTGGACCCATTCCGTACAGTTCTTTAAGGCACCTAAAAAATTGCCCAGTCAATCAATTTCTGCCCAGTCAAAAAATTTAGAAAATTTTCTTACTCGAGTAAAGCTGAAAGTTGTTCGGGTTTGTGGGTCAATTCGCAATTATTGCGCAAATGGCGGATGGTTGACAATGCGGCGCCTACGAAAGAATCGGCGCCCGTCCAGAAGACGTTGACTAGCTCGTCTTCGGGCATTTTTCCATCATTGATGGCCTTGCGGAGTCGCTGGACAAGTCCTAAAACCATGACGAAATCCAGAGTGCGTTTGTGCAAAGCCGTGGCGTAGACGGACCAGCTACAAGCGTCGGTGACGGCCTGGCGGAGTCCGCGATGAGCGGCGAATTGTCTCAACATCACAGCCGCCGATTCGGGAATAATTCCGCGCCATTCCACATCCAATTTGAGTTCGTGTTCCACGACGATCCGTAAAAGCCTCTCGTACTGGACAAAACTCTCTTGCAGGGTGAATTGAGCTTCAGTCCGGCTGGCCGAAAGGGCCAAATTGAGCCGGATCTCTCCGCGTTCCTTCGGCTTTGTCTTGTCCTTGCCTTCGAGCGGATACCAACGTTCCAGACCGGACAGAGGGACCGTTTTCAAGGCGACGTTCAACAAACCCAGGAATTTATGGGCCGGCTTGCCGGGCGCTTTGGACGCGACGGCAATCTGTTTCAGTAAGATGCCCATCCCTCTGAAATCCTTGACTTCTGTAATGCGCGACATTTTCTCCTTAACAGTTTCATCCGGGTCGAAATCCCTGTTTTTTTTTAAGGATGTTGATTATAATCACCGAAAATATCTGATTGAAATTGATTGTTTTTATCTTTTACCAGACTTCCAGCTGGAGAACGTCTTCATTGGCATCCTTGACCGGGCTATAAATAACGATAGAAAGGTCCGAGAGTTATAAACAAAAACTGTTCCGACACGTAGAGAATGTGTAAATATTTATACAAAGTTAACGTCTCGTTCCAGACGGGATCCAATGTTTTGGGTTTCATGGTCGTGTCCTGCCATTTCTGGCGGTTGCTCGAAATCCAGATGGAACAATACGGATCGCTGAGACCTTTGTTAAAAAGCGTTAATATTAGCACAAGGATCGGTTGTCTGCAAATTTGATTACCGTTGACGTCCTTGCCCTTCAAATTGCGGGCCTGGAGGACGCCCAATTGCAACGAGACATCTGGTGGCTAAACCGACATTAATTAGACTTGCTATAAATTTCCTAATCAATCTAATTGAGTAGATTTTACCGTTCGCTGTCCGACGGATGCCAATAATTCTTCATGTTTAGCCTCGTTGAATTGAAATGAATTTCTCAAGTAATTAAACACCTCATCAATACTGCCGCTATCACTGCCGGACCGGATGGCGTGTAAAAGACTGTAGAGCACCTCGCAGTAAACATTATCCGCCTGGCAAAGAAAAAATTCAAGGTGCAAACAAAAGCTCAAACACTAACCAGAAGTAAACAGTTAACAAACTTCAAGTTGGTTATCCGTCATTATCATCGAGCGCTCATAGCGCACGGCTTGCGCCCTACTATTCTAGTCTTTCGCACGACTCGGACTGAGAGACTGGCCCAGCCTTTGCTGGGCAAATAAACTAGCTATGGCCAGAAATAGAGTCCGTGCCGGCGCACAACTCGCCAAATGTCGACGAGTGCCAAGAAAAAGAGTTTCTGGCCGTCTTATCGGCCACTGCAGATCCATCATTCCGTTTTGATCAGATAAAAATTAAAGATGTATATTATACCTCTGGGCCGGCGATGAGTTCGGGTCCCCAGACCCAACCGGTCGGCGTTGATCCGCGGAATTTGGGACGAGATCTGGGCGCCGGTTGGGGAGCTTCGACGCGGTCTCCGCACTCGTCCGACCCGTCGCTCAATTGCGGACTAGACGGCTCTTTCTGGTGGTCGACTCCGTGGATGTGACGGGCCACTTGATGCTGGTTTCGTCCGCCTCTCCGTCTCACCGTATTGGCCCTTTCGCTGATTTTGGAGAAACGGTCGAAGAAATCAATCGATTCTTCGCTGATTGTCCTCCTGGGGGTAAATTGAACAAATGAACATTATAGACCATTGAATGATGATTGTTCCAGTTGGGCCGGCTGGGACGAAAGAAACCTGGAAAAGAAAGCAAGAGCTTGGTGGTGTTTGTTGTTATTGTCCGTTTGGTCGACAAACCAAGTGGAACATTTCTCGGCTCTCTTGTCGTGCCGGCCGATGATGCCCAACTTGTTGAACTTGTTCCAGCCGTGGCTCAAGTGTTGAAGAGAATTGTGGAACCAAGCGGCCGGATTCATGGCCAGACTTTCGCCCAGCAACGATCGCCGGCTGCTCTGCTGATGCTTGTTGTTTTTTGACGTCTCGTTCACATTGTGAGAGCCAGAGAGACGCCGGCCTTGTTGGCCGCCCTTTTGGCCCAGCGATTTCTTCACCCGACTGGAGCAACTCATCGCTACTCTCTCAATTGTTCCAGCTCAAAAGAAAACAAATTGAAACTTCCTCCTCTCCTCGCTCGCTAATCGAAAACAATCAAAAATCTTCTCCGTTTCCTGCTGGGCAAACGATCTCCAGCAGAAGACTATCGGATTTCTCAATCACTGCCCGATATATTCCGAAATTCACTTCTTTGGTCGATGTGGACGCCATGTGGAAACGACAACAAACAAAAGAGAGAGAGGGACAATTTCACTCGGAAAAACAGAACGAGGGAAAAAACATGACTGCTCCGTATCAGGTAAACAAGTCGACTGGACGCGGTCCGTCGCTTTTCCATCCCCATCTAGACTAAAGCCAGTCCTCCCCTTAGTCACGTGATACACCCCTCGAGTTGGGGGGAGGGCGTCGCGACGCCGTTGCCATGGTTTCGTTTATTTTTAGGGCGTTGTTTTAAACTTACTCTAACGTCGTCGTCGTCCCGGCGAAAAAGAATGAGAAGATTTTGACGGCCAAATTGTCCATAGACATCTTGTTGTTGCACTAATGAATACCAAGAGCATGGAAATAACACTCGTCTGATCTGAAAGTTCTCGGCCGACTGAAGTTTCTCTACCTGTTGCGCGCTCCATATACAAACACGGAATTATAGAGCCGGAGGATAGTCTCTACAATCTGTTGCTAATCAAGAGAAACGCGGATGGAATGTTGCCCAAAAAGAGCCGGAGGTAAAAAGGCCAAACGAGGAAAAGCCCCGACAGAACCTGTTTTTCTCATTTTCTCTGACGTCTGAAATAAATGTACTACGTCACTAGTTCCATCGGCGCTCCGTCTAACGGCCGGAAGCTGCTTTCTCCCCCTCTTCGACTGGAAATGCACCGTCACGGACACGAGACATCCCCCTAAAACAAGTTCAAGGTTCCTAATACTATACGACCTAACCAATAAGATTAAAATTTATTTTTAGACAAAAGTGGAAGAGAGTAGCGACCCGGAACTGAGTCAACTGGTAGAATACCCCTAGGTAGAATGCCGGAAGCTACTAGTACCGTGACTCACACACATGTGTTCCAGTAGAGAGAAAGACACATCCAATCACGCCCATGTAAAAAACAGTCTAGCTGGGGGAGAATATACCTCATTTGGACTGGTTCGCCGTTGAACATTCGTTCGATCCGTTCCACAAAAGGCATTTTCTCGACGAACGGGATGAAATTGAAGAAATGATGAGCCGAAGACTCTTCTGTTGTCGGTGATGTTTTCTTCATCTTGACAGTTCTGGCACCGGCCACCGAATGGTAGCATTATATTCTAAAAAACGAACTTGTCAACGCCTCGGGATCAACTTGACGGATGTGTGCGGCTAACCGAACGCCCAAGATAGTCTCTAACCCCCTTTTGTTTCTTTTTTTCCAACCGTTCCTTTAAATTATTTTCTCGTCTTGGGCAGAGTAAACAACCCCCCTGAACTCTCATTTTATTAACGAGGGTAGAGACTGGGGTTGTAAATGCGTTCCAGATGTTTTTCTCTGGGGAAAAGCGGAGAATTTCATGAATTGGATACGAAGACGGATGAGATATCCGGCCGCAATCTCTGAACGCCAGAGATATAATATCGCCGTATCGTCAGTTCTCTCCGTTTTCCGTCGGTTTCCGACCCGGCGCGCCAAAAAAATAAAACGAAACCGATATTGATCCGTATTCGCAGGAAACCGACGACGACGACCGGAAGGGTAAAATGCAGCCGTTTTTTTGTACTGTCCTGTTCCAAGAAAGAGAAATATAGGCGGAGCGGGGCAGGTGCGTGCCTCCGGGGCACATTGCCGTGACCGCGCTAACATCGGTTGTTTTGTATTATGGCGACCTCGACAAGGCCAAGTTGTATATCACTGGATGAATTATGGTCTCTCGTCGAATCGATTAGATGACTCAACTTTGGCGCATCTGGCGCGTGTCTTCATTATTATGGCGTCGCCTTTTCTCCGAATCCGAACACGACCTGAATTTCAATTCGACGCGCGCGATCCACTTATTGCCTTTCTTTGATGACGTCCGTTTATGAGTTATCACGCAAACGGCTAATCCCAGACAGGATCTGTTAAAATTTTTCCTTGATAAATTATTAGAAAAAACGCAACCGATTTTCGACCTTGAAATCGCTACTTCCGCCGAGTCCGTTGCCGACGTCTAAATCTGTAGGCGTCGACTTTCGCCATCTACCGCTAGAAATCTGAACAATTTTCAAATAAAAGAACTTACTGTTCATCGTAGTCTTCGTCTTCTTCTTCGCTGGGTTCGAATTCGGGAAGTTCGACAAGGCCGTGATCTTGGAGGATCCGCTGGACTTCGTCGTCGACATCGACGGCCTCTTGCCACAGTTGGTCGTAAGGCGATGGACGAGCCTCTTCTTCATCTTCGTTCAATGCCGTCGCCATAGTATACCTGTTTTGTAGGGATAGAGACCATAAAAGGGGAGAGATTTACAACGTTGTTTTTATATTCTATCGAACAATCAGTGGTCGCAGAGGAAACGCAACCTCGAGGGCAACGCAGACTAGAAAATTCCTCCACAACGACAAACCACACGAGGAAAAAAAGAGGCGTCTCGACGCCGAGACCTTGAAAACTTTAGCCTATTGGAAAACGCCTCTCACGTTCCAAAACACAAACTCATTCACGACTAGGCCAATTCTATTTAAAATTCATTCCTTATTTTCTTCTAACCGACTACCGACGTTGAAAATGTAAATAAGAACAAAATTGATCTACAAAATCTATTCTAATAAAATTAAAGTTAAATTAAATTTTAAAAAAAAATGGAATTGGACTATACCTGTTTCGTCGAAATTCGGAGTAAAATGGTGTCAATGTAGGTAAAAGAACGTCCGTTCGCCGTGCTCACTGTCCAAGACTGGTTGGATGATGATAGCAGACCAGTCGGTTGTTGCTGAAGCCAAGGTGACGTCTACCTTGTTATTGGTCCTCTGCACGCCGAGTTTAGAAAAAACACTAGCACAGGATACGGTTGTTCAACCATCGGAAACGACGAGGCGTCTATGCGGATCAGGTCCGGCCCACACAGCCCAGTATAAGTACGGCCTTAGGCGAGGTGTCTCTCACTCCCGCGGGAGGCGACGATAAAAAAAAAACTCTGGAAAAAGAAAAACACGTGGAAAAAAGTCGTAAAAAAGACTGACGTCATTTTTCGGCGCCGCATTCCTCTTACAGACCTTTTCCGCCACAATGAAGCAGCTCCATAGAGTCATCTTTTCAGGAGGATGAGCCAGCGCCTTATGGCGAAATCAACTGAAATTCAAAAGGAGATAATTTCTATTGAGAGAAGGCGACAGCAGAGGAAAAGCCATGGACCAAAGTGAATACCCTCGGGCTGTTTGGGTACTTCCCCAGTCGAGAAATTGCGTCGCAATCATTTACGGTCATCGACTGATTAGCATGCAAGTGAAAAGGGCTTTCAAATGCAACTGCAGTGTAACTGGATGTCTGGATTCAAGTGATGCAGAGAAGCCGGTCGTCTTTTTCGACGATGCTGGTGTACTTTCTCGTTTATTCCGATATTATCGTAATCGGAAAACAAGTTCCAGTGCAGTATAAAGTTGCTGTTTCTCTACTTATGAGGAAAATCTGTTGATTGGAAACTCTGTTTCGACATTTCAAAATATTGGGGTGCCAATGAAAACTTGTTCCAATGCCGCACTACTCTGAAAAGGGGAAAAAAGAAATGAGCTGAAACTAGTTAGTTAAAAGTGGAATAAGGGTAGCTTGAGTAACAGTAAAACTAATAGCTAAGGATAGTTACTTTGGATTTAGTACAAGAAAACGGGAATGAAAGCAAGAAAGTTACTTACCAACGTCCAAACTTGCCGCCACAGACCGTTATCATTGTTTAGTTTATAAAACGGCCAGTAGATTAAGCTGCCTGTATTCTCACCTGAAACTTGTTTCTTTTTATTAACCAAAAGCACAAATGTTTTCTTGAAAAAGATGAACCGGCTGGATATCCTTTCCTTTTCATTTTCCCTTTTTCCAGTTTTGATTTTTGACGTTCTCCTCGAGGTTGGTCGTCTGCTATTCAGGATCGAATCTGAAACAGCTCTGGACGTTTTCCAGTGGAACAGACGAAATTGTTAGAAATGAAGGGCATAATAGGACGCTGGGCCTAATGTCGAACAACGGAAATCAAATCAAACACGTCGTCGGAAAACGACTGTTTAATGATGTGTATAATTTAGTATTTGCCGATCAAAGCTGCTTAAATGTAGTCGCAGACTACATTCACATGTCTGAACATATGATGCGAAATTAAGCGGAAATAACAATTGATAGGAGGTAGCGGAAGGAAGCGGAAGGAAGCGCGTAATAGCAGCTTGAATAAGCGGGATAAAACACGCAAAGAGATTCAGCATCAAGTATTAGAAACAAACAAGGAATAAAAAAGTAAAGTTCGGATTGCATAATGTGTAGAAGTTATATATTGCACCGGGACCATGGCCCAGACAACCGTGTATTGGCTTAACAGTTTTTCCAGACTCCGTAGCAAAGGCGCTACGGTATAAATGCATCATCGCTCGCATCACCGTCATTTGAGACAATCATGGAAGGGAAGAACGAATATCTTCCTCGAGCAACCAACCGGAGAAATGATTGAAATTGAACCTGTCGTCTCTCAGACATGCTCCTGATGTCACAAAATCAAGTTGCAACCAGATTTTATCTCCCGCTGACAGTTGAAGCGTTGCTTGTAAGGAAAGGTTCTCGTAAGTTCCGGTTCCGGTGTCATTTTCATCAGCGTAACTAGTAACGACGTGTCCGCCGTTGAGCATTAGATTGATATCAATTATATGACTTGCTGATGAACCAGATCCAATGTAGGCAAAACCATTAAAAGAGAAAAAGTATCTTCCCGATCGAGGTGCCGTAAAGATGCCCGATGTCAAATTCATGGCATTTCCAACGTTCAGTGTACCAACTTCAAACGGCATTGGGGTCTTCGTCGTGTTGTAGTCAGTTTCTCTCTGAACGTAAAAGTAAACGGGCAGTGATTTGACATCAATGTTTCCAATCCATGTTTGAAAACCTGTCGAGTGCAAAGTTCATAAAACGTTAAAAAAGTTTGGCACGATTTGGTAACCAAATCGAACCAAATAGCTTACCAGATTCGCTAGGTAGCAGCGTAAAGTCGCAATAAACGGATTCAATGTATTCCGTTCCCATGACCGAATACAGTCCACTCAAGGTGTGCCCAATCCGCCACAAATCTTCGCACGACTTTGGCATTCCGGTGACGGCCACCTGTCCGTTACATTGGAATCGCCCCAGCGTGTGTAGTCCTGAAGAACTTTCCAGTATTGTCCGTCCAAAGTTGAGACGGGTAATTGGCAAAATGTCCTTATTTCTGATGACTCCTGTGCACATTTTAAAATTATTTAAATTGGAACTCTTCTGAATCGTGCAGAGTAGCCTATATAGGCTACTAATACCGTCATCATATAAAGGTGTTGGCAGTCCAGAGTCGCAGTTGCAAGGCATGAAAGATTCCACGCAATTGTGGTCCATTCCGCACTGGCAAATGTGGACGCTTGAGTTACTTCCAGCCCAAAAGTATTGCGGATTTCCATCTTTGTCGTTCCACCAGGAATAGCTGACTCCGTTGACTTCAAATGGCGCACTGGTGCAGTCGTACTGTTTTCAACGGCCATGAGATAACGTAAATTAAATTGTTTCCATTCAATAGTTATTTAATTTTTAACAAATATACATAACAAAATATAGCCTAGCCTATACTCGAATGGACTGGTGACAATCACTAGACAATTCAGCCAGGGCTCTAATTTGTCGATCAGTTGCGTTGTAATTGATTGCCCTGGAATAGCAACCGGGATCGGCGCAATGCCCCACATCCAACTGCGATTCGCTGTCATGCAAAACGGACGTGTATCCTTAAAATTTTAAGTAGTTAATATTATTGATGGTATTGTCCGAGGGTTGTAATAGCCTACAATTATTTACCTGACGACATGGTACAGTAAACGTAAATTGGGCTATCGCCGACACCTTGCCCATCCGGATCGATCCAGTACATACCAGAAGGAAGCGACGGATCAGCCGCACGAGCCTCAAAGCATGTTCTCGGTATGGCTCCCTTCCCATTAGCTGCTAGTTGAACATTGATTTCGGCATTGCGGTTGTCGGTTTGAGCAAAAGCCATCGAATGTTGATTCTTCCGCGGCATCGACAGAAGCGATTCTTGTTGTAGAATTTTAGTTTCAAGTTGCAAAACCTTAGTTTCGAGTTCAACAACTATTCCTTCCAATTTGGTGTTCTTCGCTGCCAAGTCAATCTAAAATTTTAAATAGATGGATGAATAAAATTGAATCGTAAGAGGAGCGAAATGATGAAAAACAGTTTTTTTTTCTCACAAAGTTTTCTCTGAGCTGCTGCATTTGTTCCTCCAAGTTTAAGCCATTAGTAAAACCGGTCGAGAAGGCATTGAAAAATAAAATCAAGCGTAATGGGTTGTACAACAAGCGCGTCATATTCCCGAAAAGAGTATTTAGGATTTGCTACAAGTTTTCACAATTTCGCCTTGTTTTGCAAAACAAGTCTCAATGCATGCATTGAGTCTTGCGTCGTAATAACTATAGTCTAGACTATAACATAATCAGTTTCACAGTTGTGCATAGTGTTGCTATCTTATTGATGGAGATAAGTTGAATAAAGATATAAGAATGAATAGGATCTTCTGCTGCTGTGCTGTTCACTTATTAAGTTATTCATTTATTATCTCTCGTTGACGATTTGACTGATTCTGATAGTATACAATCATTACACCTAGATATAACCAATAGGCTATATGGTATATACGTATACCCGCGTATACCACCTAGCCTATTTATGAACTAGCCTTCATTCAGCAGGCGGATTTTCTGGGCTTTTCTTTCAAAACGATACTTTTCACGACCACTTTTACCACTTTGGTGGTAGGCTACTGTTCAACACTATAGGCTACGCTTTGCGTAGATTAATAAGGATTAATATATATTATCCTCACCCACCTACATTTATTTAAACTGGATTAAGGGAAAATGCAGATATATATTTTTTTAACCGGTACGTACTGTAATCATGTTTCACTTGTGTTGTCTGTACCAACTTTTATTTAGTGACAAACCTAGACAGCAGTACCTACATTGAGTCAATCAAATAAGTTACGAAATCTATAAAATTCTTTTTTTTGGCATGGGGATGATGCTTGAAATTTGAATCAATATGTGTTCGTATGTGTCCACAGCAACAAAAACGGTCTGCAATGCAACAATCTTCTGTTCACCCCATCGAAATTTTGTCCAAAGTCTCTCGCCAGCCGGATGGCCATACAGCGGAACTCTTCAATCTTGTACTAGTTATTTTCTTATGCAGACGAAGCCAGACATCGTTTTAATTCTAAACTAGTTTTCATGGGAGAAAGACCAGCGGGTAGCCTACGTCGTGGTTAGCGAACATCGTAATAGCACTGTAGTTTCCAGCAGCGGGTTACTATGCAAACAAACTTGAAATCGGAAACAAAGAGACTCGGGAAGTTTCCCTATATATATATAACAAGATATCACATGTAATAAGGTTTTATAAATCAACTGGAATGTGCTGTGTCCAGTCCTATATTTGAGTGAGGAAAAGATTATATCATAAGTTCCCAAATATCAGGTATCGCTATGAAATAAGACAAATTTGTTTGCATTATAAAAAGCACAAATGACGAAACAATGTAGACTAAAATCTATAAGCAATTTTCTTTTATTTTGCTACAGGTTATAGGCTAGAAAAAATTAAAGAAGTAGGCCTACAATGCAAATTTGTCGGCTTTTCCTATTATTGACGGTATTTCCATTTGCAATATTAAATCATCAAGGACTGGCAGGGAAAAGTCCACTTAACGGACAAAAACTACAGATCATCTGGGTATATTATAAGCCTATTGTATCCGCATTCAAGTATTTAAACGTAAAGGATCGTGCTGATGCTTTTCTTTTACCAATCAGACACGCTGGCCGGGCAACCCCAAAGGACTTTCTGGGACAACAAAGGGTGGTCTTATAATTGACTACTTGTCAGCTCGTTTTAATTTCACGTAACAAGAAAGGGGCATTTGAAAATCTGTTAATTTAATCGCAGATGTCAATATACATTCAGTCGTCTTTTTCGTTTTGTAATAGGTATGAGATGATTCGAGTAAAAGAACTTACATTGGAACCAACCAAAAATGGAAGAGGACTATTCAATTATCTGTGGGATGGAGTAAGTCAAATGACATTTATAAGCCAAAAATTCAGAACATCAAAAGTGTCTAAATTTAAATAATCATATTCATCCATGTATGCGATAATTATACGATTGATGAGTGCGAAATATGTTGTCTATAGCAATGCGATTTACTCGTGGCTGCAGTGGTTCCATCAAGTCAACGTCTAAGCGTTCTAGACTTGACATGGCCTTACACTAATGACGTCGTGTCTTTTCTTATTCCCGTTGCTGATCACACGGCTAACATTAACGCCGTTATCAAACCATTTCAATGGCCGGTCGCTATAGCTTATCCTAAATTAACTACCTTGTGCACAACTATATAGTTAAACATTTTTTTGTGTAATAGGTTTGGATTCTATTGGCAATTGCAACTATGTGCGTTATTTTTGTCTTAAAACTGATAGCAATTTTTTTGGAAAGTAACCAAATAAACAAGAATATAGAAAAAAATAATGAAAAAGAAGGGCTGTCATCAAAGAGGTTGAAAAGACGCAGAACAAACACTTCGAAAAATCATTATCTTTACGTGTTTGGAATTTTGTTGTCACAAGGTTGGACACATTTTTTTTTGCATTACACACGTCTAAATTCTAAATGTCTAAAAATTTACAGGTGGACCTTGTCCAAGCGATCGGCTTTCTTTTCGCATAACTGCGGGTATTTGGGTCCTTGCGGCCTTTGTCTTCGTTCAAGCTTACCAATCGACTCTCATCATCTACGTAATTGCGCCAACATTATCACCGCTTATAAACTCTGCAAACGACATTGCTAAAAGATCAGACATAACTATTGTTGTTAAAAAAGGAGGAACTTTCGAATCCTTGATGAGGGTAATTTACTATTTTAAGCATGATGCAGGAAATGAATGGTGGAGTATATCTTATATAGCTTTCGATGGAAACGCCCGTTCTTCAGCTATGACGCTATCTTCGTTTCTTGATAGGCCGAGCCGTAGGCTATTATGTCTCTAAGTAAACACACAGGCGGAGATTTCAACTTCGAATTAAGCTATATTATAGAAAACAACTGAGGAAAACTATCACAACATAGGCTATAATCGTATCAGATTGAATTATCCTATTCGTGGTAAAGGAACGTGGCTTTTATGTTGTTTTTTTCTGGGAAAATAGATGAAAACAATAATGCGCTCCGTCTAATAAGCATAGATTTGCTGTTTAGGAAACTTGTTGAAAAGAAGGGAAAAAGTTTCTTTTGGTTTTCATACTTTTAAATTTTACGTTTCTGCGTTGTACTGTATTAAGTGGGGCTTTGGCAGATTGGTTTTTTCAGATTCGCACTGTGATTCTTTCTATTCGATTAAATTTGATTTTTTTACCAACAATAGCCTAATTTTGTTAGTTGTTGTCTTATATCGTTTCTTGCATCTTATTTTGGGTTTTTCAACAATTTCTTTTTGTTTATAGCTTTTAATTTAGTTGACCAAATCATGGTTGATGTGGTCTTAATTTGTTGAATTGAATTCCTCCCTGAGAAGCAATTATGCTTGAAGCATAGACCAATGAGTAGTGTATCGTAGCCTACATAGCCTACATAGAACATACTAGGTTGAGTTACAACTCGTAATAAAACAAAGCCATCTTAATAAAAACAGAGTGAAATTATTTACATTACAATACATGTGTCAATTTTCAATAAGTGGGCGCACGTCATCCAATTACTGACGAAAATGAAGCATAAGAACAAGTCTATTGCTTTGATTAGTTCACCTCGGTATTTAATAATGTTGGTTTTTCGATAATTTGTTTCGTTTTTTTCAGAGTTCCAACAATTCTTTGTTCAGAAAACTACAAACCAGAATGGATAACTCTCAGTGCGTTTTGACTCCAGAATGCGTCAGTTTGATCACAAGAGGGTCAAGAAATGTGTTTCCCGATGTGAAAAATATTTATTTTGATATTCTTATTGAAATTCTCTCTAGAAAAGTACACATTTTTACCAATGTATAGGCAAAATCTCTTCAACAGCAAACTATTTGGGAAAATTACAAAAGGACTAAGAAATGCAACTTGGAGGTAGCAAGAGACGATTTTATCAGTATGATTGGATCTTTTGCTCTACCAAAAGGAAGTCCCTACACGCAGTCTGTGAGCAAAGGGTACATGCAGGCAACTGCTTCCTAAAACTTCAAATTTATTGAATGAATCTCAATTTTGGAAACAAAGTTTACTTGAGATACATGAAATCGGACTTAAAGACTTTTGGGAATCGGAATACCCATCTGTTTCTACCCGCTATTGCATGGAAAATATGCAAAAAGGACATGTTTCTACACCTAGGAAAAAACCACCTGCGCTAACACTTCAGAATTTAACTGGTGCCTTTATTGCTCTTTTTGTTGGCTTGGGTCTCTCACTTTTGGTTTTTCTCTACGAACTTGTATCTTCAACTGCTTCGAGTGAGATGTTATTGCCAACTGCTGACGCAAAATTAAAATCCGAAGCGTCTGAAGCTTTCGATGAACCACTGAAAGAATCACTACAATTTGAGGTGCTTGTTTCTTCAATTGCCTTGTGCGAGATGTTATTGCCAACTGACGCAAAATTAAAATCCGAATCGCCTGAAGCTGTCAATGAACCACTTGAAGAATCACTAGAATTCGAGGGGCTAGCAAGTGGAACACAATTGAAGGAAGAATCATAAGAATTCGAGGAATAACTGGTTATCGACGTTCCTAGTTTCTGGTTATCCAGTTCCTAGAGTCTTTAATATTCCTAGTCTATCTTTGTATGCACTACTATCATAATATTTTCCTCACCAGCAATCTAAAACTTTGTTATCCTCATATACATATTATTCTCGTAGGCTACTATTGTAAAGCTTTAGTAACTTTACTGAAAAAGGATAGATGAGATGTTTAGTGTGATGGGTGTCCTTATTATTAACATTCATGATGGTATCAATGATCGATTGGTGTGCGGTGGCGGAGAGCAGCGGTAAGTGGCCTGCATGGTAAAAGACGAGCATCGAGCAGACGGAGGGAGAACCACAGAAGCTCGGAATGATAGAAAGCGGAGTTGCAGTTAAGGAAAGTGTTTTATTTCTGGATCGATCGACGGTGAAACACTAGTCCAAACATGCACAAGACATAAATAAACCCTACGGTTAAATAAGCCTTTTCGTCTGAGAACTATGGATTATAAATCGAGCTACTCTCTACGAAAAATGTTCAGAAACTTTTAAACAACATTTCGAAATTTGCAAATGCATTGGCTAACCAACGGAATCGGCACTAAACACCAAATTTTAAGGGCGAATCAAGGGAATCGGTATAAGACCCTGTATGTTCCTGCCTCACCCTAAGAAGAGGTGTCTGCAAATACCAGACATATTGTCCGGCAACTGGTGCCTCTAGGATCGATGTCAGGTTTCCGTTTAGCCATTTTCTAGTAAATGCTGTTATTTCTGTGAAAACCTGTTAGGATACAAAATGGCGAAAACAAAAACGGACTTTATTGTCAAGGCCCCAGTTGCCAGGCTTTCTGTCTTATATTTGATTTGATTTGTCTTATATTGGCAAATCAATGTAATCAGTATAAGACCCTGTATTTTCCTTCCTCTCTGATCCATCCTAATTTGCCAATGCAATGGTTATAATGGGGTGGATCGTAGGGTATACGGTATAATAGAAGTGATTCCGTTGGTTAGCCAACGTATTGGCTAATCGGAGGGATCGCTGGGTATATAGGCCTACCCTAGTACTTTTTTACTTGCGTCTGACTTTGCGATTGAAATCGGCGTCCCATAAAAGACAAGCACACGAATCACATTTCAGCCGCATTTAATGTACTAGGGTAGTCTTTAGTAGTGATTCCAGTGATTAGCCATTTCAATAACAAATGGGCTCTTTAATTGTATTTGAGCGAGAAATAGGCTTCAGTTAGAATGCGTGTTTACATCAGTTGGCTGGACTATTCGCGGCTTACAATCACGGACATTGATAAATCTACTGTGACATAAAAAACTCCAATCGATCCCAAACTCCGAGGTATTCGATCAGATCACTGAAGCGCGAATAGAGCCTCATCGTCAAGCAAGTAAGCTATATTGGCGAACTCTAGGTCATACTTCGAAAACCTTCTAACCTTCGTCACTGAGGTTAAATGAGATTCATTCTTTTTACAATTCTTTAAATCTCTACTTTTCTGACCTAAATGCCTTGGAAACCAGAAGGACATATAACTACACTACAGCCAGTTGGCTACAACCTACACATAATAATACCCTTATTTATTTAGAAAAAACTACGCAGTAACTGGTTAAAGGTAGGCCTGCAATAGACGTAATAAGAAACCTGAAATTCCCTTATTAGAATGTATCTTAAACGAATATTAATTGATTGAACTATCAATTAATAGTTGTGGAACATGCACTGTTGATTAAACGGTGTAGAGGAGACTGGGGTCAATTGTAACACGAGATAATTGTAACAAAAATCGATTAGGTCATTTATATTAACTAAAATTCTGAAATATTTATCATAAAGGCATCTTATAGAGAAGAAATTTTCTATTACTCTATTTTCCCTACTATAAAGTTCAAATTTGACCAATAAGTTTCTTACACCAAACGTTTTTTTATTATGTCACTTATACATTTTGGCAATTGATTTGTGTAAAACTTAGAGGTATAATGGAGTAAGAGATAATTTAACGGGAAAGGTTCAGTGTGGGACGATTGTAACAGTCCAAATAATTTAGGAAAGAAACAAGGATATATCAGTTTTTTCCACCCAGAAATGATGCAAAACATCATATACTTCTGTTTGAATGCCAAAAGTTGGCATACTTGCAGAAATAACGAAAAATAATCCAGATTTAGGGGAGACTGTGGTCAATTGTAACAAAAAACATAGCCTAGAAATGGGTGAATCGTCAAGCGGTAGCTCTTATGGGTAATCCCACGTTACTTCCGACTCCCACCCCTGTTACAATCGTCCCAACAATTGTAACAAAAAAGCGCCAAAATGATCATTCGATTTTTTCTTACTCAATAACTATTAAACTTTTATGTTCCATAAATTCAGTTAAGTTAGCCAAGATAACAAGCTATCCACTGAATTTTTTAAAAATTTTGTAACTTTACTGTTAGCAGACCAAAAAAATTGAAGTATATATTTTTTGTTATACAATTGACCCCGGTCTCCCCTATAGGTGAGTTGCCGGTAGTGACCAAGGATGGACACGGACGTCTTGGCCTATTCCGAATTAAAAAGAGAGTTGACGCCGGATTTGGTTTGCCATACATTTGTATGGAAAACGCTGTGCGTTTATTATTTACAGATAGCCCACGATGCGATATAGATCAAAAATAGTTGACAGAGAGTTGAGAGTTGGGTTGAAGCATTTTTCTCACAGCTGCGGCAAACTCCCGGCTACGGATCATGTAGATTAAAGGTCCGTAGACAGAATGGATCAGAGCTGCTTGCCTGACGTACGGCACCTAGAGAACAAAAAACACGTCAACTTACAGTATAGGCTAAGTCTTCTTTGCATAAGTAGACTATGCCTATAATTGATATCCCAGCAACTATGTATCACCTTACCGAGTAGGCAAGCTCTTTACATTCTCCACCCATGTGTTGACATATCGCGATAGCAAAGTAGACGACAAACATCGGAGCTAAAATCAGACAACCATATCACATTCATAATTCTTTGCATCATACTTTAATGGATCTATTACCGGTTATGACGCACAAAGAAAGAACCCCAACGACAAGAGTCAAGCTAGCTTCCAGTTCCAATTTGCTAACCGTCTTGTTTCTCCGGTGAACGAAAAACGGCGCATTTTTGGTAGCTGAAAGCGAACTGGAATGTTGGGTCTTTTGGTGTTCTTCACTGACGGACATGTCTTGCGTTGACAGTCCTTGAACGGACAACTCGGCAGGAATTCCTAATGACGTTGGAGCTCTTTCTGGTGTAGCTGTGTTAGGCGTAGGCAAATCTTTGTTGTTGAGTATATTAGTTGTCTGCTGATGTTGCATCGGAATGGAAGACGGCTCAACTTCCGCCTGCCGGAGGTACTTCCTCGTAACCAAGTAAACTTTGATCTGGGCCGTGATGCACAGCGTCACTAGAATCGACCTCAAGAGCATCGTCCACTTCCCCAGTGTCAGATTGAATCCACATTGTAATTGGATCCAACCAAAGAAAAACGGCATCGACCTGTGTGTATTAACGAGAATCTTATATAGTTATATTATATTTTTAAACGCCATCAATCGATACGGTTTTAAAGAATACAAGAGAAAGAAGACAGCAAAGAAGCAGCCAATCTGAACGAGGATGACTAGCCGAACGGTAACGTGTTTACGATGATACAGCGGGTAGGTAATTGCTGTAATTGGAGTATACAATGAGTCCGTTAGGATTAATCAAAAACTAATATACTCTAAAAGGATATATTCGCCTTGTCTTTCTGGTGGATACTTACCAACGTAGCGATCTAATGTAGCCAAGAGCATGATGAAGAGAAGGATGGTGTAGGGTTTACCCGTCATGAAAGAGAAGACCAGACAAGTGTAATCTACATGGATGTTGTCGGTCGGAGCAAAGTGAACCGTCAGTAACTTGAGCACGGCCATAAACATGGTAAGAAGATTCAAGGCAATTATGCCTAGCCAAAATGTATTTCTGGGGTTGTGAAGGCGGCGATTTCGTGCAATAACAACTCCGATCAACAAGTTGATTGGCAATCCTTGGGACAGGCAAATAAGATGCAAAATTGTTTCGGCTCGACTCAGTAACACTGGCGTCACATCAAAAAATTCGGTGTTCGAACAGTTTTTCATTAGGCCTATATCCATTTGTTAATTGTCTTATTCAATTGAATTAGTGTAAAACGAGTCAATGATGTGATAAACGTCTATAACTCTCCATGACATCGACGTTGCTACTGAGCACACACTTGATTCCACACGGACTAAACTTCTCTACCCGATAGCGCTGAAAGTGTTGGGCCGGGTGGTTGCGCGGAAATGGATGCGCAGGAGAGTCCGTCCTTGTTCAAGATGAGCCCTGCGCTTCCGCAAACATTCAACAGGCTAGTCATTTATATAGGCTATTAATTAAATAAATGTACAACAGAGTAGGCCGATAAGTACAGCTGGACCGCTTGGACGGGTTCCCGACAATTCTGTACATAGTTTTTATCCAGACAATAAATTGGCTTCGTCGGCGCCATAGCCATAAGGCCTACAGAAAACTTAAATTGGGTCACAGACATAAATGATTAAAGAGTGGTCGGCCAAACTGTGTACTTCCTATGTAAACGAAGTGCGCACATACGTATTGTCGTGGTAGATGGAAACGAATGAAAGGGAGTCAACAGATGGTGCTGGCGCTGCTATTACCGTCAAATTAACAAGACTCCCTTATCTTATTCAAATTCACGACATACAAAACGCATGTTCGTTTCAACAAAATATTTTACGTTGCATTTTGTCGTTATTTATTTAGCATAAAGTATAGCACGTAGCCCAGGTGCTTGTTTGTTAGTTCCCTTGATGATCATCTCGTTTATACGTGCGTCAGCAGCGACGTTGTGTAAACGCCTGCAATCGCACCTGGTGGACGTAGAACGCATTTTTCAGTGCAGTTTTAAATTTACAAGTAGGAAATTAGTAAGTAGTTTTACAACTTGCATCGAACGACGGTTTAGGGTGGCGCGTAAAAAAGTTGATCGAATAGCAGGTGACGATGACACGTACGTGTCCAATCCGCATTTCCAACTGGATTCAATTAATATGTGTGGTAGATATATAAAAATTTGACACATGCTATATTGAATACCTGTGTAAAGGCACGCACATAGGATTGCCTGTAATCCTTCCGAAACGCGACAGGTTTCATATATGTACCCAACCTAAGACCAGCAACCAATATATTACGTGCTGCGCCGTATCTATATCGATCACTTATCTGTCGTGATTTGAGCGACGTATACAGACATCAGGAATTAGGGAATCGTCTAACTGATCAAAATGTCTGTTGCATATGATTGCTCCCTCGTGAATGCAATCCGAGAATAAGTTGCACATCATGCGACGGAGGGCCGTGCTGATTAATTATGAAAATCATGATTGGAATTGTAGGTATTGCTTATTGCTTTTGTTTCCTATTATGAAAACTGTTGAAGGAAAATGTGTAGCCTATACTTATAGAAACATGTCATTAACTATCCTATATTGATGAATTTCAAATCGCCAACCCCGCTTCCATCAGAAGTTGAAGAAGAAGAATGTTCTGGCATAACTTCTCCGAGGGACGGCTTTCAACACTGTTTCAAACTTCGTGACTTGGAAGGAGAATGAAATGTTTATTGCTGTTTTAGTTCTGCGCTCTTGTCCTTCACCTTTAAAGCTATATTTGTAATTCTGTCGAAGGCATAGGCCTACCTATGGTAGCTGATCCCTCGCTCGCCTTGCATGCCTTACATCTTTTTTGCAGGGTGACTACCACTCCAAACAAGCGTCTTCATCTCTTCCCAGCACTCTATAAGGCCGTCGATCGATAGGCATTTCTAAAAATATACGAACCTAATCTAGTACTTTAGTTTTATTTTAAATGTCAGCGCCATCAAGCGAACAGCTATACAGTTCCTTTCAAAGGTGTAACGAAAAACGAAAAAAGAAAATTTAGTCCAAAGTAGCCTATAAAGTGGAGTTTTAAATGAAAATCCTTCCTAATTCTTGCTGCATCCGAGGGTAAAATCAAGGAAAAATTAGGCAGTAGATGAAAGGAAAAGTAAGCTATGGCCGTCTACCCGCCTCATCATATTAAAAAAGTGAAAAGACTTGTTCGTCCACAACACATTACTGATAGGCCTACATATATAATACAAAGATAAGATTATTTACTCTTGATGGACTTATTTCAAATATGGTTTCACATCCTCTTTGTTTAAAAAGAAGACTTAATACTTAGGCTATGAATAGAGATTGTGCTGAGCGGTCATGAAGAAACGGGATGCTTTTTATAGGTTACCCAGCAACGACGGTTATTACTGTGTAGGCCATTAGTTTATATATCTGCAAACCTACTTTTGATGCGATTCAGGGTGGCTATAGATTTGCGTCCCGCATACATCTAGGCTACAGGGGAATCCTCTTATGATGATAGTTTCTGAGAGTGGATGCATCAGTTTTTCTTGGAGAGCTCGCTTCCGTAATATTTCCCCTTCTTGAAAAAGGAAGTAATTTTTCGTGGAAAACATTGGGTCTGTCTCTAGAAAAATTTGTGACTGAACTGGTCGCCTTTCCCCCTTTTTGTCGATAGCCAGGCAGTCAATTCATCTCTCCCTTTATTCTTGAAAACTGATTCTATCATATAGAACAAGATACAGCGACGCATGCGTCGGCATCAGCAGAAGACCCCTCATTTACCTGACGTCCACTTGGGAACGAATCCAAATTACATTAACTAGCTTAGACGGAAAATCTCCGCATAATGCTGTGCGGAGATTACGTATAAACGATGCTATTTGAAGATCGTCCAAACGAGCTGAGCTTTCCACGGTAACCAATTCTATATTTACTTGCTAAACAAGCGACTTGTTGCTGAAAAATTAGTCTACCATTCAACTGCGAAAGAGACAAATAGGCTACATAACTAACGATCATTTCTTTGTGAGTTTATTTTCAAAGTTTCTAGGAATTCTCTTGATAATATACTCGACTGGTTTTGTGACATTTAGACTAAGTGGCAGTTTAGAGCACCCCTCTTCAAGTGCTGTGTTATTCTACTGTTTGCAACAGACCCCGAAAGAAAGATGAAAAGAAGGGACATAAGAGGTGCGGTAGCGGGGGGCTCTGGAAGTCCCATTCATCCTTAGTTATACACAGACAAATACGGAGAAAAAAGGAAACAAACGTACAGCGGTTTGTCAGGGCGCCGCAGAATGTGATAACAAAAACCACAGGCTGGCACTGACAAGCAGAAAGTTAGGGTGTGGTTATATACCTAGGGACCTATAGAGCAGGACCTTTATAGCTATCCCTATACCTTTAGAAGGCTAATAATCATGCGGAGAGAGGAGAGGAGAGAAAAAAAAACGGCGCGCGGGACGTCTCGGATGTCCGACAGAATGAAAACTTGGGTGTCCAATTGCCCCCTCCAATGCGAAATGTTGTTTAACATATTCCGCACCAATATCAGACAATAGGGGATATGTCTACACAAAACTACTCAGTCTACCGTAGTCGGCCCTCTAATGTGTCAAATGCGATTACCATTATTATCCAATACAAACGTTTTCATTGTGACCCCACAGATTGGGTTTTTGATTTTTATGCTTGTTGCGTATGCTGATGGAGTTTTTTTGGACAACTGCGCGGTTATTCGATATTCCAGACATATTTTTCTCCCTCAAAATATCCCCTTGTATAGTTGTTATTTATTGTATATTTATTTTAGCTATTTCGAATGATGGATCGCCATCGCTTCAGTCTGTAAGTAGCTACCGAACTACTCGGTACGTTTGCGTGTCGAGGTACACTTAAGTTTATTCAGGGATAGGCTAAATAAAACACATGGATACTTATCGCCAGCAAAACGTGATGGACAGTCGTCATCAGCACCGCCATCGACAAGATGGCAATTTGCCAGACTACGTTCAGACGGTTGTCGTGAAAGGTATATATAATAATAAGATTACCTAGCCTACGCTACGGATAAGCTACGTAATAAGCAATGAAGTGTAGCTTAGCCTATATAGTTCACAAGTACGGTACTCGAGTTAATTAGCCGGCAACGCTCGTTGTTTTTGAGTTTGAATTCGACCGGCTGAAGTTCCCTAGGATACCCTAACTTAAGACCAAAGCGAAAAACTTGTATCGGTGAAAATGACTTAATATAATTCAACTTTTTAACTTATTCCACTTTCACGCAGATTCAAAAGGATTGGAGAAGATTTTGCTTTTGCCCAAAGCACTCGATTTGGATAGGCCGAAACGGAGTAGGACGGCGTTTGCTAAATGGCAGCTGGATGCCCTTGAAACGACTTTTTGCTCTCATCCATACTTAGTGGGGGAGCAGAGGACACTGCTAGCTCGCCGACTCGGTCTCTCTGAAACTCAGGTAAGTTTTTTTTTTGCTCTTAATATTTCATCGTTTAGTGGCCAGACGCAAATGCGGTTTTGTTTTGGCAAACTTAAATCTGATTTAATATTTATGTGTTAGAAAAAATCAAAGTTTACATGTGGACATGCCGTCGGGTATTTATCAGAATCGGAGGACGAAGCAACGCAAAGAAGGCTCTCCCAGCAGCGGAAGCGGGATTTGCGCCGTCGATAACTCAACAGCGGAAACAAGTCAAATGCATCAGCCGACGCCAGCGCCAGCGTCGGCTTCTTTAAGTGAATCTTCTCCGGAGAGTCTCAAATGGCCGACATCTATTACTCAGCAACAACATCAGCAGTACAGCGCAGAGTTTTTTGGCCAAGCCTTTCACCACTATCACCCCGCCATGTACCAGCAATTGATCCAGTCCTACTCAGCTCACGGCGTCGCCGCTGGCATAGGCCTCGCAAACGTTAATAACCATGCCTCGGCGGCCGGAAGTCATCAGAACGTGGCCGCGACGACCGACCGCCATCAACACCGAGTCTACTAGCGTGTAACATCCTAAACATTATCGATTCAACGCGACTTACTTCTATGCCGTTTGTATTCTTTTCAATTTTTCGAATATAAGCTTTTTCTTTGTAAGCTTCTTTTAACAAATATAATAGCCTAGGGCCTATAAAGAACTACATGCTGCGGACTGCAGATAATAGAGGAAAATGAACATCAATATGGGTAGAAGCTTGATTTATTGAATGAACTTACGTTGCCCTTCGATGGTTTACTGAAGCGTAACAGATGGAAGTTGTCAGTATTATTTTTCAACTCCGTAATTTATTCATAGACCGGACTACCTAGCGGATAAGATGCGGGGAGTTCTTTCTTCTTTGTTCCTTTTGTTGGTAAATTCCATTCAGTCAATGCAAGTACTCGTATTAGGTCCGTTTTGGTTTTCGCCATTTTGTGTTCCAAATGTTCTTAAAATCAGGTTAATCAAGTTGAATTTCAAAAAGGCATTTAGTGGAAAACGCTCTAATCTAATCAACAATTCAGTTAGTTCTATAAAAGGCGATCAGCATTTCAAAAAAAAACAAACAAATGACTTTTCATGGTGGAATTTGTGAGACATCTGAGCACGTGGCGTGGTGATACTGAATGAACCAGACGACGCCCAGACGCGCGGTGACCCATAAAGCACAATCAACCTAAGCCGTAATCGGTTGTTTGTTTAGTTAACATCTTAACACAAAAACCCGGCATGTTGACATTTAGCTGTTAATTCCTTATCTCAAATACCCGTGTAGCCAGCTGAAGCAAACGAAGGCCGCTTTTCTGTTGGACGGGGCTCGTGCGAGACTGTTTGTGTTTTAGGCGAGGTTTTAGACCTACGGCAATCACACCATTATTTGACGATAAGAATAAACCAAGCGACTTTAGTGTAATGGAACGAGATAAACATTGTGTGGGCACCTGGGCGGACATTTCCACGGCACGTGACTGATGAGAGTCGGGTTGAAACATCTTTGACAATTGACGAGCCACTTGAATTTGAAATGAGATTGAAACAAGCTGACATCCTATTACTATTTAAAAGTGAAAAGAACCTTGAAACTTTCCCTTTTTTACATTCCTATTTTTGAATCACAAAAAACATGTTTGTAATAATTGGATAGAAAATCGATAGAATGCAACAAAAAAATAAAAATAAACTGAGCTGAGAAAACCCATATATAGCTTATAATCTCAGCAATTTTCAGTGCGTGGGAAGTTTTTTCTGTATATGCTTTCAAATCTTCAGTTCATATACCTTCACAACGCCCACGTTGTCCCCCGAGAGCGCCTTTATATTCATCCGATTAATTTTCTCCGGATTTTATTCTCCCAGGCATATGGGATGGCATAAAATTCTCCGGATTTGGGTGTATATTTGGCACAAGTGAAAGTTGGTTTCAACTAGGCTATACATATATCATTTCAGACGGGAATTTATTTTGACTTGTATAGGCTTCTCTTAAGATTTGTTGACACGCTCGCTTAACTTGAGACGAGGAACACCAAGGCAGACAAGGCCAAGTTAGAGCTTCAGCTTCTGAATCAATATAATCTTTCATGTTATCAACTATATATATACAGCCTATCTAATAAACAAGGGCTGTTATCCGACACGCGCAGTACGACCGGAAGGGTGTTGCTGGTGCAAATAGAATATATATATTGGCTTACATCAATACATCATATAGGATATAAAGGCTCGTCAGAACCAGAAACCTTGAAAAAAATTACCCCAACTTTTAGACTATAATTTATAAGTTAGGCTACTTTCATTCGTCCAAACTTCGATGATGGGATTTAATATACGACATAACTTGATTTGCGTTTCCTGTTAAAAGCAATATACCGTTGCAATCTATATGGGTCGATGTTTATTCTAAATATTCATCAGTTAATGTTGTTTCTTACTTTTGGCAAACAGGGTGGCAACATCGTTTTATAGGTTTATGTCTGATAGAGTAATAAAAAGACACAGTTATCAATGACAACGTCGCGACGATGACCCAGAAGATGCCAGGGACGAAGCAAGCGACGAGACAGTTATTATGCCAATAAATCGATAATAGAGTTTTATAGCTTATGACGGACTGATGTAGACGGACTGAAGTAGACAGTCTAAGAAATGTCACAGCTATGCAGTCAGTAAAAAAATATACTGTTGCACTTTTCTGACTATATTTATAATTTCTTTGGTGTGCGTGTATCATCCCACGTTTATCAGCTCAAATATCGATAGATGCATTTAAGATGATGGTTTTACAACAAATGCCGAAGCAAAATGAATCCGCTTAGCTTTTGATGTAGCGTAACGCATTTAAAACACGCAAGAAAATGACATTCGTCAAGATTTATTCCATATAAGGCGAATTGTATAAAGCCTATTATATGGCCGATCCTTATGAATTGACCAAAGAAATCGGAGATATCCGTGTCTGTATCTATGTGGCTCGCCTCGCCCCCTACTAAAGGCAGCTCAGATTTCTCGGAAGCAGCATGCATGCTGCAGCGCGTAAGCGTTAAAAAAAAAAAAACAGATAGGCTAAGCCTATCGATAGAAAACTTTGTGTGTAGGCCGCCATTTGAAACGTGTCGGCTGTAGGCCCATCTCCATCGATCAAACAACTACCGGCTTTCTTACAGCCTAGCAGACAAATGTATTCAACCATCCTTGGCCTTTATTATTCCGTTACTGTCGACGACCTTCATTTCCCTTTGATTGATGGCAATGTCTCGGTTCTGTTCGTTTTGATTGTGATAAAGCCAAAGCCGAGCTAGCGGCTAAAGAGAAAATAATCCCGTCTGAATATGGGTGTAATAAAGCATATGCAGCCCAAACCGACTGTCACGAACTGCATCAAAGGATATACAGTTTGTTTGGGGTTTGGGACTTCGACAATTAGCAAAGCATTGAAATTTACCTTCGTCACTGTTCTCTAAAACATTCTGCACTCTCACGGAAACAGAGAAACTTTCTTAGATAGGCCTATATTGTGTCAGCATACAGCATTTCTGTTACCCTAATGCCGATGATATTTACGGATTCAGCCTATATTCTGCAACTGCATTGCCGGTTTCTCTAATATTGGCCCTTTTACACGTTACCTAATCAATTCCAGGTTTGTTTTTTGCCACGTCAGAAATATATAAACGTTTATTATTCATCAAGCTATTACCGGTTTCCACAAGACGAATGGCTGCAATTAATTTCACTGATGCTGCGCTTTTTGCGTCTACTAATCGGTAGGTTAGGCCTGAGCCTATATTTAATATTGAGGGGCGAGGCTTTCAAATGAGAAGAATAAGCAATTTAGCTAGCGTCAAAGAGGGGCCGGAGGCGGCACCACGGTTGAATAGTTGAATAGCGTGCTGTACGGTGCGGACGTCACAATCGAGAAGGAAGAAACTTGCCAAGTGGTTGACGACCTTGAAGAAATCTTTCATTGCCACGGTCATCAAGATTTCTACACTTTTCGGTCTCGACAACGTAATCCGGCCATCCTTTGGAGTGCCGATTGCATAACAACATGTCACGTGTTAATCTAAATTAATAGATGCTAGTTTCTGAATATCGATAGCGTAGCCTACCATCATAAATATAATAGTGAGGCATTCGAATCTTTCGTAGGCTATACACACTGCGCAATTTCAAACATAGAACGTGTCCGAGTTAATTTAATTCGTCGCAAATGTAGGCTATTCAGTTCTCCAAGTAGCTTACTTTTATTGATTGAATAATCTCAGTGTCGATGCTCTTAAATTCGAGAAAACTAGAATGGTAATATATACGAGACGACGTTGGGAAAGTTATCTTCTTTATGTTTCGCTTGGCTGCTGACTCTGTGAACTTTTGATAACAAGTTCGCTTTCTGGATCACGACCGAGGTTATGACTGAGGATTCCAGTGAAATGAGAATTAAAATTTCATCGATCGTTCTGCGATTTTTACCAATCACCCAAAACATATAATGACCACATTTAGGCTCACCGTCAGTTTTATTATCTATTCTCTATTCTAATATATATAAATTTTAGTCTATCATTTGATGTAGATAATAGTGTTAATTTCAGCAGCGACAACAGAAAAGCTAATTTGGTATCGTCTTATCGCTTATAAACAGTTGGTCCTCCCAGCAGAGTAAGAAGACACATGTATAACGACCCTGTTGGAATTCGTCCAGTCATTCGGTTCTGCAAGCGCCTTCCAACGAAAAGAGACATCTTTTCGGGGTCGAGGTTGAACGGTCGAGTGGCAAAGAAATGCTCTCTTGTCAGACGATAACACAGCACATCAAGCTTACTACTACGCTTCCATATCACCAAAATATTGCTAAGGTTACTTAGGGAAAAGCTTTCTTTTTGTCCTGTACTGTAAAATAAAGAATTCTAAAAACAAAACAAATTTCAAGTGGCCTAGAAGTCGTCTAGACAACTGACTTTGTCTTACGATGCCTCCCTCATTTTGTCTGGCCTCTGTCAGCTATTAGTTGTTAGAAAGCCACGCCGTCCGCCAGCAGAAGTGTGTTCCGACTAAAGCATTTGGCGGGCGGGCATCAAGAAAGTGATCTGGCTTATACAAACGTTTCCGTTGTTCCTGGAAATATGCCTCGACTCTTCTTTGACATTTTATATACAACGACGGGGTTGCTTATGTTCATAAGGCTGGCCGCTTCAGCAGAACACAATCGGCATCCAGAGCAGAGCAATGCGCGTCTTTATAGTGAAAATGTCAACCGGCTCCGAAACTATGGATTATGCGGAACTCCCCGACCTCGCGTTCATTACATTGGTAAGCTATCCTTGATTTTCATGAATATTTGTGTATAACTATAATTTTGTGATGGAATAATATAGAAGATCATCCAGAAGCGGATCCCAATTTGACTTACCTTCCCCCAGCCACGGTGTTGCATTGGTGCGACCCTTCAGGTGGATGCTGCTGGCATAAGAGTAAACGCTGCAGTCCTGTCAATGTATCAATCGTCCGAATTCTATTTTACGCCTTTTCGGAGCATTCGTTTCCATCCACTCCAGTCCGAATATACCAGTCACTAAATTTCACCAATCACACCGAGTGCGCGTGTTTGAATTTTAACGACGTCCCACGATAAATTCGCACAGTCACTTGTCAGTTTCTCCAATGATCCAATGATATACAGTCCCGTAATTCAAGGATGTTCGTACAGATTTCTCAGTCTGAACATATTTCAGCCATGCAGTCACTTGAAGTGGGCCAAGTGAAAGTCATCCAAAAGAGAAGATTTTCCGTCCTTATTCTTGCCTTCCGATGAAATGTTTTAAAATGGCCAATTCTTAATTCTTTCTTGTTCCAAATGAGTTTTTTATATTGCCAATTGCAAATCACAATATATTATCTCAAATTTGATGAAGCAGCCGAGTTTTCAATACACGTGAAAATAAAAAGTCTAGGAAATAAAAACATCTTTGAAGGACATCAGCATATTCAAATCTATGATGTGGGTACGCCCGGATGGCTGATGGGCGATGAAGGCCAACTTGAAATCCAACATGCGATCTATACGCACAATCAGACGCTATGTGACAGTCTTGATTTCCTTGATATAGACAGATGAGAGACATGCAAACATAAAGGCTGAAAGACATTTGAAATGTCTGAACCATGATCCAATTGCGTGGAACTGGTTGCGACCAGTCCAACATGCGGATCGTATAAGGCACAACGCAATGTGTCGCAGCAATGGGTCGCAGTCTCCACGTGGCGTTGCAGTCTGACTTCTTATTCGACCAAAGTCGAATGTACGACAAGTGAACTGGACTCTGAAGTACGACGATATTAGCATATACCAAGCGCCCACCAAAAGCAAGTGTACCGACATGTGCAAAGACTGTCGGTATATATAATCCTTTTAAATCATGAAAGACCTCCTGTTGGACAAAAAAACAAGAATTTTTTAGATATTTGGTTACAAGCTGTGCGAATCTAAGTCTAATCAATAACGTACTGTGAAAGATCGAGGCGTCTGCGATCAGATTTTGCTGATTTCTGAGAAACAACTGTAGGGTCTTGGATGGATTTCGATTTCCAGGCGAAAATAGTCAGAGCATGGAGCCATGATGGGCTAGAAGAGTTACTGCTGCTGCTGCTTGAGGAATCGTCCGAACAATAGGAGGATTGATGCGTTACTTGACGATGATCCATGCTGTTTATTGAGTTTTCAGTCGATACACGTGCTGGTACTGTTGGAAAAAGTATCGGTTTTCAGGTGTTCACAGCTCGACAGGCCAAGAAAGAATGAGCATGAAAAAGTTTCAGTTGCCAACATTTATATATTGCTCGCAAAAAAGCTTTCTCTCAAACTGCGGGAATCGGGGAATTTTTTAACCGCTAACAACAACTTGGCCTCGAGCATACAGTCTTGAGAATGTCTAACATTTGAGAAAGGTGCGGGAAGAAGGCCGACTATCCCGTGCAGGTTATTGTATAAGCAGTTCTTTGCTTCAGCCATAGCCTAGAGGCGAATGGAAATAGCGTAGGGGAATACCCATCTTAAAAAAGAAAACAAAAGTGGTACCAGGTGGTTACTGTGACGCGAACCTCCGGAGTGGGTCGCATTTAGTCACCTAGAACATTAGAGAGGTAGAGAAAAGGCGTGAAACAAGGGTTCAATCATTCGTCAAAAAAGCCGTGACATAGGCTATTAAACGAGTGACAACCCCTGCATGGGAAACTCACCTGCGGTCTGACTAACAAATGTCCGTCTTCCATGAGAGGCGGTTTGCAATAGACAGTATGGTCAGTTGGGTGGTCTTTTAAGCCTTTACACATTCTATTGGCGGAATGAGCCAAAAGATAAATGTAAATGAATGGGGGACTCCCTTCAAATGAAGCCTACCTTTAGAAGATATAAGCCCGCAGGCGCAAGGGAGGATGACGTTTAAATTTTATACGAGAAAAAGATGACTTGTTAATGTTTCACATACAGAGAATTTATTTCAGATTGGAAGTCAATAGCTTGTCTGGGTTTATTTTCCCCATTTATTGTTGTAAGCTTTGATTTCAAGGCGCTCTCCTGCGTTGAACTTAACACTTTAAATCAAGTTTTTTTTCTACAAGAACAGGCTTTGATCAGGAAGGCTTTTTTCCCCTCATCTATGTCGTGGCTGACTTCCCTTGTATGGTTTGCGTGCCCTAAAGTTTGAAAGTTACCGCAGATAAGGCAAATATAGCGGACTGGTGGATTGTTGCCAATAAACTTCCATCGGCTGTTGGCGCTGCTCGGCTCAGCCTCTGCCTTTCCAGGAAGACATTCATGGGTTTTTGCTGACTCGTCCATTGTTGTCTGAATCTTCTAGCAGATTGATAAGAGATATAGCGGTCTGATTACAATGTCACCAAATGTAGGGGTGATGCCAGCAGATAAGATCAAAACGGACACGGCATTCATTTCCCTTTTTTTTGTGCCTCGGTGAGCCTGACACCAATTCTCTTTAATTTAAGGTTAGAACTTTCAAGGCAAGACTTTACCTTGAATTTGACTAAACTTATAAAACCCCCGAAAATTCCCTTTAAAAAGTAAGCAGCCTTGCATGGCCTAGTTTTCTGACTAACTTGCAAATCAACTTATTTTCAACTTTTTACTGGGAATTCCCAATACCCTGAGGGCAAATTTAAAAAAGGCTATTGTGAGCCACTTGTAAAACAAAAATTCCCGTTCCGAATATGGCTTTGATGGTTGCGTGCGAGTTTCTATACTATAAAGTCCGCCTAAGTCCATTTGTTTTTTATATAGTTCGAATATACCTAAAAATATCAATGAAAGAAGTTTAATTTTTTTTTCTTCAAATTGACTGAACTTTTGTACGAAAAGGGCAACGAATTCCAATGGTAGAGCGAATGATCTGGGAACGCTATTGACATTGACAAACTGCTTCGCATAGAATTTAAAGGCTGTCTATGGCAGTCTGCAACAGAAACTGTGAACATATATAGTCTTGTGGTGTATATTTTTATAGGCTTTACGTTGTCTTCGATGTACCAAAGATCCAGCCATTTGGCGACTCTTATCGTTTGTTTGCCATCGACAACTATTTCGGTGAGACGTGGAAAAAGGCGACAAAAAGAGGAACATGCTAGCGACTCGGATTCCATCGTATCCTGCGTCACGTAGTTCTATTGTATCTTTCGCTTTCTCTGCGTCTCGATATATACTGCGTTAGCAACAGTTGCAATAGGGTAGACTCACCTTGTGGCGTAAATATTTCTCAACAGTTGGAGCGGAAGTATATTTTGTCCGTTATCAATTATACCTATTATAGGAATAAGGAATAGCCTATTGTTCAATTAGCAGAGATAACAAATCCGGGATTTATTAGCATGTCAAGTTTGATGAATGAAAAATACCGGATCTTTTTAAACAAAAGAAAAACGTCACGTTGAATTCCCCCGCATTACACGTTTCCTTGGCGGAAGCTCGATTTCTCTCTGCGGTTTAGAGGACAGCACAAGAAAGACAAACAGAAATAACAGAACCGGACCACCCCAAATGTGGTTACTGAAATATTATCAAATAGCGACACCATGGTGTCACTCCACAACTTAGCTAATATAAATGGCAAGATTTTTTAAAGAGTCATGCATTTGTTCAAAGACATCTGATCCGATGAAACGTGCTATGCTTCAAGGCGAGCTATTGAAATTGAACCAAACGACTATGGCCTTTGTTGACTGGCAGCAGAGGAGTTGGTTATCGACCGTGATAAGTGCAGTGTTCTTTCTGATTTTACATATCGCTCCCTCTGCAAACACCACAGAAGTAATTGGCAAACACGTTTCGTTTACGAAGAACTTGAAAACATCTGTAAAATGTGCTTGCCAATATCCACAGCCAAGATTGGTTCACATCGGTAAACTTATTCACACTGATTTTTTTTTTCATCGGATATTTGAATATTGATTTGTTTTATTTGAAAATCTCTGTAGACGAATTAGAAGAGTATCACGTCCCGAACGCAATCTTTGCCCCTCGGGCTTTGCTTATTCACCGCTGTGATCGGTCGGTTGGCTACTGCCACGCACCTGCCCATGTGTGCTCTTCTGTCGAGAGCGAAGAAGAAAACGTTACCTTCCACGTCAAGAACTTGTTCTCTCCGTTGAAGTCCCTGGTGACCATCACGTTGAGAAACCACACCCGGTGCAAGTGCACCAAGCCCCCAAGAACGTACTCAACCGACATTCCAATGTTAATTGACGAACAGCCGTGATGACGTGGCAAATTTGTGAATGAATTTTAAATTATTATTATCGATTGTATAACTGTGTTTGATGAATGCTGAATGGAATTCATTTGCCGTGTACCTGAATGGCTGTCTAGGCCTAGCTATATAGTAACATGAATAGGCTACAAAATTTCTTTAATTAAATTTGTTTGAATGCCAACGTATCGAGTGTATATACCGAAGAACCACTTGTAAATAGAGGTGTTGAATGGAGAGCAGATCTGGTTTCGCCTTTTTTCTATATTGATTTCACAACTTTAAAGAAATAAAGAAAAGATACGGGGTGTCTAATTTCAAAAGAGCCAAGTCTTGAACTCTGTTCTGTCAAAAACTGTTATCTTATTTACAAAGGCTATAGTCGTCTGGCGGAGAAATGAAACGTGTTAACAATATTAACATTGCAAGGGCGACGGGACCAGTCGGCGGACTGATCAGTCTCCATAAGAATTCCCGTCGTTGTATTGATTTGTGTCAACACAGTATGCCATATATGGTGCATTTATTTATTTGACGTGTAAATATTGGTGTGGATGACATTTTTGTTATCGGCTGTCGTCTATAGACTTTTTAACAAGTATAGGCGATTCATTATTCATTTCATTGGACATGAAGGCGAGTCCCCAAATTCTTAGATATGACTTCCTTTTTGGTGACAATATACATTCAATCAAGAAAGAGCTGGCTGGAAAAGCAGAAATTCGAGACCCGTTTAGTTTGGGAATGTGTGGCCCGTACATTTGTCTCTAAGGAAGATGGAATGGTAAGCGTTCGGATTTTGAATTCTAATGCATCACTGGAGAAAAAACTCCCCGCAGGAACAGGACCAAACGTGTTTCGTGACAAGTCTAGACATCTTGTCTGATGGCGGCCGTGATTTTCGCGTAGGTTGTCAATGAGTCACGGCGACGACACGGACTGGCAAAGAAAAAGCCTGCATTTCTGTCATAGCAAGGAGATACCAATCAATTTTATTTCTGCCATCCGATCGGTCAAGCCTCTGGTGGTTGATTTTCTTTTTGTCCAGACAATCATTTTCTAATTTGTCATCATGGCATCATCATGCTCGAAGAATCAATTTAATTTGTTATAGTTCTTCATAAATATCAATGAGGGACTCAACATCAGATCTCATTGCAAATAATCTTTTCAGCAAGTCCAAAAATGGATTGTTGCCATTTTTTTTCAGAATCACTAAGTACTGATACATTGTGCACCGGTTTGGTATAGACTGGGGGATTTCCAGTTTAGAAATTCGTTATATTTTGCTTTTGGCGAATTGAATTCAGGATGTTGACTTGTCTGAAACACGAGTAATTACAAGTGTATAAAAGGTAGAATTTTGTCTAAATCAAACCGGTCTTGTGGAAAAAACCCAGCACGCGCGTGCAGTTATAATTGTGCGAAATTAAGAAATGTAATTAATCACTTTTCGTCATCATTCTGCATGCAAACCGCAAATTTGCTTGCGGGATTAAATGCCGTTCAAGGTCAACGGAAGTTTCCTATCTATTAAGATCTCGTTTTTAATACTGTCTACCTTTTCATTCTCTGAATAAACTTCGTAACAAGTCTATTGATGACTAAATAGACGCCTTGGTGAATATTAATATTTTTTATGACGCGGTAATGAATTATAAACATTTTCTCTGCGGATTTGTAATATGTTGAACGAATAGAAAATGAATCCTTGACCTTGATGAACAAGTAAAAAAACCGTTCCGGTTTCCGGCCCATTTTTTCTTTCTGCCGGGAGTACTGACGTCAGCATCAACGGATGGTGAAAGGGGAAGATTATATGGACATGTTTGGAGAAAAAGGGGGAAAGCCCGGACCTTGCGTCATCTAAAGTATTCCTAAGAAAAGCGGCCTTTTTGCATATAAAAAGCCGGCATTTGCTACATTATCGGCAGTTTGTTCCTGATGCTTCGACCAGCAAGTTCTCTTTGGATATATAATTTCGTCTTGCAGCCGTGAGCAGAAATGGCCGGCGTTGTGATTTCAGAAAAACCCAGTTTCTCAATGTTTTCCCGTCTCTTTGGTTGCCTTCTTTTCGTGATGCTCGTAGCATTGGTGAATGGAAATAAGTCTATTAAAGGGCATGTCGTGAAAACTGTTGCTTGGAATAAGAATATCAACACGTTCAAGGACTGGACATGCAGTAAACCACAACCACGGGTGGTTCATATAAGTATGTTTATTAAATTTACTTGTCCCTGTAATTGCTTGCATAATAATTTTGAATATTTACTCATCAAACTTAGACGATCTGGATAAGTATGCTGCCCCTAATGTGATATACATTCCATCAGCGGTCGTAATTTATGAGTGTGGAAAATCTGCCGGCTGTTGTCAAAAAACGGGGACGGTATGTACGTCGGTGGAGTCAGAAGAGGAAGAAATCTTTTTTGTCATCCAGACTCATATAACCGGTTTCGACCCCGTGGCGAGGACACAGAAAAAGAACAAAAAGAAGACGAAGATTATGTTGAGAAACAGCACGCGCTGCGAGTGTGTTGGTAAAATTGAGGGAAGAGCTAAACGGTCGCCATTCGTAACACAATTGGATGGTGTTACATTATTTTAGCTAACTGATTTGAGAAATTTAACTGACTGCAAAAGCTCCAAGCAATTGTGATATTTCATTTTATTTCGCCATATTATAGACCTGAAATGTATTATTTATGGATATAATTGCAACTCGTCCGTCCAACCACGCCACTTTTTAAGGCCAGATTTTAAACTATTTCTTTTCCTTCTCGTTAAAAGTATTGCCAAAATTGTATATTTTATGCGTGCCATTTGCCGTGTATTTATTGTCGTTTTTTATCGCAAGAACTTTTTTCTACTATTAAACATAACTTAGGATACACTGTGTAGCCTATGTTACGAAAGTGCGTGTGCAAAATATCGTTGCCTTTAGGAAGTAATAAATAAATCAAGTGCGCAGATTTTATAACCTCTTTCTTTGAGATGAGTTTCTAGCGCGCTGTATAAGATTTATGGCACCTCGCAACGATGTCACATTTTGCGACAAAGGGCAGTATTTCAAGGTTGCAAAAAGTTTTTTTTATTTTTTACTCAGACGGTTATTCTATTATTTAATCGTATCAAGTTTAATTATTGTGAGCCTTGGTTTTCTATTTTATAACAAGAATTCTAACCAAGAAAGTTTTTTTCGGCTTGTCATTACTCTTTCTTTTTCTTTTTCTTTTTTTTTCTTTTTCTTTTTCTTTTTCTTTTTTTTTCTTTTTCTTTTTGTTTCGAGACATATTATTAACTGATTGTCACTACTGATGCCAGTACTACTTTGTATTCAGAACGGCGACGGGTACGAATAGAAACAGGTCTCATTGACCACACGACCTTTCCCAAATCTTCGTGGGAGTTATCATTAGTTAAAGGTTCTGATGTCGACCTTGCATTAGTCCCTTATAAGTTCTGTGGTGTGTTTAGCGGAAAGAATATCACATTTTTAGGTAGACGAGATAAAACTGTTTTGGCTTATACGGGCTCGCCTAAAGAGGTCTTCAATACGGACCTCGTCACCTTAGAAATCCTTTGCATATTCCGTTTGTCACTACGTGTGGACTCAAAAATGTTCATTTAAAGTCTATGATAATATAGACGTAAGGAAAATACTTACACTAACTGCGATTTCATGTTACAAGGTCACTTTGTTGGTTCCGCCTTGCATGGCGCCTTCTCAGTAATTAAATGTATATATTTCTCAAATAATGTCTGGGTCAGAAGGGAAAATTTACAATAATCCAAGGAGACTCGATCAACAAGTTAGTCTACTTACCTTACATGTATCATTGTAATTTTATTCTGTGGTGCTGCTTTCGCTCGTTCAGTATACCTTCATCAAAATGACATTGCAATATATCCCCCCCCCCAAACGCTAAGCTACCGCATCGAATTTTTTCAAGCGTAACAATTTCATTTCGCAAATGATGATTGTAAAAAGAGTCCGAGACTATAGCTTACTACACTTTACATCTACTATCATCATATTTTAATTATAATGCTCAAAAAGGTGTCCTTTTATTCCCGTTTGTCGAGCATAAGGGAATGTCACTCAGTTAGGCACCTACAAGTAGGCCTATTTGTTAATAAAAAGCTTTGTAAATTAAGCTTTTAGGTGCTCCAGAGTTGATTGCTGTTTACCTCGAACGCAAATTTTTATCAAGCATATATATAATTCTTAGTTAACCTCATTTCACCAATAATCCACCAATTGGTTAGTGGTACGTAGTACCTTCATTTTATATATTAATTCTACTGGTAAATAACCCCAGGAAGTGTAACCTTGTTCCTCCATGATTGTGTAATGTAGGTAGGTAACGAAGTGAAATATCTAACGAATAAACTGGTATTTTTGTCTTCGACATCTAATTATTCTTTTTTAGCATATTTGCTTTGAGATTCATTTTTTTTCTTATTGAATATTGCCAACTAAAATCATTTGACAGCAGGAGATTAGAAACTCTTGAGAAAAATGCATAATTCATTGTGTATGTACCTCTTTTTTGGATTAAGAATGGTCTGGCAGAACGGGGAAACAGGTCTCAAGAATTCATAGCACGAACGAAATCATCGCCAAAGAAAGTCAACTACTGTGATCTTGTTAGACGCCAGTTGGTGTAGACAAAGCAAGGTTTCTTATAAAAGCTAGTTTGCAAACTTTAGTGACAGGGCAATTGTGCTGCCCTCCTTTTTTATCTTACCAATTTGGTGAGTACACAGTAACCCCCGAACTGGTTGAATTAGCGGGAGTTTCCCTGCCTCGTTTCGTTAACTAAAACCCCTGAATTGTAACATTTTTCTTATTGACATTTTCTTTCATTTTCAATTCATTTTCCAAAAGAGTATACCCTTCGTTTTTTATAAACGAAGGGTAAAAATTCAAACTAGTTGTTTTCTTCCTGAATAATTTTGAGATCGAGAAGGAGGGAATGTAGATTTATAAAAAACAAATACACAAAAAAAAAACAAAAAAAAACAAAACAAAACGTCAATAGGCTAGACAATCGGTTGAAACAAGTTGAATCCTTTTTACGAGGATTACAAGCGACTTGTTACATCGATCGTACACAGCTGGGAGATTTTCCTCTATATGAGCAATGTAGTAGCCTACAATTTGAAAAGGAGAGAAAGCTGAAACAAGCTCGAAAACGGGCTTTGGATCGTGTATCGCAAGTAAGGTCTCAGGTGGAAATGAAATAAAACAAAACTCATCAATTCCAATGTGTAATTTACCCTATAGTGATGAGTTTGCATGTAACAGGCTTGACTTTATTTTCAATATAAGTCATCATCAATCTACAAGTTCTTGTTGGATTGCTCCAATTTATGTTGGACTTTTAATTACAATTAATCGTACACCAGACTAGCATCTAGTTAATACGTAAAAGGAGTGGCTTTATGAGGGCTTCTGTAGAAATCAATGGAAAACCCTTCTCGTTCCTTCTGATAGCGTTGTTGCCTTATTGGTCACATAGTAAGATGTGGTGAGCGCTTATAAAAAGGGACGACTTCAAGTACTTCTCCGTAGTTGATGTTGACTGAGTTGATCATGTCATCCGCCCAATACTAAAGCTTGCAATGTTCTTTGCTATTGATTGATTCATCACTTTGTGAACAGAACTCACCGGCAGTGGATACCATATTAATTTTCGAAAAGGATATAATATTTTACTGTTCAAAAAAGGAAATATGTAAATAGAATGTGTTCAAAATATCTTGTACGAGGATCTACATAAGTTTCTGGACGCCACACGGAATATAATATCAACATTACTCTTATATAACAATTATACTATTTAATTTATACTACTGAGCCCTAAGAAGAGCTTTCCGTAAATACCAGACATCATGTCTGGCACTGGGTCCAAAACGGAAACTTGACATCCTAGAGCTCTAGGATGTCAAGTTTCCGTTTTGCCATTTTCTAATTAATAATACCAATTTGTATTGTTTATATCTTTAATGTAAAATTTGTTCAATGAAAGGAGGCACAGTGTTCATTTTACCAAAACCTGATTTTTTAAATTGTTAGAACACAAAGTGGTGAAAACAAAAACGGATCTTAGCTTATTATGAAAGCCTCAGTTGCCAGACATTCTGTCTGGTATTTTCGGACACCTCTTCTTAGAGTGAGCTATGAAGTCGAAGACGAAAGTTGGACCTTTCATTGTGTGATAATAAATGGTGTTAAACGACTGCGAATATATGGTTAGTATATTCTCAATAAATTTTAAATGATAGAAAAAATCTGCGTCATTTCTCCTGAAACATCAGGCCTATGAGGTTAATTTGATATTTCGTCACTTTCGGTTCCCTTTGATTGGCAGCATTTTAGAAAAAAAATATTAAAATCCAATTTGGCTTATTAGAGATTCTGGAATCTCTAATGCTAATAGCTGTGCAAGCCCATATATCGTTCCTCGAGGCCCCTGATATGTTGCCAGGGATCGCCCATTCAAAGGGCGAACTCTTTCCGTATAAAAACATGTTTAAATAACTGTGGTTTTATTCCAATGAACAGTTTCTCACAAGTTAAACCTAATAAATCAACCATAGAGTGTAGTATGGAACGAAACGCTTCATCAAGAGTTAATCCCTCGGGGATGAACCCAAAATTGAACCAAATGGTCAACACCCGGGGGTCGGAAACTTAAATTTTATGCTGCCCTCCTTACTTTTTCCTAAAGTAGCCTATAAATTTGAGTTGCCAGTCCCTCTTTAACACCGTTAATAATTAAACGATCTCATGTGTACCTCAAATGTATCCTTATTAGTTACAATTCCCACAGAAAGTCGTCCAATGACTCTGGAAAAGAACGAACTGGAAGAAAAACATATGATGACTTTATGATCTTTCCCATCTGGGTGTGGACTTCGAAGCTCGATTGCCCCTTGGGTAACTTTTAAATATATTTTCAATTGAAACAATGAGGCGGCGACGCATTGAAAAGCTCGTTACACAGCACTTGCAAGCCCGTCAAACAAGACAGATTCTGGCGATTGCCGAAGAACTTACAACAAAACTTACTCACGACCTTCATGGTGACGATGGAAGAGTGCTGCTGGTGCTGGGGAAACGAGATTTGGGATGGAGTAGACGTCTGATTTGGGAATAAAAAATAATAAGAACGTCACAAGAAAAGCTGATCAATTCCCAAAATGGGTAAAGTCAGTGGGAACGGGGCTGCTACTTGTTATAAGCAAACCAAGCTTAATTAAAATGATTAAAACGTAACCAGTTTTAGATCAATTTCACCACGAATGTATTGTACTTTTGGAAGGCAAATGCATGGAATGCCAAGTTTTAAACTTGAAATGTCGCGGGATATTAATACCAATAAACGTTGCACTATATCACAAGGCTATATATTTGTTTTAAAAATGGCGAATATAAACAATTTATCTGCGCTCTTGGCTCAAGCTCTGACATTCACAGCGTAAATGATTTGTCATAACGATTTCCTTCTTCATTTTTTTGCCTCGGATAAATTCTTCAACGATAAACGTAACCTCCTCTTCCTCAGCCGACGAGCAGCTTTGACCGTTCTTGCAACAGCCGATTGAATTGTCACAACGTTTGACTACGGCGGCATGTGGCAAGTAGATGGCTGATGGATTATAGTCAATGTATTCGTCCTCTGTCACAACCAGTTTACAAATAAAGTTGATTTATCTGATCAGAAAACCTGAAACCGAGCTAACAATTTTACCTAAGTATATGAGACGTGACTGGGGCTTGTTGCAATTCCACTCCTTTAACACTTGATCAATGTTCTTCCTGAACGGAACGATGGTCTTGCTTTGGGTAGGTAAAGTGTATCCAATTAGAAGCAGAACGGCGCAGGCCAACTTAATTGAGCGAACGAAGATGAGCCAGCCCATATTTAAAAAGTTCGAATGTCCACTTGCTATGTGCGATAGATCCTCTCAAGCGGGAAGTTGGAGAACGACTGGTGAAGCTGCGTTAGGTGCGAGACTTTTATCTGCATCGTCGATTTTTTACCACTAGGCCCGGAAGACTCTTTCGCAACTAATATGGCTTTCGCTCGACGCACGAAAGGACGTATATAGTTTGCCACCCGATTATACGAGTCTCGTCGCGCCATAATGCCAGAGGGATATACTGTCTGGCGAAAACATGACCTTATATTATTTTTGATAAATTGAAAAGATCATGCAAGAAGTGTCATACAGAATGATGGAGTATAGTCAGCACCCGCCACCAATATCGAGTCATAGGGGACACTGCTGCTGTTAGGCATTTGCCAAGGAAAGTAGCTGGGTTTTTACTTCTTTGCCCAAAATGCAATGGGGCAGTCAATCCGGATTCCGATCAGTAGTTCAGTCGTTACAGGATCTTGAATATATATTTTAATGGGTTGACAATGATGCTGATCTGTGTTGATTCGTAGGTTCTTTGGTGTTTTTTTTATTAAGTTTTTTATTAGTGATTGCCAATAGGCTACTATGTGGAGTGTATACCATACGACGTAGACTATATATGTATTAGGCTAAGGGCTGTGGTGATTGCAAACCCGTTTTCAAAATAGTTTTCATGGTCTTTTAATTGACGCAGAATGCTGGCTATTTCCCGTCAATCCATCATTTTTGGGTGCTAGTAATTCTCTATTTTCTTCCTTATAGCTGGTGGTATATATAACCTATCCAATAGCCATACGCGTTAAAGCAGAAATGGTTTTCCCCGTTTCTTTTAAGGTGGTTTGAATATTATTCTAAAGCACGCAAACACAGGTGGCATAAATCAACAAGGATTCGGAGAAACTTGCTCAAGACTTGTTGCCAAATTTGTTGCAATATTGCAAAAGGAAGAACCCCTTTTATACTGGGATAAAAAAACCACAAGAAATTCCTAGAAGAACATTCACACTTACAGTCCGCAAGCACCTGAAGATGACACGTTTTGCAAGTTTATTGGTTTTTTTACGCTCGAAGGCCATAGGAAATTCCCTTTTCAACGTTGAAAAGGACCGCAACAGTAGAAACCTTCATCCGTAAATTTCTTGCGGCTTTCATCCATTCTTTCGTTAGCCTACTCGGGAAACTCAGAGATCGTGCAGAACCTCTCAAGAGAAATGCTAATTTTATTTCCAAATTATGCGATAGCTAGGTTCAACGTTCAAGGAAACGGTTGCACTGTTCAAGATCATTTAGAGAAATCCCGTTGACGCGTTCTTTGGTTTACTTTATGGCCGTAGCGTTCCAAACCGTCTGGGAGTCTCTCCTCTGCGTCGATTTCAGGCCAAACGGAACAGTCTTTTAATTGACTTTTGTTGCTATGCGTCAGCCAGCCAGTTGGTGGAAAGAAATCGACTCTTCACAGTATTAAAGGAATGGTGAAAATAAAAGAGAAACTGAACAGTGGGTCAATGGCGTTTTCCAACATTTATTAGATACTCAACACGTACGTCAACCCCCTCAGATACATCGCACTCATATTCAAACAAAGCCAGCAGGTGAGTCGTCAAATTTTTAATATTTCTCTATAGTAGGTTACTATGTACAGTATCCTGCAATAGTCAATTGGGGTCCTATGGATTTATAATGTCCTATAGCAATATAAGGTGTTAGTTTTGGCAAATGGGTTAAAGAATCGGTAATTTCTCCTTTTTCTTCACTGGCGCCATTGAAATAAACTGTATAAATGATTTATGAGGTCGGAATTTTGATGGCAGGATACTATACTGCTTCAAGTACGACAAGACTATCTCGCCCAGTCGAAATCACTCAACCAAGAAGCCCTTCTTGATCGCAAGTTGTTCCGGCCGACACATTCGCAAATGGTGTGATTCTGCAGTGGCACCGTTATTTTCTTCGTTCTCTTCTCTCTCTTATTGTGCTTCGGTTTGTGACTATGCGATTCGCTGGAGATGAGGGCTTGGACGGCATAGCTGACGGTCTCTTCCTTATGCTCCACAGAAGTACAAGTTTGCCCCGGGATCATACAGCAGCCGGCCGCATCATCGCAGCGATGAACCAGTAGAGCTGACGGAAAGTACAAGACATTGGGTGCAGCATATTCTTCCATTTGTCCTGTCCATTCCAAGAGAAATTTGCAGGTTTTATAAATCTACACTTAAATCAGTGTCCCCCTTTCTCTCTCTTTCTCTCTTAAACTATACCGATGTAAACTAAGCGGGGCTGTGGGATTTTGCAAGTCCACTGTTTAGCTGTATGCACATTCTTCTTGAAATTGATCCTTTTGTTCTCCGTTTTAAAGCCGGTCGTCAAGTTGGCTAATAGCACCGAGAGTAGAAACACCGTCATCCATCCGCATAAGATCAACGATGGCCCTCGATGGCCGGCCGGTGCACAGTAAATCATCACGTCACTATTAGACGCAGTTACCACCAGTCGAACGGTCAAGACACAATGATACCTCGCGGGGTACTGGTTGTTCTGTTTTATATGTGTCGCAGCTCTGGCTTCAAGTCTTGTTTTATTTCTCCTTGCGGCCAAGTAAGACGGCCAGAGGGGCGGGACTGTCTAATAGATGAAGTTTCTGCCGACTTTAGATAGGAAAATCACCATATAGTTGAGGCCTGTTGGGTTCGGCCTACTCGGTAGGCTATAGACGCTAGATCAATGTCCTCGTCTCAAAAACTCCCCAAGCTGGTGTAGCTATGGGAACATAGAGGGTGCTCTAGGTTTGTTTGTAACACAGCTTTCTTATATTTGTACTTGTATGTTATACGGGTCTCTGAAGTAAATGGAATTCAATACTTATTATCGGAGAGTCACGTAGACGGCGATGTCAAGGAGAGCCAGAAAATCATTTGTACAAAGTCAGAATAAACGGCGTGAGACTGCAGCAAACAAACGACTCACCCGCTTCTATATATCGTCCGTGATGTGTAAGGTGCTGTCTGTCTACCTTCTTTCTCTGCTGAGCTTTCACCACGTCTTCGAAAAATACAAGTGCCAGACGCTATGAAAAGTCACGTTCGTCAAGCTCAACAGATGGTGCCGATCAAATGTCTTGGAAATGTGTGTCACCCTTATAGTGTCATTTGTACTTGTAACATTATAGTTTTTAACGCTATATACACAAATTGATGAAACATATGTATAAGTGAAATTATTAGTTTTAAATGGTTGCAGGGGGGCAGACATTTGTAATACTTTTTTATAGGTTGGTGCTTTGCTCGATCCGTGTCAGTAACCGAAGTCTTAATTTAAAATGCGGGCCTCACGACAAGGGCTGGAGTATCGGTTTCCCAGAGGAACCGCTCGTATTCAGCGACGAAGTTTTTACTGACAGCTCAACAATGGACACAGGGATACGCGCTGACGGGGATTTCTTGATTTTGGCATATTAGGGAAAGGTGCGGCCCCAAAAACTGTCCCCGTTACTATTTGTCCTTTTCTTTCGAAGGCTGATCGCCAAACATCAAGCAGTGCTTCCACTTTCACAGGTCGGCTGACGGTCAAACAAGGTATCACACACACAACAGCATCATAGTAACTGACCTACTATTACAAGGAAATGTTTCAAAGGAAGAGGCAAGTAACTGTTAGTTCGTTGAATGAATCTACGGTAAAATACGGAAGATAAAATTTTTGCCGAAGATAACACTCATCTGAAGCCTACTGGATAGATAAAAAGTGAATATATTCCAAGCTATAAATGAATCCATAAAGTCGGCCATTTGCGAATAAACTGAAACCCTTTCCTACAATATTCCACCTACTAGGGCATAGTTGATTATGTAAGCTTTCTATGTATTATTAGCCGGTTGTACATTATTACATAACGACTCTAAAACGGAGTTTTAGAGTAAAGTTTTGACGCAAGGTGGCTGCCGTTTTCGTCTTCATGGTCTGTGGTATCTCACCTGATCAGTTGAGTTTCAGTAAAACTTTCGTATACTACCCGACGATTTACTTTTACTATTTCCCGACGATTTACTACCTAACCCTGCGCTGCCAAGAGGTGACCTACCCTACAATTACTTGATTTTAACGCATTATAATATATAATACAACTAAGCCTAACCTAACGTAAGCTAACCCAACCTGACCAATAAAAATATTTAGAAGTAAATGCAATCTGTTAGAGAGTAAACCAAATTTGCAAGTGTAAGTAAATCTGAAGGTAGTATAGTATAAGTTTAGCCCTCAGTTTTCTATGGCGCGCCGTTTAGTTCAGGCCGATTTTTTTGTGAGAAGAGATGGTCTCGTGCGTCATCTAGCGGTCATTTCCCAAAGCACCAGATTTTCCGAAATAATTTCTTGCATCGAAAAACTTTTTTCCCCGAACGCGGTCGGCATTGCCTCCATATGTACAGTACCCACCGCGAAAGAATGGACGACCCCCCTTTTTTCCCGGTTTTAACATGGCAGCAAATGAGAGAGCAAAATCATGCCCCCGGGCAAGTAGGGTGTGCAATTCCAATGAAAAAAACTCAGCGAACTTATTACGATGAGTTGTAACTGCTGAATTTTTTTCGATTCTGAAATATTAGAGGTCTTGCACCAGGGAGTGGGTTCACCAGTCCAAACTTGGAACTTGCGAAAAAAGGGGAACCGCCATTTAACAAGCAGTCCGCGAGTCAAGCAGTCCGAGTTGGTGTGATGTGACTTTTTACAATGTTAGTAAAAACTATTAAAAACTATTATTTGATAGTTCATTTTGTTCGCAAAGACAAGAAAATGTGATTAAGACAAACCGCGATTTTGTATTTCTTGCAGTTTAGGAGATAATAGCGATTTTGTAAAATCATTTTTGAAAATTTTCGAATATTGTGGCATTTTCGACACAAGTAAAAAAAATTTTTGGATGGGTTAAAAATTAAATTAAAATAAGCATCAGATAGCCCAGGATTTTATCTTTCATTTGCCTGACTTACAATATTTTACGACTTACTGTTACGGAGCTAAAAAATAATTAGCAAGTCCCTATATTTTGCCGACTTTTCTGGCCATTGCCGAGTCAAAAGCGAGTCGTTTTCCCCCCTGCAGGCCTTTGAGCCGGCGAGCTAGGGGCGACTCGTTGATGGGTAGTAATGTCGGCAAAATATAGGGTTTCTTATTTATTTTTTAGCTCGGTAACCGTTGGTCGTAAAATATTGTAAGTTGGGCAAATGAAAGATGAGATTTTGGGCTATCTGACTGTTATTTTATTTTTGATTTTAACCCATCCTGAAATTTTTTTTACTTGTGTCAAAAATTGTCATTTGTGGAAACCCCTCTCTGAAATATTGTGATTATCTCCTAAACTATAAGGAATAGAACATTGCGGTTTCTTTTAAACAATTTGTATCATCCTGGTGAACAATAAAAGCTATCTATTTGTTTAATTCGACCATTTTAAAGAACACCCACTAAAAGACATATCACACGAAGCCTGCTGTTTTGGCCTGCTTGACTCGCGGACTGCTTGTTAATACCTTGTAAAATGTAAATGAGGACGAAAAGTGCCAAGCCGTAGAAAATTCATAAAAAATTGGAGATAGCCTAGCTATTTCAGTTTTCTAAGTTTCACAAGATTTAAAAATCCTAGCTTCATGACTATGCAAGGAGCGCAGTGGTAGGATTTTTTTTCTTACCCCAAAAAACTACCAAAATAACGTTTTTGCTATGACGTTTTTCGCAAGTCCTAAGTTTGGACTGGTGAACCTCCCTGGTGCTAAACCTGTAACATTTCGGAATCAAAAAAATTCAGCAGTAATAGCCTAACTTAGGCTATTATTATATATTAGCCTACCTAGCAAGTTCATGATGTAGGCTACTTTTGATCAACCAGGAATGTATTGACGTCATAAGCTCAAGTTCAGTTCAAAGTATTGGTATCAAGGACGATGATGACGTTGTTTACTAACATGTGAAGGTTAACCATCCACCATTCCTTGTTTACTTTCACGCTATTTTATGAAACGAGGAAGTAAACATGTAATGTCAACGAGAAGGCGGTTTCACCTAATATCTGCATGCGTGAGGACGTTATGGAAGCAACCTAACCTGGCCATGAAGATCTCCAGTCGTAACCGGTTTGTTACTATATCAGCCACCTATATAACATCATTTATCACCACAGCTATCAAGACATTTCATAGAAACTTTCTGAACGACCACAAACGATAGAGCTTAGTTAAGGAATAATAGCTATATCATTATGAACACTTCATCATCAGTAAGTTATCTATTATCAATTCCGATAAATATAATAAAATAAGTTTTAAAATGTCGTGAATCCTAAAAAATGTTAGTGTCATTGGTCTTACTTGGATTAAAACCATCAAATGTCAAATTAAATGGTTTAGCAGGATTTAATTAGAAATAGATTTCCGTTTTTAAACCGCCAGTAAATAAAAGTTGCATTATCTTATCCCAATTTAGATGTCTGATAACTTTAGATTATGTATTTTTCTTGAATAATTTAAATGATTTTCAATATCTGACTCTAACAGGAATTTAATTTTCTGATACAAATAGGTGAACAATACCGTCGTAATTGTATTGGATATCAACATTGTTGTAACGAGATACCCCGAAAGAAAGTGACCAGCTGCAGATGGAGTGACTTTTTAAAATGAACGATGTTCTACAAATCCTCGATTACGGCCAGAATTCCGCAGAAAATTTTGCCGTGAAAAATGTTTGTTTTTCTGGATATTTATCATATCCCCTACAATTGTTTGCCCAGTGTTGCAGATGCTTTGACATATTATACAGCCTACGTATATAAAAAGCCAAACTGAAGTTTAAGCTGCGAGTTAAAGTGAAAAAAAAGTTACAGTAGGCCTAATATAGAAGTACCTAATGTTAATTGAAAATCAAATTCTGTTCTGTTGTAATTCAAACCGATGCAAGAAATGTCACGCCCCCAGTACGTAATTCTTTTTTTTAAAGTAAAGAATATATATCTAGAAATATATCTTCAAGTATAAACACCGCCGGTAATCATTTATCAACCGATTAATTTAAAACAAAACACATAGAAAACGACTTTTTACTTGAGAAGACCAATTTTAATTGAAGGGTTATGGGATAAATGGGAAACAGGAAACTGGGCAAGCCCAAATTTGAATAGCTGAAAATCTTGTGAGAGTGAAGTCGGAAGAAAATTGAGACATCACCATTGAAAGTGGAACAAAAAGAATTAAAGCCGAATATGGGAGAGGCAAACGTTATTTCTATACTTTAAGTTCTCGCCTCAATTAAAATTTTCGACACGTGGACGATTTTGTACGTTTGGCCATAATTTAGAATGTTGAAAAAATCGCTTCTTTCGTTCGCCGAATGATGTTCATTGCTTCCGGAAAGTAGGCTCATACTGAAAAGTATCGGTTTTACCGCCGTAGGCCTACTCTCTAGAAAATAGTGTTCACAAAATATGGGGAAAGGTGAGCAATTTGTTTCGCAATCAACGTCAAGACCTTTTTGTTTGGATTTCATTCATTCATAGATTTCACAGAAAAATAGCACAAAAAATCCTTTGACAATAAATGGCCGATAGCTTGAATGAGATTCCCCTGAGATCTTTTTTTGATAATCGTTTGATTATATATTCTCGAATCTCGTGTGATTAGTATATATTTTCAAATCTTCGAATTCCGCTCCGAAAAGAGAATAGTTTCTCAACTGTATAGGCTACTGTCTCTATTACAACACGTTGTATGTGATGTAAGCAGATATTATCTAGTAGCTTGCTGTATTTGTTTGAATTAGCAATAAATAACATTTCGGGTCGACGAAACAAATGAGTTTTAAATTCAAGTAAAATTTTTAAAATCTTATTTGTGTTTGACATTTTAGTCGCAATGCACTTTTTACCACTATTTTTCGCATAATAGTCCTAATTTCTTAAGTATGGGAGCAATGATAGAATGATATGAAAAGTATTGCTTTAGTAATAACTGTATTTCATCATAAAAATGACAAACCAAAATCTACAGCAAAGAACTTGGACTGAAAAGATAGGCAACAAATTTTCATTTTAGGCCTATAGAGGCCCTAGCCCAATAGCAACCAATCGTTTCGATTTGTTTCGACATAGCTATCAGTGCGCTCAAAGGAAGATCCGTCCATCTCTTCGTGAGAAGTGCTTGCTGACAAAGCAATGCTAACCAGCATAACGGTGACCAGCAATAGCATCTATAGGGTTCGATAAGAAAATTGCTCGTTTAATCCTTTAAAACTATAGTTAAATGATTGAATATATGATTGTTGATTGATATAGTGAATTCATTGATATATTTAAATAGTGATGATGGATGTAAACTTACGACTAGAAATCGTGACATGTCGTTTTTGGATGTAGGTTATTGTAGAAAATAGAAAAATTGTTAGCTTTTCCGTAAAGAAAATACTACTTGCTAGTCCAAAGCTAAGCTGATCAGCTTTTATACCATTTGATCAACAAAGGATACAGACACCACCATTTTATAGCTACAAGTGTTTTGTAGGTGCGTCGCAGTTTCCAGAAACAGCTGCTGTTTTCAATTTCATTCGTGACGTGTGCAATAAAGAACAATTTTCAGTGTAATGAAAACTACCAGCTCATCAATCCATCAATTTAATTTGATTTCAAATAATGGAAGCTAATAAGAATACTTACTTGTTTTGATAAATGTTTTTCATTTTAATTTTTTTATTGACCAACTGTGTGTCTTATTATATTTTTTGTTTCTTTTGCCACAACTTTTTCAAACTGAAATTTATGCGTAAAAAAGTATCCGCTCTGCCGAGAGGATCTTGTGCAAATTAAACGACTTTATCTCTCGGGAGATTACTACACGATGTAGGCTATGTGATGTAAGCATATATGAGCTAGTAACTTGCTGTATTTGTTTGAATTAGCAATAATTAACATTCCCTATCGGCCAAACAAAAAGTAGTGTGCAATTCAAGTACAATATTTGAAATCTTATTTGTGTTTGACATTTTAGTCGCAATGCACTTTTTACCACCATTTTATCGCATAATAGCCTAGTTCTCATTTTTTCAAAGAACGCTTATTGATGTTTTTTTCCAAATATTTCAATTATTTTTTCTAATTGACCATTTTGAGAATTCTATACACACAGTCCAAACTGTTTATCGCGAACTACGCTCGTTCGAAAAATTGTACAGTTATATTCAAGTGTTTTCTTATCTTGCTCTCTAAAAAATAGTGATAGAGAATAGGCTCTTCAAGCTTGTTAAAGTGTACACATGTGTCTAATGAAACACAAGACCAAAGCGTGCGAGCTCCATTCACTATACAATACTTTTTAGAGAACGCTTGCGATGGAGGACAAAAGCAGCAAACATATGGTTCGTTTTTATGTTATTATTTGGGGACAATAATATATTTAAATATCTTTCAGTGTTCTTTTCATAAAAAAGATAGTTTAGAGGTACCGAGCTATTGTTCACATGTAAAAGTTTTTCTAACTAGACTATGCAGAACACAAAACGAAGGTTTTCGTATTAAGCTACCGAACTGTTCTCCAGGTGTCAACTTTAAGCTATTTTCTGAATGACAGCACACTTGCAAGTATTATGGCGTAGTTTACCATGCTCATTCTTGTTGAATAAGCAAAGCGATAAATATAATAAAACTTCAACTAACCCAGTAGCCTACATTTCACATTTTTGAACGATATATTTCTTTAATTTGTCGAAATATTCTATTAATCAGAATTTCGAAACAGATTTTAGAACAGAAAACTTAACAACGTATTATCCCGAGCCCAAATAAGAACGGGAGTGTTAAGTTTAAAAAGTATAGCCTACCATAAGTTATACCAAATTGAAAATTTTAAAAGAAAAAATTGAATTTCATAAAATCTAGTCATTAAGCCTTTTATATCATTACGTGGCTTTATTTATTTATTATTCTCCCTTCTTTTGTTTCTTTCTCCTCCTCCAATTTTTGTCCGAACACCCTCTAAGACTATAACGAAGCAGTACATGTACTGATTCATTGCTTGTAGTGCACTACAAGATACAGACAAAGAATCTCCTTGTCTTATTTCATTACCATGGCCTTGAGCCATCTCAGTTCTTTTAGACTCGTAATTGTCATTTATTAAGTCGATTAAGCAAGTCCAAAATCTCACAAAAATCTAGTCAATAATCTCCTTATATCATTACGTGGCTTTATTTATTTTTAGATTTTGGCGAAAACGGAAATTTTTTTAGCACTTTCGTCAATTTTTTATAACAATTCTGTATTGCAAGGCATTTTTCATTATAGCCGTGGGGTTATATGCCAGTTCCTCTGTTTCTCTAATCTCTCTATTTTCAAGAAAGAACGATGTGAAGCCACTTAATGTGGCTAAGCTACTTACATCTCCATATCGTAATCAAAAGTTGTCCTTTTCAAATCAAAATTCAGCAAAAAAATGCAGCAAATAATAGCCTAATATTGTATTTCATCATAATCAGATAATCATGATCTTGAATAATGAAATTATTTGACACATTGATTTTCATTGAAGGCAAGAGGAAGATGGCCTAGCCTAGCAGAGATGCCAATACCTTTGGGTCGATTCGATTACTTTCTTCTACATAACTAGCACGCTCATAGGCAGATCCATCCACCTCGTCATGGGAAATGGTTTCTGAGAAGGCAGTACTAACCAAAATCACGGCAACCAGCAAAAGCATCTGGGGTTTATAAATTAAAATATCCGTTAAATTCATGAAAACTTATGAAATGATCAATTAAATTGATGTGTTAAGGATGAAAAGAAACTTACCATTAAAAATCGAGACATGTTAGTTTTGGGTGTTGAGTTTTAGGTTTGGTAAAATGGATATCCATGAAGTACGCTAGTGTTCGGCTTATATACCCCCGGCCCCGAAAACTGTATTCCAACTGCAACTGTTGAAGCTGTGCGTATGTGTAGGCTATTATGCAACAACTTAAACCAGTTGTTTTTTTGTATGTGGTTTCATAAACCAACATGTGGTTACCATTTGCAGGCAAAAATTTTAACATTGGCAAATTGCACGGGAACTACACATTTTAACTCCCTAAATAGATAATGAAAATGAATTTTGATTTGAAAAGGACAACTTTTAATTACGATATGGATATGTAAGTAACTTAGCCACATTAAGTGGCTTCAAATCGTTCTTTCTTGAAGATTCAATTTTTTCTTTTAAAATTTTCAATTTTGTATAACTTATGGTAGGCTATACTTTTGGAACTTAACACTCCCGTTCTTATTTGGGCTCGGGATAATTCGTTGTTAAGTTTTCTGTACTACAATCTGTTTCGAAATTCTGATTAGTAGAATATTTCGACAAATTAAAGAAATATATTGTTCAAAAATGTAAAATGTAGGCTACTGGGTTAGTTGAAGTTTTATTATATTTATTGCTTTGCTTATTCAACAAGAATGAGCATGGTAAACTACGCCATAATACTTGCAAGTGTGCTGTCATTCAGAAAATAGCTTAAAGTTGACATCTGGAGAACAGTTCGGTAGCTTAGTACGAAAACCTTCGTTTTGTGTTCTGCATAGTTTAGTTAGAAAAACTTTGAAATGTGAACAATAGCTCGGTACCTCTAAACTATCTTTTTTATGAAAAGAACACTGAAAGATATTTATACTGATAGGCCTGTATTATTGTCCCCAAATAATAACATAAAAACTAACCATATGTTTGCTGCATTTGTCCTTCATCGCAAGCGTTCTCTAAAAAGTATTGTATAGCGAATGGAGCTCGCACGCTTTGGTCTTGTGTTTCATTAGACACATATGTACACTTTAACAAGCTTGAAGAGCCTATTCTCTATACACTATTTTTTAGAGAGCAAGATAAGAAAACACCGTAGTTCGCGATAAACAGTTTAGACTGTTTGCATAGAATTCTTAAAATGGTCAATTAGAAAAAATAATTGAAATATTTGGAAAACACATCAATAAGCGCTCTTTGAAAAAATGAGAACTATTATGCGATAAAATGGTGGTAAAAAGTGCATTGCGACTAAAATGTCAAACACAAATAAGATTTCAAAAATTGTACTTGAATTGCACACTACTTTTTGTTTGGCCGATAGGGAATGTTAATTATTGCTAATTCAAACAAATACAGCAAGTTACTAGCTCATATATGCTTACATCACATAAATCGTGTAGTAATCTCCTGAGAGATAAAGTCGTTTAATTTGCACAAGATCCTCTCGGCAGAGCGGATACTTTTTTACGCATAAAATTCAGTTGAAAAAGTTGTGGCAAAAGAAACAAAAAATATAATAAGACACACAGTTGGCCAATAAAAAAATTAAAATGAAAAACATTTATCAAAACAAGTAAGTATTCTTATTAGCTTCCATTTTGAAATCAAATTAAATTGATGGATTGATGAGTCGGTAGTTTTCATTAGCCTACACTGAAAATTGTTCTTTATTGCACACGTCACGAATGAAATTGAAAACAGCAGCTGTTTCTGGAAACTGCGACGCACCTACAAAACACTTGTAGCTATAAAATGGTGGTGTCTGTATCCTTTGTTGATCAAATGGTATAAAAGCTGATCAGCTTAGCTTTCGACTAGCAAGTAGTATTTTCTTTACGGAAAAGCTAACAATTTTTCTACTTTCTACAACAATCTACATCCAAAAACGACATGTCACGATTTCTAGTCGTAAGTTTACATCCATCATCACTATTTAAATATATCAATGAATTCACTATATCAATCATCAATCATATATTCAATCATTTAACTAGTTTTAAAGGATTAAACGAGCAATTTTCTTATCGAACCCTAGATGCTATTGCTGGTCACCGTTATGCTGGTTAGCATTGCTTTGTCAGCAAGCACTTCTCACGAAGAGATGGACGGATCTTCCTTTGAGCGCACTGATAGCTATGTCGAAACAAATCGAATCGATCCAAAGGTATTGGCATCCCTATTGGGCTAGGGCATCTATAGGCCTAAAATGAAAATTTGTTGCCTATCTTTTCAGTCCAAGTTCTTTGCTGTAGATTTTGGTTTGTCATTTATGATGAAATACAGTTATTACTAAAGCAATAATACTTTTCATATCATTCTATAATTGCTCCCATACTTAAGAAATTAGGACTATTATGCGAAAAATAGTGGTAAAAAGTGCATTGCGACTAAAATGTCAAACACAAATAAGATTTTAAAAATTTTACTTCAATTGAACACTCATTTGTTTCGTCGATCGGAAATGTTATTTATTGCTAATTCAAACAAATACATCAGCAAGCTACTAGATAATATCTGCTTACATCACATACAACGTGCAGTAATAGAGATAGTATAGAGATGAGAAACTATTCTCTTTTGGGAGCGGAAACGATTGCCCAACAACTTAGTTTTCTTTTTAGAAAGAGAACCAATTTTCCTTCAAAATTAGTTTTTCATTAAATAAATCCGTATCAATACATAGGATGAACAATGAAGCATGAATTATGCCACCTTTTTCTTGCGTAAGTTTTTTTCTTTTAACAAATATAAGTATTTTGAATTTTGCTAAACTTGAACGACAAAGCGCCATCTAGTATCTTTTAAAATAACGAAAAACGACTCTTGCCACCTAGACTTAATTACGGCAACTAAAGAGGTCAAAAACAACTTTGAAGAGAATCCCTTCACGAAACAGAGAAACCTCCCCGTTTCCAACCGCTAGATGGCAATGCAAAAAAACGTTTGCGCTATTCACTTTTGCCTTATTCAGTGTCCCACCTCTGTCTTCCCTGTTTAGAAGTAATTTTCTGTTGCTTAAATAATCAGGCAAATCAGGATCTTTCCAATTCTTCTAATAAGACTTTGGTGGACTTTGGGGCCCTTGTAAACTTCTAATGTAGGCTACGGCATAATTATATCAAATCAACAACTTAAGTTTTGATGTAATTATATTAATAAATTCTAATTATTGATGAAATTTTAATAACAAATTTATTATTAAAAATTCATCAAATATTATTATTTATCCCATTATGGAGGTGGAATCCGGCTTTATTTGAATCGAAAAGTAGGCCTAGTAGGCCTTTAGAGTTACAAGGGTGATATATCTATTAACTTATTTTCGAATTGGCAATCAAAAAATTATTTGTAATTCTAGAACAATGAATCATTGCGAGCCCCGTAGGGGCGATGCTTATAATCGAGTCAAATTGGTTTTCGGCGTCTGCTTGTCTGTTTGTCTGTCTACGGCCATATCTCTATTTCTACGTAGCCAAAAACGATGAAAATGGTCTTAAAATACGTGGTTTAGCCTACTCCCCTTTTGCAATGGTGTCAATTGCAAATGTTTTGGTGAAGCCAAAAAATTGCAAATTGTAAGTTATTTGGAAAATCAGTATGTAGTTGTTTTTTTACCGCTAGATTTGGACAAGAAGAAATGCCAATCGTATTTGATATCGACAAAAAAATCCATGAATCAAATGAAGGATATACTTCATGGTAAAATCATTGTTTTACTTGCAATTCCATAAAAATTGATGATAATTACAAACTATGGTAAATTGAAGCGACGATTTTTTGAAATAATAATGCGTACTAAATTAAATAAAAATACGTAGTGTAATTACTAAACTATAAAGCCCAGTACACCATCGTATTATCGCCCAGGACCCCACTATTGCAACCAACACGTACCTTAAAAAGCAACTACTCTCGCAGCTTCTTACAAAAAACATGGGATTCATCCAATAAATTATTTACTATTGACATCGAGATATTTGAGGGGGGGGGCAAACTCGCGCCGTACTCGGCGCTGGCCAGAATATAAGTATTTTGAATTTTGCTAAACTTGAACGACAAAGCGCCATCATAATTAAAAATGTCAAATCATTCTGTCACATTTAAAACATTATTTGTTTTTTACTTATTCGGGTGCAAGAAGGGCGGACGTTGGGGGGGGGGGGGCGCAGCCCCTCCCCCTCCATCAGCCATTCTACTTATATCTAATAATAGTTACCTCAATTACAAAGCATATTTTCTCGAAAAACATGTAATATCACCTACAATTTTATTTTTTAACGATGAATAAAGGTTGGGCAGTCCTCTCCTTTGAGCTCTCTTCCGCTGTCTTCCCTGTTTACCATAATATCTGAGCTTAAATAATATGGAAACGTTAATGCAATCTTATTTTTTTAATAAGACTTTGGTGGACTTTGGGGCCCTTGTAAACTACTAATGTACGGCATAATTATATCAAATCAAAAACTTAAGTTTTGATATAATTATAATAATAAATTTTAATTATTGATGAAATTTTAATAAGAAATTTATTATTAAAACTTCATCAAATATTTTAAATCCATCTAATAGTTAAATCATATTTATTTGAATCGAAAAACATTGCCACACATTTGAAGATGATATATCATCTTATTTTCGAATTGGCAATCAAAAAATTATTTGTAATTCTAGAACAATGAATCATATAATATCTGCATATACTAAATATATTGTTATTTACCCCGAGGTGAAGGCGAGGTTGACGAAAACAATTATTTTCACGCCATGCATAATAGCCTTATCGCCCAGATTCTTGTCCTTTTTTTATTAGCACAAGAATGGAAATAATCATCGACAACTTCTATGGCTACAGGGAAAACTTGATCTTGGTAATGACAAGGCATCGGGCGAGGCATAGATGAATGGATACTGCAGTTTCAAATACTGTAAAAAGTGGATTACTCACCTACTTCGCCAACAGCTGGCAAACGGCCCTGTACACCACATTCCACATAGGCTTTTTATGGGTGGATCGTCTTGCTTATTATAATAAGCGAGACGATCATCGTATGATTATTTATTAAAGTTCAAATAGGATTCTCTTTTAAAATATCACTCTGGATCTTGAACTTGATTTTTAGAGTTAAATAAGCAGTAGCCTAAATAAAAGTACTATAAATATTTTATTTTTGTTTTATTATAAATATTTTATTTTATTGTATATATTATAACAATCACAATGATCCATTGGTTCCATTGGTTCCCTTTAAAATGCCTCTCATTTTCGATTCAAATGATACAGAATCGAAGTTTTTATTATGGATTCCAAAAAGTAAGACAGACACCTTTTCTACTATAGTGAGCGTTCGCCAACAGTGTGGCACGTCCCTGTTAGTGCATCTGGTTCGGAATACAAAGGCTGTATATCCTATATTAAATAATGTAAGAAGTGAAGTGAAATGCATAATCATCAGACGATATATGGGACAAATTAGACATATGAAGACCAGTAGGAATGGAATATTACATAGGTATTGTGTCCTTGCTCGAAGGCTAACGACGTCGTGATGTTTTTTGGGAAAACGGCCGTATATAAGCCATAGCATGTTTTCAACAATAGTCATTCCCCTCTCTTTTCTCGCATGTGCTATACCACAATAATTTCGAGAATCAACATGAAATTCGCCGTGAGTACTTAAGATTAAGCGAAAACATTTATATAGCCTATTTTTGTTGCCTATATAAGTTCCATACATTAATTTTGGTACGACTTACGAAATGTAGATGGTCGCCATTGTCTTGATAGCCTGTACTGCCTCAGCCCAGTATCCTTCCGGCTGGAACTACGACCCATTTAAGTATTATCCCTTCACTGCTCTTCAGCCACCAGTGCAAGAAACGGCCGATGTAGCTGCTGCCCGTGCTGCTCATCTTGCTGCTCATGCTGCAGTTAAGCCTGTTCCAGTAGTTGCTGCATTTCAACCAGCGCACCAAGTAGTCGTTTCCCAGCAAGCTGCCGCTATTCAAGACACCCCTGATGTGTGGGCCGCCAAAGTTGAACACTACCGCGCTCACCAGGCCGCTGCCGCACGCAATGGAGTTGTTTCTTCTCTTCCACCTTTGGTGCAGCCTGTGGCTGTCTGGGGATCACCTCAACCAGTCCAAGACACACCCGAAGTGCATGCCGCCAAATTGGCCTTCTATCGTGCATTCAATGAAGCTGCTGCTCGCTCTGGTTGAACACGAATTAGGAACGATAACTTTATCTTAGGTTGCAAGTCATGTAAAACAATTGAAGAGCATAACACAAAATACAAAATACCTGCGTAGGTTCAATACCATCCCGCCTGGTGAAGAGGCAGGAAAAGAAAATTTTAAGCGAACTGCTGATTTGAAGCTTCTGTAAAGAAAAAATTCCATTCATACACATTTTGATCGAATCGAATTCCCAATAAAATTTGGTTTTTAAAACTCATGGAATCTTTTTTTATTGAAATGTTAATATTATAACCTTGGAGGGACTGATATCTTAATTATCCATTTGACTAGACGATCTTGAAATCTGAATCGATGTTTTTTAGAAAACAGTTAAACGCGTTAATTAAAAGTTATCTTATCAGTTCTGATTGAATAATTATTAAAATCACTTCTCTATGAGAAGTACAGTAAAAACTAGTTATATGTGTATAAATAGTGTAGTGAATGGAGCTTGCGCGCTTTTGGTCCTTTGTGTAAGTATACACTTGTGTCTAATGAAACAAAGGACCAAAGCGCTATTTTACTATTTTCTTAGAGATCGAGACAGTATCAGAAAAGGTTTATTATAGAATATTATTTAATATATATTATTGCCAAGCATCAGATATCTCAAGTTATACCTCATAATAAAAAAAATAAGTAGTTCTTCATAAAGGCGTGGTCTGCAAAATTCCAAAGCAGAAATCTAAAACAAAATCACGTGCCAACAAAACAAGACCTTTCATTATACTAAAATAGATGATGTAGGCTACATATACGACGTTGTTTGGCCCTATTTATAATCAAATCCGCTTATAAATTGCAAGTGAACCTTATCTTTCCATTAAATCCAATCCATATTTGACTATATAAACACAGAGATATCTGATATCTCTCATAAAATTATCGGAAATCGTATATCATGTAATAATGCCAAATGCTTAAACCTTATTTGGGTATTATTGGGCGGTTCTCATCACCTCCGTTTGGATGTCCAAGGTCAAAGAGTAGTCCGCGTTAGCCTGGCTTGATTCATAATACATTCAACATTTGACTTTGACAATGACCTACCAGTTTTTATATATACTCCACCCACACGTCCGCCACAAAACCATGTATATTATTAAGAGCAGAAAAATGAAAACTATGTGATGCACAGGCATCACATAGGATATAGATGGGAAAACAGGTTTTTATAGATGGAAAGGTAAGTAATAATGCGGAAGGTGATCTTGTTTCAGTCAAAACCTTGCCCACGGGCTGTTCACCAGAACGTAGACACCATCACAGTATATAAACAGTGCCCGCCTCGACAGTATTCGTCAATCCACCAACTCCTCTCCCAGCTTAACAGCCAGAATAAGCGAATCAACATGAGGATCATCGTAAGTATTTTTAATTATAGCTTTACTTTTATCAGTTATCTCTAATTTTAACAGTCGTCTAATACCCAATCTTATTCTTTCATTTGTGTGTGGACAGATTGTTGCCGTTCTCCTTGCATTGGCATGTGTTGCCTCTGCTCAGTTTCCCGCTGGTTGGAACTACGATCCATTCAAGTACTATCCTTACTCAGCACTCCAGCCACCGGCACAGGAAACAGCTGAAGTAGCAGCTGCTCGTCGTGCTCACATGGCCGCTCACGCTCTTGCCAGAGGCAAACGATCCTTCGAAACTGAGACCCCCGAGGTCAGGGCTGCCACCATCGAGTTCTACCGCGCCTACAACGCTGCTGCTCTCGCCAACGGAGTGAATGCTTACTTGCCAGCTCGTTATGCTAATATGCCCTGGGCTTTGCCTCAGCCTGTCCAGGAAACGGCCGAGGTAGCTGCCGCTCGCCGTGCTCACATGGCCGCTCACGCCCTTGCCCGAGGTAAACGATCCTTCGAAACTGAGACCCCCGAAGTCAGAGCCGCCACCATCGAGTTCTACCGCGCCTACAACGCTGCTGCTCTCGCCAACGGAGTGAATGCTTACTTGCCAGCTCGTTATGCTAATATGCCCTGGGCTATGCCTCAGCCTGTCCAAGAAACAGCTGAAGTAGCTGCTGCTCGTCGCGCTCATATGGCCGCTCACGCTCTTGCTGCTGCAAGGGGTTAATCTTTTACGGATGAGCTCTCATGGTAAAAGTGCTTCACCGTCGTACTTTGTTCACAGTCACAGTAAAAATTCTTATTTTTTTTAATTGACTGATCCTGGCTGTTTTTATACAAATGACAATTAATTTTCGTAGAAAAAAATAAAAAAACCACGTCTTTAATATAGGAATTTGTAAAGTCTCGCTTTGGTTCACATTGGTTACAGTTGATGCCTAACATGATATTACTTTGCGTTAAAGCAAGAAACTGTGGCTGAAAGAGAGGAGAGTGTTATTGTGTTTCTCATGTTTGGATTCATAGCTATCATTCAACGCTCATTCATTCAACGGTCGTCCATCACCGTTTCTGAAATAACAAAATCCATTCATAGTTATGGATGACCGAGATTAGTTTTCTAACAGAAATAGTCGAGAAACCAATACCGATCATGGAACAAGATAAGAGTAATTTTAACATTCTGATGAAGAGCACAGATGCGAGTGCCCTTACTTTCTTTTGTCTAAATTTTTAGGAGAACAATTCAATTGACTCTGTACTTCTATTAGTCAAATATAAAATAAGGGTCGACTTCAAGGACTGCAACAATATTTTACACTTTTGGTCAAATATTTTACTATAAAGTTATTGGTGGCTTTTGAGCGTCTGCGTCTGTAATAAACGGATGTGACGTAACTGACCAATCATATGCGCCAAATTCAGCAGCAGCAACATAGAGCCCAGACAAGAAGATATCTCCTTATTTAAAAGCAGAAATAAATAAACCTCTCTCACCCTACATTTAAGACGAACGAATTCCTTAGCTTTAAGCGAATATAGAATAGCCAGACAAAATTTCAACAAAATAAATCAAAACATCAAACGGAAAATTTTTTTTTATCAAACCCTCCCACACCCCATATAATAGTACTATAGTTTAGTAGTCTAGTGGATGTCGGGACATTAATTGATTGAAAATCAGCTAAAGAACTGCTGATACCCAAGACTAGCGGAGCACTATACATATGTCTCCAGATGTTAACCCCGGAGCTCTCTTAAGTGTTCTTTACCGCGCGACTGGCCAACGACGACGTTGACATTTATTAATTTAAAAAATTAATCAATGAAAAAAATATATTAAATTAAGCAAAATAAAGAAAATTGACCGACCTCCTCTTACCATCAAAAGGTTTAGATGTACAAATATCTAAAGTTATCCGAAGGGTTTTACAAAATTTTGGGGAGATGATTTTTACGTTCATAAATTCCGCCCTGAAATGGACCAATAGGAGTTCTGCAATAGCCCTTTTTAAGGTACACGAGTTTGAGAGAACAACGCTACAGATAATTGTAAAATGTGATTTTTTATTCATAACTGAATTCATTCTAGCTTTTGTACAGTATAGGTACCGGAATTATTCGAACACTAGGGATCCCCCCGTGCTTTCTTATGGGAAAAACGGAATCTTCAAAGTGTTCTAAAACTTTGACGGGTTGATGAAATGAAATGCTGATTTTTTTCAACATACCCGTCGGTGACTAGCATGCACTGAATTTTTCAGAATTTTTCACTCGCGGAAAGTACCCCGTTTTGGCCGTCGCGTAATTTTTCGAACGCCTATCCCGCTCTGTACGAAAATGGTGATTTTGGCATTTTTTTGCAGCCAAACGAAAAGAGCTAATACTCTCTAAATTTTTCTAAAAATTGGCACTGGCGAAATCTATTTATAATAAGTTTATGTAATCGAAGCGAATTTTTAACTTCTGGGAACCTGAAGAAGAATTTGAAAAAAAGCTAGCAGACAAACTTTGCCTACCTCGCCGAGAGGAACGTCGTCTGCAGATCCTCTTTTCAACTTCTTCTTACGACAAAAGATAGCGTAAATCCAAAGAAAGCCCAATAATCTGCGTGAAAAACTGTATTTAATCGACCTGTTTGGTGATAAGACGAGAAATTGTGTAAATTCGTTCGTAAACAACCACGTTCTTCAACTTCCGACTAGGTTGTACAGAGAACGAGAGATGATAAAAGGACGTACTTGGTCCCAATTTGAAGCTATGAGTCTCTTTTATGTGCTCCCAAAATATAGTGGATATGTAAAGCCCGTGCTGGGGAGCGCGGCAAGGATTGCAATATGTTCGATTTTTCACCGACACTGTCCTCCAACTTCAGACTGGGTTGTACAGAGATCAGAGAGTCAATCATAGAGCGCTTCACGAGGGAATTTTTTTCTTGCCGCAACACGAACCTAATAATTTTGGCGGAAAAATTCATAGACAAGTACAGATTGGACACGTAATGTTAAACTTGTTGAGCCACGCCATCTGTTTGTCGTAGAATAGAATGCCGAAGGGCTATGAAAGTGTATGGTAGAAAAGGGAAAGGGTAAGGAAGGGTTAGAAAAAAGGGCATTTGTAAAGTTGCATACTAAAGGCCTGGCACTTGTGAGAGTTTTTCATTGTCAAAATCGGTACCATTGTCAATATTTGAAGGCCTGCCCTGTATTAGTATCAACCTACGAACACTGCATGGCGCCACGGGTCAGGCGACAATCTTTTTCCCATAAGGCTGTCCAATCTATACTTGTCTATGGAAAAATTGGTCCGATTTTTTGTACCCTTCCTCCTCCCGGCCTATCTCCCCTGTAGAGTGGCGGCCATTGTTCAAGCCGCCGCTAAATTTTTTTCTATTAAAATCGCTAGCGATCACAAAAAAAATCCCTTATCAAGCACTTTTTGATAAACTTGTAGATATCAGGCACCTTTATATTCGTAGAAAAATCAAGTTTCTATCTCCTCGCGTTTACAAGCTATGACAAGAAATGAAACGTTTTTTCCCCATAAGGTCCTCTCGGTGGACGACTGCCGTTCAAATAACTAATAATTACCCTTTTTCCATCTGATCCCGCGATCAGAAAATTCTGAAATAATTCACAGGCATGCATATTGGGGTAGTTTATTTCTAAAACAATAAAGAACTCTCTATCTGAAAAATTCATTGAAGGATAGCGAAAAAACGCCGCCATGAGGCGCCGTGTTAAAACCGGCAAAACAGGGGGGTGGGGTGTTCAAATACTTTCCGTGGGGCCTACTGTATTACACCTAACCAATATGTTCTTTAAGTTTCTGATTGGAAAATGATTGGGTTGTGCACCAAGATTGCCAGCCAAAGAATAAGCCTCACACTGCGCTGGTAATGTAATTGTTAATTAATCGATTTGAAGCGTTTCGCCCCTGTTCGAGTAATAAGCAGGCATAGAAGCGTCACTCCATGCATAAAACAGCCCATCTTTCTAAAACAGCCCAGCAATAGTCGCAGAGATTTGTCAGATAGATAACACAAATGCATCTCTGTTTGGTTACGAAACAAAGCTAGCAGGTGGCGTTGGTAGAAAATTGTGTTGCGGCATTATTAAAAGCCTCTTTGGCAGAAATGGGCGGTACAGACTGCCGACTACAATATAGACCACAGTGCGAGTGGCACAGCGTCAGAACATTTGTTGTGAGTTCTAGACAACAACTCTCATTTAAGCGATGTGAAACATCGAGAGGAAAACCGAGTGCAACCTTTTTTGTTAAAACAACAATGTGAATGTGAAGAAAGGGGCGACACTATTTGCATTCAATTTTTTTACTGAGGCTTAAGCTGGCGATAATGCGCGAAGTAAAACACAAGTGAAAATTCAGCTGAAATATAACTAAAACGAAGAACGGAACAAGTGGAAATGGCATCGTTGAGTTCAAATTACTTTCTAAAACTCTTGTTTCTAATGTGGGCTATTATGAGGTCAATTAAAAGCAATGTTACCGTTGCCCATCAGCATCAAGATTTATTTATACCAAAGTTTGATGCAAAAACAGGTAATTAGCCTATTTTATCAATGTCATTTCATTCAAATTTGAGTAGTAGGCCTATAATTTTTAAAACTGTAATATCTGTTATTACCAGAGTACGCACCAAGAATGGAAGTTTTGGCTGTTAGTCTCGATTATGACAATCAGACGGCCACGCTGAGCGTCTCTGTTTATGTGGGCATCCCAATCACGAACGAAAATATAAGCCGACCCAGCTCGAATGTTTTCGATAAGTCAGTTTCAACCGAAAATTTTACCAACTACGAAATTTATCTGACGGCAGCTCTACAACAAGACACTTCATCAGAACCGCCTCCAAGCTGCTTTTCTGACATTTTCTTACAGCATTCTCACCGAGAAGTTATTGTTGAATGCCCTGTTTCAAACGGACTCATTGAATCTGGATTGTCTACATCAAATCTGCAATCTCATCCTTCTTGGGAAACTGTCTGTGTCGATCCAAAGGCCGTAAATAAACATTAGCCTTATTTATATAATTTCTCAATCCAATAATTCGTGAAGATTGCTATTGCTGATTTACAAATCACATTTACTTGAATCATTAAGGACAATTTTACCATTGCATTTCATCACGTGTATACCGGATATTATTGCCTCCTGATCCAGCCTCAAGCCGGAGCAAACACTCGCAGACCATTTAATCGAATGGTACACTACCAAACTGATAAAATTCCCATTGATATTACGAGTTGGCAGCCAACTATAGGCCTCCAACCAATACTCAGCAGGTAGCATAGTCTAGCTTCTATATACAATTTAAACCACCTCTGCTTCCATTCGCCTTCTAAGCAATGTGGCAGAAATTAATAACGTTCTGTTGAACATCTGCTTTATCACATGCACAATAAAGCATTTCGGCGGTTTTCACTGTGCCGGATTCGTCATATCAAGTAATTAGTCAGCAGCTTCGTGTGGACCTGGTGCAAGTGACAGGCCAACTGTGCAACGACTCAAGACAAGTAACACTTATTCAGACCAAAATTGTTGCTATGGTACGTTATTTGGTATGCAATTTAAGTTGAAAATGGTTAATGGTGACGTCTGAAAATTTCTTATATTAGGAACCGGGAAAATCGACTGCATTTGTAAATTTTTTGTGGAAACCCCCTGGATTGTATTGCATCGTGGTAAGTCTTTTGTTGTCATCGTCGACAACGTTTACATATTACATGACAGAATTGCGACATGCAGTTGTGATCAACCGCAAATATGACGCTTAATAATAAGCTGATTATTCAATTTTACAGGTGGTGCCGTTAGATGAAAGGTGCGCTGGCAACAGTTTTTGGAAAGCAAGAGGACGTTCTTGTGCTCGGCACTCTCCTCATTCCGTCCAAATTCAAGGTCATTTTTTGCTTTTATTTAAGATTTCACTTCCTAGCGCAGTCGTGAAAAACTGACTACTTTGTCTGAAACCTAAACAAACAGCTGTAGGGAAATTTTTTTGGAAGATTGATTACTATAGGCTACTTTTTTTTGCAAAACCCCACTTGACTACTAGTATGAAGTGAAATTTTCCGTGATTGTGTCGATTGCGTGTCAATGTCATTGCCCTGACTTATTCCAAGACGAAGTGTTGAGGTATAAAGAAAAGGAAGCATCAATAAAGCCTCTTATCTCCTCATATTTCAGGTCCACCATTTTACCGAGAAAATAATACTGGAAGTAATAAACAGCCGCTGGTGTTGAAAAAGCCAGCCAGATATAACAAAGATGTGTGGCTTATTTTCATCATTTTTTCCACCACGGCATGTAGCTTAGTGCTGGCCTCACTCCTGGGTGTAGTCGCTTTATATCACCGCCGCCAGAAAAAGCTACGCAAACGCCGTCAGCACCAATTATGTCTATCACGTAAGCTGACGTTGCAATATTTCCTATGAATATCTGACGTCCCTCTCTTTCAAGCCAATTATTAACACTTGATCATGGAACACATTTTATTTTCTAGAAGTTGAATCTGAAGGCATTGTGCCTCGAACCAAATCGATTAAAGCCGACGGAGTTAATGCTAGACTCTTGCCCTGTACCGACGAAAGTGACTTGGCCAAAGTTGCATCTGATTCGGTTCAGGATGAAGAGAAGAAAAACGACCTTGACACTTCTGACTCAATTCAGGTTTTTTTGCTTTATCGACGCGATAATTTTCTGATCGCTCGACACGCAATTGACCTTCAAAACCGGTTAAGATCTGAATACGGTTCGAATATCAAGGTGCTGAATGTTTCTGTCTTGCTTGGGCGTGGATCAATAGTTAAACATTTCTACTAACACCGTTTTTAAGATGCAGGTATGCGATTGCGGAGATGGAAATCAAAAGGAGAATATTTCCCTAGAAGGTTTGGAATGGCTATCAAGCCAAACAGGAAGCAGAAATCCAAGTGACAGGAATTCATTGAAGCACGTTATTGTCATTCACAGTCCGATGCAACCAATTATTAGCAAAACAACAAAGAAAGAAGAAACTCAAGATAAAGAAGATTTTGAAGATAAGAGAGACACGAGTGATCTCCTACTGACTAAGGAAATGAAGGATTCAGATGGACTTCATCAAAAGATGATGCAGCCGCAAGGGTCTCACATTGTTACCGATCTGGCCAATGATGAAAATCTGCAACTCTTATTGAACTGCATTCGCGAGTCGAGTTACGAGTCGAGTTACGATTGCGCAAGTGTAAATAAACATCAAGGCATCCACGGCCACGTTTTCACCCTTGGGTATGAAAAAGCAATTCTGCATATACTTCTCCGAATTTATAAATTATCAAAATTTGATTGCGTTATTCAGATACACAAATATCGCAACGGACTCGACAGGTATAGACAATGAAAGCAGAAATCTTGTCTATCAAAATCTCCAAGTTGCGGCAATTAGTTGTTACTTGTTACCTGATCACCTAAATCAACTCATTCAGCACATAATAACAGCAGCACCTTAATAATACTTTTTTACGCCACACCATCGTTGTGTCGTCACTATTGTGTCGCTACAATAACAAGTACAAGCAATCCCATGTTACCGAATTTCCGGTCCACTTTTAACAGCTCTATAATATCGTAATATTCATCTGATTGTTTGCCTTTTTTTGTTACAATAATCAAGCTATTAGACTATAAAACGGTTTTAGTAGTCAGATTAGATTGGGCGTGTGTGTCACATTAATTTGTTTCGTAATTTATATCTCAGTCTTTAACCTTTTAAAAAAGACCACGACAATTCGCAGACTTCTGTCAAATATATGTAGGCCTAACACTTTTATTTTACGTACACATCGTCTGCTAGCAGTAAAGTTACAAATAAAATAAAAAATCAGCGGATAGCTTGTTATCTTGGCTAACTTTACTGAATTTATCGAACATAAAAGTTAAATAGTTATTGAGTAAAAAAATCTAAAATGATCATGCTTTTTTGTTACAACTGTACCCACATGTCGGGACGATTGTAACAGGGGTGGGGGTCGGAATAAGTAACGTGGGATTTCCCATAAGAGCTACCGCTTGGCGACTCACCCATGTAAAACATTAAATCTGGATTATTTTTCGTTCATTCTGCAAGTTTGCTAACTTTTAGCATTCAAACAAAAGAATATGATGTTTTGCATCACATCTGGGTGACAAAACTGATGTAGACTTATTTTTTCCCTAAATTATTTGGACTGTTACAATCGCCCCACACTGAACCTTTCCCCTTAAATTAATTTTTACTTCATTATACCTCTGATTATTACACAAATCAATTGCCAAAATGCATAAGGGACATAATAACAAAACGTTTGGTGTAAGAAACTTGGTCAAATTTGAACTTTGTAGTAGGGAAAATAGAAAAAATTGACGAACCGAAAATTTTACTTTAGGGTGTCAAGAACGTTTTTTTCTTATAACTTCAACAGTTTTTGTTTTATTTATTTGAAAAAATTACCAAACTTTCTTCTCTATAAGATGCTCTTATGATAAATATTTCAGAATTTTAGAGTTAATTTGAATGACCTAAATGATTTTTGTTACAATTGTCTCGTGTTACAATTGACCCCAGTCTCCCCTACTTCGCAAATCGCGCCAGGAAACTTTCACCCGTCGCTGTATAGCCTACGTCAAGATTGCTTTTTGAATTCGTTGATACATACATCAAGAACGATTTTATTGGCACAGCAACTATGGCTTATATTAATAGTAAATTTCAGATCCCCAATAGCTGATTGGGGAAGTTGATTGGATACTAATTGATTTGTTAGGCCTATAGATCGACTAAGTAGATCGTCACAGTTTTTAGAAGAAAACTGGTAACTGGTAATTTGCCTAATACGGCAAATCATCGTCGACAAAAGACGGCCGTTCTTCTTTATTCAAAAGGCACTAACAAGTAGGCCTATACGTCGATCTCGAAGATGGAGTCATCAAAATCAATCATCATGGTAAAAAATATATTAGAAATCTCCTTATAGGTGTCTCCGTGCCAAACCGCCATAAAGTCTTCGATCAATACTAGTACTAACGCGCAGCGCAGTATGTTCGTTGTAAGTATTCTAAGTACATGTTTTGCACGAGTAGCCGCTGTGAGAGCTAGTGACTATATAGGAGACTTAAGTATGCGCACTATAGTTGCTAATGGTTTAATAATGCACTGAGTTGCTGCTGTATCATGTTATGCAGTAAAAACGTGACGGAATTTTATATGCGCTGTGGAAATGAATCATTTATTATAAAATTAGGCTACGCAATCCGGTCTTTTTCTAGAAATCGTCTAGAACTGGTAGGGGAGACTGGGGTCAATTGTAACAAAAAACATACTTCAATTTTTTTCGTCTGCTAGAACATAAAAGTTAAATAGTTATTTAGTAAAAAAATCTAGAATGATGATGCTATTTTTTTACAATTGTACCTACATGTCGGGACGATTGTAACAAGAGTGGGGGGTCGGAAGTAATGTGCGATTGTCCATAAGAGCTCCCGCTGACGACTCACCCATTCAAAACAGTAAATCTGGATTGTTTTTCGTTCTTTTGGAAGTATGTCAACTTCCAACTCTCAATCAGAAGAACATAAAGTTTTGCATCATTTCTGGGTGCAAAAAGTGATAGAGACTTTTTTTTGTTTTTTCCTTAAATTATTTGGACTGTTACAATATCGCCCCACACTGAACCTTTCCCCTTAAATTAATTTTTACTCTATTACATTTCGGATTTTTACACAAATCAATGGTAAAAATGTTTAAAGGACATAATAAGAAAGCGTTTGGTGTAAAAGACTTGGTTCATTTCGAACTTTATGGCAGGGAAAATAGAAAAAATTTACGACCCCAAAATTTTACTTTTAGGTGTCAAAAACGTTTTTTCCTGATAACTTCAAAAATTCTTAATTGATTTAGTTGAAAAAATTATCACAATTTTTTCTCAGTACAATGGCCTTATGCTAAATATTTCAGATTTTTCGAGTTATTTTAAATGCTGACCAAAACGATTTTTGTTACAATTGTCTCGTGTTACAATTGACCCCAGTCTCCCCTACGTTACTCCCAATATAGCAAGTTTTCACTGTGCGCCAAAAACAATCGAGTCTCCATAAGGCTACATATAACCAGCGGACTCAGTCACGTGACACCGTTCCGCATACAACGCGAAAACGTTGCGCGAATTGCGCACAGTGAAAACTTGCTATAGACGTTCACGCACTGGTTATGCAAGATTTTTTATGCGCTTCTATTATATTCCACTCACTGCTTTCGGCTATTTTGGGTAAATACGTCAATATTTTAAAATAAATTTTTAATTGATTTGCCTTGTTCAACGCAATTAAAAATTTTATATCATATGAATATGGGAATTGAATTGATCATTGGTATGTATGCATATATATATGTATAGTATTATATATCCACTAGAAGTGTGCACCCCATGATAAAATGTAACCAGCAAAGTATTTCATTATTGTCCGCTAGCTGGCGTTTAAATGAAGCGCCAATACTAGGCTGTTGTAGTATGAGCTGGCATGCAGTTGAAATTTAAAACGTTATAAATTTTCCCATGCATTTGTCAGATGCAACACAGTCGTAGCGTACTCCAGATGAAACTGACATTGTGTTACTGAGCTGGGTGACAACTTCATAATTGGTAAGTCACTCAATTTTCTTAAGTTATACACCGAGCTGATTTGATATTGATTTTTTTTCCCGCGAGGTGCCGATAACATTTTGTGAAAAAATTTTATTGTACCACGAAATCAATTATGAGAGTCTTGGGGCCTATTAACGACTTACTACGTATTACCCATTAAAATCGTAAGACTTGCATTTTTTGGCTAAGTTTTAAATATAGGCCCATATTAACCCCCCGTCCTTCCAAAAACCACTCCTCAAACTCTTTAAAAATGATGTGTAGGCCTACTCCCTTAGAAAAAAGTCGTACCTTGCATATAACCGTAACAATAGTAACAAGTATATATATATTTCTGTATATGAAAACAGCAGCATCCTACACAGTACCACCCAAAGAAGGGGTGTCCGTAAATACCAGACAATTTGTCGAGGGCCCAGTGGCCAGACAGCAAATGTCCGGTTTTGTTTTGGCAATTTTCCACATTATACTAAGTTACATTCCGAATGTTTTAGATTCAAGATTTGAACATGTAGGCTAATTTAACTTAAGTGATTAAGTAAGGTTGAACCACATAAAGCCTGGTCATTTTAAGACTTAAAAGTACGTGGATTATACTGGAATTTCAGAAATATACGCACTTTAAAGTAGCCTACCGCTGCTGTGTAAGAAGTAATGTCCCTAAATACGTGATGTAAGAGAGATTATGAAAGACAAAGAGTGCTTTTTGCCCTTCTCTTTGTTCGGAAAACAGAATCTACCTTTATTTAAACAAAAAACCAAAAAGCTGTTTGTGATACTCATTTCTCTTTAAATTTTCCTAATTGACATTCCGAATAAGTTATTTTAGAGCGTGAAAGAAATAGAAATAAAAAACCTTTAAAATCAGTGTAAATAAATGCCCTAGGCTATACGAGCGTTTAATATTGCATCCTTCTGCAGTTTGGTCACAGGCGGAGCAAGTGTTTCCAAGGTCGTTGCATGGGTCGTTTAATATTATTGCCTCTCTAACGTTTTGAACTCGTCTGCGTGTATATACCACTATTTGTTGTTTGCTTCGTCGTGCAAGCTCCGTTGAATTTGTTATTATTTAGGCCTACTTAACTGAAAGCGTTTTTAATTATACACATTTACAATGTAGTTATATGCACTGGAGCAATTAAGTTAATGAATAGTACTCAATATTATGTTTTAAAATAGCAATCAATTAAATTTATATCGATTCATATATTTAAGTTCTTGTAAATAAATCTACTTTACAGACGGCTACGCGATGACACCGCACATCATTAGAAGTGTTCGCGAAGAAATCCAACGCTGGATTCAGTTGGAAACAAAGTCCAAGTTGTTAAGCGATGCCGTCCGGCACATCGAATCAGCCGTACAGCACGAGCTCTCCAATTTGGAAAGATCTCTGATCGAAAGGCATTACATCCAAGTAATTTTGAACTTGTGGCTAGAGTCGAGTCTGGAAAATATCTTTACCTACTTAGAGAATGACACAACGATAGACATTAGTGAAAAAGTGTCGATTGTTTTAAAACAACTTCATCCTTTGCAGTCTTTGACAGACATTCAATTACTAGAGGAATCCTCTCAACTTAAAAATTGCCAAAGCAGAGTATACCTCGAGTTGATTCTTAGCCAGAAATGTTTCTCCGATATGACATTATCGTCTTCTAACTTCGTTTCGAGCCATTTTAATCATTTTAAGAAATTGTGCACCGATCGGGTGTTATCACTTTGCAAGCAAGAAGTTGCCAAGGACAAAATCAATGCCGAGAAACAATTTATTTTTATTTTCAAGTTTGAGGATTTCTTATCAACCGTCAATATCGATGTAAGAAGAAAAGAGATTGGTCGATTGGATGAATTCCTCGAACACGTAAATTCCATCAAGGACGACGCAATAAAACACAAAACAGGACAAGAGTTGGTCGAATATCTGATCAAGATCTTTAATGACTATTTATTCGAACACTCAAACGAAGGGAGAACGACGACAATCGATAAATTAATGGATTCGTTTAACAGTTTGAAAGAATCAGTCAGTTTATTGGGAGACCAAGGTTGGACTCCTGTACTACAGTCTCTAGTTAAAGAGATCGTTAACAGGACTTTGCAACCCATCGCAACTTTCGAGTCCAGAACCGAAGGAGGCAAAAATATTGTTGTCGTTAAAGGAATGTCCATCTTTGTCAGCCAAATCAGGGAAGAGATGCAAAAGCGAAAAATCGAAATGGAAGCGCAGGAGATACAAATTGTTGGACTGTCATGCGTCCACATTGACAGCGAATTAAATATGGAAGATTGGCACGGAATGAACATTGTAATCGTCACCGACAAACTCTTTGTGGACAAGACATTGCTCTGGGATTTATCTGGGCATAATGGCAGCAATGTCCAGCTAAATGCAACGTCAGGTAAGCAGAAAATAAGTCAAATTTATTTCAATATATAGTCTATTCTGTAAAGAAGTTTATCTGAGCTGTCAGTAATATACGGCAAACGTAATTCGAAGTGGTGGCTCCTCACATCACGCTGGCCTCGCAACAACATCTCCTTTTATTTCGTTTGCTTCTCTTTATACTGTCACGGACATTTCGGGGGTCTTTGCTCACGGTGGCCTTCGTTGCTTGGCTTAAATAGAATCCAAACCCAACGCCGACTCTCTTTCTAAGACAAGTACTGCCGTCGAATCCGTTCCTACTGTCGGCAACTATACACAATATACACCTATGTACTCCGGCGGTGTGTTGTTTAAAAGAAAGGGAAAAGAAAGGAAAGGGTTCACCCTAAGAAGGGGTGTCGGTGTCCGTAAATACCCGACGGCTTGTCTGGCAACTGGGCCCTTTATGTAAACACCCGTTTCTGTTTTTACATGCATCTACGTAAACATTTGACAATATTTTCTCATTTTTCAAAGTGAGCTTTGTGTACCGTGCACATGTTCAGATTTCGAATCTAAAATATTTTGAATTCAATTTAGAATAAAGTACCGAATTGCAACTACAAAACCCGACATTTGTTGTCTTGTCACTGGGCCCTTGAAAAATGTCTGGTAATTACGGAATCCCTTCTTAGGGTGTTTAACTCAGTAGGCTACGTGTCAATATGTAAAGCCCTTTCTCTCAAGCTGAGACAAAAGGGTTGTAAATAGTTAGTGTCTATTTTAATTTTTAATTTTAGTAAAAATTTTATAGAGTTACCTTGAGGTCTATCGGTGGGATAGGGAAGCAGACGAAATAAAAGTGCCGTTGTCGTGCATTACGCTGTAGCCTAACACGGACACGGGCAGTTCAGCAGATATCTTTCTTTATAAATACAATCTTACTTACACAAACCAGGTCATCCAGGTGAAAGTGGTGGTAATGTTTACGTCATTTCCCACGAAAGATTCAACGAAAACTTGTGGACGATCAAATGTGACGGAGGCCATGGAAGTGACGGCAAGAATTGGACAAAAGATGAATTCGACGAAATTTTCATATCCAAGCTTTCCTTGGTCCGCTCTGATAAACAGAAAATGAAAACAGAGATGGAAAAATTTCTGACGAAATGGGACGAAATCGTGCCGAAAGCAAATCGAAAATACCAAGAAATTATCGAGTCCAAAGACTACGAAAATTTCTCCATTGGAGGAATCGCTTATAATGGAACCGGAGTCAAAATATCGTGCTGTATAAAAAAGACATGCTTCTTTTTCAATCCGCGACGACACACCATTGTTTTGTCGAAAGGTTTGTAGGTTAGACATTAAAAACCGTTTGTGATTTAAGAAAAAAAAAATGATAAAAAGTATAATCTACAGCTCTCATTTGATTATTATACCATTCAGGTGGCAAAGGAGGACAAGGTGGATACGGAGGATTTGTTCAGTTCGAAAATTTAAGGGTAACAAATTTGAAGATAAATGTTTCTAATGCTAGCCAAGGAATCGACGAAGAGATGACCCCCACAATGAACGTGCTCAAGGGATCTGGTGGTACAAACGGCAAAGCAGCCGGTGATGTGGGGTTCATCTACAAGTTTGGTAGTAGGCCAGCTACAGAATTCACCTCGGATATTCAAGGGCATTATATCGGGTTCGACAGACGAGATGAAAAGCTTTTGATTGGTTTTTCAGATAGAAAATATAAAGATAAGTTCTGCGTTTCATCAGCAGAAAAACTAAAGCCCAGAAAGGGATGGGACTATGCTACGATAGAAACCTCAAGTCTTGAAAAAAGAGGTCAACTTGAAGCTGCGAAGAAGAAGGTCATCACTCGTCAAAGCTTAAACACCCATGTAACCCAAATAGGCGAACGTCAACGGTTCAGTGAAATCCTGCAGATGATGTTCCTGTCTCCAATCGATCACGAACAAGAATACCATCATAATACAGGCGTCTTGATGAGCCAGATAGAAACCGAACAGAAAATTCTTCACCAATTATCAGCCCTCCAGCATTTCCACTTGCAAGAGAACAGGATTATCCGCCAACGATACGTCCGATCATCATTTCCAGTAAGCAGCCAGGTCATTGATAGCAATGATTCAACCAGTGGGAGTCGCCATAACAAGCAGAAACCCATCCTCAGTCGACGTTTCGTCACAGATGATGGGAAATGTCTGGACCTATTACCTACCGAGGGTGGAACAGACAACATACTCCATTGCCTTTTTGGCGAACTAGATCGTTTGATCGGCTCCTATGTTTGCAAGAATCCCAAAATTCACCGCCAATTTCTTTCAAAAGAACTGTTAAAAAATAACAAATATTTGCCTCTTTCTTTGATGAGGTTCTTTGTTCATCGCATGAATAAGGAAGAGGACAAAACCGACTATCCAATCGCTTGTAAAATGAATGAAGAACATTTAAAAGGAAAAGACAAGGTCATCATCGATGCATGGGACCCGATGGCATGCGGGGAGTCGTCCGAGTTGCTGAAAAAAGAGTTCGCCAAATTCATCGAGTGTCCATTGAATAAACTTGATGGCTTAGACGAGCTTCAGGTTTTAGCCAACGTTCATGGCACGACAATTCACGTGTACGAAGAACAGCAAGAATCATCTTTATTCAAATTAAAACAAGTCTTGAAAGGGATCAATTTGCTTGATGGCCATCACCAACATTTCATCCACTACAACAAAGATTGCAAACTGTGGAAGAGACTTGAAATTGTCCCAAATTTGCAACCATTCTGCAATGAAATGATGGTTGAAAAACCATCTCAATCAATTGAGCTATTACTGAAGGGGATGCAGCTCAGTAATAATATAGAGATACAAAACGCAATTGAAACATTGCTTTCTTGGTTGAAAACTAACTATCCCAGCTTGAAACTAGAAGAATGCATTCTCAAGATACCATCAAAATCGAGAGTTTTCAACCAAGTCGCTGGTCTGCTTCTATCACGATTCTCCCAGACTGGCATAGGGAAGCTATCAGCCACTGACATTTCATTTCTCATTCAGAGAATGGTAGATTATAACGAACGAAACGTCAGCCCCCTTATCTATTTGTATATTGTCGAGAAATACGATCTATCGGATTGGAAACTTGAGTTTCTTCTCATTGAAATCGAAGAAAAGTTTGACAACGACGTATTTTCAAAACTCATAATACAACTGCCATACGAAAGGGACAAACTGAGAAAATGCTTACGGAAGCTGAACAGCAAAACATTTGGGCCTGTGTGGGATCGAGTTCACTCTGCAGATTCGTCGACATTTGTTCCGGAGAAACTTGAAGAAACATTTAAGATTCTCGGAGCGAAAGAAGTGACAGAAATCGATTTACAACGGCTCAGCCGATTACCGCTCAACGACTGGCTAAGTGAGCTGAAAAGCAACGTTTGGGACACGGAAATCAAAGAATTATTGAAAAATAAAGCCTTGAAGACTAAAATGACGACCAATGATGATGAACAGCATCGGAAAATTATTAGAGAGTTCGTTTTTCTTTTAATGAAACTTGAAAACCAGAAAGGCAATACATTTTGCCGTGATTTACTTAACAAATTGAAGAGCATGCCCGACTTGCATTGGTCTAAACTGAAGGACAAACTCATCCAATCCCAGAATGATGGCGGAGATGATGCATCAATGAACAATGCTGCTGACCGAGAACTGGCCCTGGGGAACATTATCTCCATCATGAATAAAGATCGCGTGAACAAATTCGAAATGAATAAGAAACAAATCAAGGCAAACTATGCAAAAAGTGAAGATCGCAAAAAGGAGGAAATCAAAAATAATGAAAAAACTAACGAGAAAATGATTTCTAATTTGAAAAAAATTGAAAATTTAGTGTTCAAATCCATTAATATGTCAAGCTCTATTGGCAGTGCTTTCAACACGGTGGGCGACGTCAAGAAATGGTCAAGAAAGATCAAAATGAATGTATGTAACAAGAAAAAGAACGGCACAATACTAAAAAGCTTAATTTCATTCGACGAGTTTCTTAGCGTGTTCGATCGTGCGGTTCATCTGATTTTCACAACAGACGCAAGCAAACCCGTTCATCTATGGAACACTCAAAAGGTTGCGATCGTCACTATGCTCAGCATGCTAGACCAAACGTTGGTTCAGGTACCGACAGGAGGGGGTAAATCCTTAATAGTGGCTGCTGTCGCCATCTTTCACGCTCTCTCCGACCTGAAAGTAGACATCATCACTAGCAGCAGCTTGCTGGCCATTCGAGACTCAACCTTGTCTTCATGCGACGGCGGTCTCCGCGATTTGTACGCGGCGTTCGACATCGATGTAGCCAATATTTGCAGCGAGACAGAGAACGATCGAATCAAGGCCTACAATTCAACGGTTATCTACGGAGAACTTTCCAGCTTCCAGCGCGATTACCTGCTCGACAAATTTTATAAACGCAACATACGTGGTGACCGGAAATTTGATTGCATCGTCGTCGACGAAGTGGATTGCATGTTGCTCGATCGCGGTAATACTGTCCTCTACTTGTCTCACGATATCCCCGGCATGGAGTCACTCGAATCTCTTTACGTCTTCATCTGGGAAAAGATTGTAGATAGCCCTTCGAGAGAATTGCTGAATGACATTAAATCATCCGTCTTCTACGATCTTTACGGCCAAATAACCAAAGACGATCTATGGTCGTCCGTCGTCCAAGCTACTGCAACAGGTGCTGACGACCAACAACAAATGATGCTGATGGAACAAATATGGTCAGACTTGATTCAGAACCAAGTGATTGACCAATACGGGCGTTTGAAAGTAGAGAATGCCAACGAAATTACAGTGAAGATTGGTGACCGTGTTGCCAAGGGGAGTATCCAGCACAGACTAGTGTATTTCTTCCGCAAAGTAACAGAAAGGCAACGTCGCATCCGGATACCATCCCATCTGTTGCCCTTTGTCGACCGACACATTGACACGTGGCTGGAAAATGCCCTTCTTGCTTTCGAACTTGAGCCTGATGAAGACTACGTCGTTGACCATGATAGGATGGACTCGAACCCCGATCTGAATCCGCGGATAATCATAATCGACCCGGACACCGGCACGGATCTGCCATCGTCAGAGTGGGGCGGATCGCTTCATCAATTCCTTCAACTGAAGGAAGGCTGTCAATTGACTTTACAGAGCCTGAAATCTGTTTTTATCTCAAACACTAAGTACACTAAAAATTATACAAGAATGACAGGTGTGTCGGGAACCCTAGGCACCGGTCCGGAACGTGAATTCCTACAGGACACCTTCTTTTGCTACGCCCAGTTTGCAATTCCAAGGGCTTTCCCAAACCGCTTCATCGTTAAACCGGCACTTGTTTTCAAGACGAAAGAGGCGTGGCTCCAGGCCATTACGAGAGACACGCTAGAGACGGTAAAATCACGTTCAATCATCATCTTTTGTCGGTCTATCAAACTCGTCAAAATGGTGAGTCGGCACCTTGGCGAAGCTCTCCAAGAGACCATCAGTGGAATATCTGGGAGAATTCATCGTTACACGCGCAACTACGAAGCCTTCACTTTCGAAAGCCAGAACGGACTTGGTGTCGGGCACGTTATAGTAACCACTAATTTGGCCGGTCGAGGAACGGACATCAAAATTGACGACGAGTTGCGTCAAAATGGGGGGCTCCACATTTGCTTGACTCACTTTCCTCGGAACGCCCGTGTCGAGGAGCAAGCCATGGGTCGTGCTGGAAGGAAAGGAGAACCTGGTAGCGGAATCCTCATCTTGTGCGAGGAAGAAAAGACCTTATTCCAACATGAGGGAGACGGCGTCGAATGGGGACCGGCTAAGTTGTTTAGCATGAAAGAAGATCGAAAATGGAAAGAGTTTTTCAGGGTCTCTCGACTCAGGGAGGAATTCAAATCAGCAACTTATGAAGAAGAACAACGTTTCTATCAGTTTTCCGAAGCCTATAACGAACTCAAGAAAAAGAACAATGGTCTACCAGAAGAATACTTAACTGCCATCTGTGATAGCGCTCTTGACAAATGGACTTTACTTCTCGATTCGGTTGACTGGTCGACAGCGAAGAAGAAAATACACCTTTCTCAATTTGGAGAGTTTGAAAGAACCCTAAAACTGCCCATAGACACGACAGCCCAGAAAGTAGCTGAATGGATAACGCCAGCTCGGTGTGTGGACGTGGCCAAAAAACTGCTAGCCAACGGAGGTCAGTCGAATCTGTCCAATGCCGCCATTTTTCTAAACAAACTGCTCAATGATCAGAACGAAAGTCAAATTTATCCGGGAGCTCACTACTATCGCGCTTTCCTTGACATCAAGAAATTCAAAGAAAACCAATCGACTGAGGAAACCAGGAACGAATTATTGTTGAAAACCGAGCTAATCCAATCACTACGAAGAGCCGAGACAAACATTTACAAACACATTGAAATGCAACTTTGGTTGTTTTACACCATCAGCAGCCGAAAGCTAAGATCTACTGGTCGCGAAAAATCTTTGTGCACCACCGACGCCTACAGACAGCAGAAAGAAAACCACATCAAGTTGCTAGAACACTACCTCGCATCCATTTACTCCTTGTCCGGTAAACATCCTTTATCCGCATCCCAACTGAAAATAAACGACAACATCGACGAAAATAAAGCTGAACAATATTTCCAGAAACTTGTCGATTCCAAATGTATTGCCATGTGCCAAGTTAACGACAAAGATACCGTTCCAGATTATGCTACAGTTATCCACAGACTAGCCGAAAACTACAGCGTCAGTCGATTGGATCTAGAGAAATTTCTTAACGACCAGCACAAACAGTGTGAACTAACTGAAAGAGAAATGGAGAAGAAACTACAGGCTACTCATTTGATCAAAAGCACAAGAAAATCGTTTTGGAAGACATTGATAGACGCCAGGGCGCTGGTTGACGCAGAAGATTGCATTGTCATTTACGAATCCGATGCAATCCAAGAAAAACATACGAATGCTGGTCTAATAAATCTCAGTGAACAATTAACGATCGACTTCGATCAACCTACCGATGGCTACGTCGTGTACAATCCAATTCACTCTATTGCTGGTCAGATAAATGCGGAAAAAGGGAAGATGATTGGATTTTCAAAAGACTATCTCAAACGACGACTGTCGCTCAATGAATACCATCGATGGAAGAAAACGTATGAATCCAACAAAGTCGCCAAGCTTAATCCCACCAAGCTCACGGACGTTGATCTAATAAAGACATTCGGGAAATTCGAGAAAAAACTTCTGGGTGACGTGCATATTCATCGCCAAGAATGGCAGATGATTTGGGATGAATTAAAGGAACAAGAAATCATCAATGACGACGGAAGTCTCTCGCTTCAATACAAAGGACAAGTCTTTCGTTGGATCGAAGGTGACATATACGAGGCACCAGTCAACAGTTTGATTGAGAGAACATTTGCCGCCGAAATAGTCAGAAGGAAATGGCTCAATTGGAAAGAAGATCCGCCAAATCATCTGAAAGCCATTGCCGCCTTGCCTCTGAAACCTTATCGAAGTTTACTAGGTGATTTGCATACTACTCACGTTGTCTCGGGAGCTAACCGGTTGACGGACAACACAGACCTTAATTTGGAACAGGTAGTGAAACAAATCACCATGGACAAAGAAGAGCGTTGCGACATCGTCGCCTCTCTTCAACGCCATCGACCAGCCTACACAACCGACATACCGTCTGAACTGTTTTCTTTGGAGCATATTGGACCATCGCTTTTTTTAAGAAACGACGTGGACAACATCGATGCAGAACTGTGCCTTTTTAGTCTGGCTGGATTCGACCACGTCATCAAAATCAAGGGTGAGAAAATGTCGCTGAGTTTAATTGCCAAAGCGTCATGCGTCATCACTCTTGGCGCGTGTCAGATGGCCGTTGAACCTTTGATTAAGTTTTTCATTCCTGTCGTACCTTTATTTGGTTTGAATCCCGGATCGATGGCTTTCAACGACATCCATTATGCCATATCTTCCCTCAAATCCCACAGAAATTTTTCTTGGGGCGACTACGGTCGCCAGAAGCTTCAAAGCATGGAGAAATCGGTTTCTCTCATAGCCATCTTGAAATTGCTCAAATTCAAGAAAGTCAATATGAATCGTGAGGAAATTCGTCAACCCGGTGAAACAAGAGCTGTTGATATACAGCACGACTTGAGACCGAACAGCAGAAATGAAATGATGAATCATGATAGACGCCAGTCTTCCAGTACTTCCGCCAGCTCAGCGTCTCATCACCTTGATCAATTATTGTTTATTGCCGAAAAAATTGCACAGGTTGCTAGGAATCGTGTTGAACTTGATTGCCGTTTATTCAAAGACAAAATGATTAATAAAATCAACAACATCATCGTCAAAAAATTGGCTTCCAATCAAGAAACGCTGAACCGTTTCTGGCATGGCAACAAAGAAACTAATCGATGTTTCATCGCTGAAAGAATAGATAAACTGGTGACCGACTTGTCGAAGCGTGTTCGGGGTTATCTCTTGGAAGTGACAGGCGTCGTTTCGGTAATGCTAAAGAAAACCCTATTATCAAAGGTGACGGAAAGAACGTTCACTTTACTTAAAACAGCCAACCAGCAAGTAATGAAGACCATCCAGCAGGTTTTGGATTGTTACAACTTGATGTTTCCAATACTGAGTTTCACGGATTTGCTTATCGACGCGTTTCAATCAGAACTGAACGAGTTTTCTGTTACGAATTGGGAGCTCAATTCAAGTGAAGAAGAGCTAACGCGTTTCCAACAAGAGGTGGAGAACGACCTGAAAATTGCAATCGCCACAAATATCGATCAGATAACGGAATGGTGGGAAGAGCAAATGAAAGAGAACGTTTCCAACCACGTAGCCAGCATGGTGGAGGCCGTATTATGATCTTTTTGAAATGTGTATTCGTAAACCAGTGAATTGTTGAAATATAATTCAATGCTTAGCAGTCTTAATTAGTCTATATATCTATTATTAGCAGTCTTAATTATAGTCTATACATCTATTATAATCTATTATAATCAATTAGTCTATATATCTAGATTTTTTTACTCTTGCCCTGTCCCGACGAAAGCGACTTCGCCAAAGCATCTGCTTCGGTTCAGCAAGGGAAGAAAAACGACCTTGACACTGACTCAATTTCGAATTTTTTTGCTTTATCGACGCGATAATTTTCTGATCGCTCAACACGCAATTGACCTTCAAAACAGGTTAAGATCCGAATGCGGTTCGAATATCAAGGTGCTGAATGTTTCTGTCTTGCTTGATGGGCGTGGATCAATAGTTAAACATTTCCACTAACACCCGTTTTTAAGATGCAGGTAGGCCTATGCGATTGTGGAGATGGAAATCAAAAGGAGAATATTTCCCTAGAAGGTTTGGAATGGCTATCAAGCCAAACAGGAAGCAGAAATCCAAGTGACAGGAATTCATTGAAGCACGTTATTGTCATTCACAGTCCGATGCAACCAATTATTAGAAAAACAACAAAGAAAGAAGAAACTCAAGATAAAGAAGATTTTGAAGATAAGAGAGACACGAGTGATCCCCTACTGACTAAGGAAATGAAGGATTCAGATGGACTTCATCAAAAGATGATGCAGCCGCAAGGGTCTCACATTGTTACCGATCTGGCCAATGATGAAAATCTGCAACTCTTATTGAACTGCATTCGCGAGTCGAGTTACGAGTCGAGTTACGATTGCGCAAGTGCAAATAAACATCAAGGCATCCACGGCCACGTTTTCACCCTTATAGGTATGAAAAAGCAATTCTGTATACAGCATGTCTCAATCTTTAAATTAACACAATTTGATTGCGTTATTCAGATACGCATATATCGCAACGGACTCAACAAATATGGACAAGGAAAGCCAAAATCTTGTCTATCAAAATCTCCAAGTTGCGGCATTTAGTTATATTACTTGTTACCTGATCACCTAAATCAACTCATTCAGCACATAAAAGTAGCACCTTAAAAATCATTTTTTTACGCCACCCATCCCCGTGTTACTATTATCCTGCCGCTACAATAATAAGTAGGCTACATGCAAGCAATTCCCAATTATCTAATTTCTGGCCCATTTTTAACAGCTCCATAATATTGTCAATGCATCTGATTGTTTGTCTTTTTATTGTTACAGTAATCAAGCTATATTAGGCAATAAAACGGTTCTAGTAGTCAGATTAGGTTGGGCGTGTGCTTTAATTTTAACTACACCGGTAGTTCTGTGTTCGTACGCTTCCCAATATGAAAGGAGTGAGGGTTTAGTTTTTTGTAAATTTAACTATTAGTTATAAAATAAAAGAGCATATATAGTTCGCAAGTCGCGCAAGGAAACGTTCACCCATCGCTGTGTCAAGATTGCTTTTTTGAATTCGTTGATACATGAACGATTATATTGGCACAGCAAAAGGCCTAATACTCAAATTTCAGATCGCCATATGCCATGGATGGTACTGGAAGGAAAGGAGAACCTGGTAGCGGAATTCTCATCTTGTGCAAGGAAGAAAAAACATTATTCCAACATGCACTCTCATTCTGTTGGGGTCCTCGAAGGCTCTTCGTAGCGAAATGAAGAGTGCTACGAAATGCTACGAAGCTACTTCGAAGAGCTTCGAAGCACTCTTCATTTCGCTACGAAGGACCCCAAAAGAATGAGAGTGTGAGGGAGATGGTGTAGAATGGGGACACGCTAAGTTAATAGCCAGCATGGTGGAGGCCGCATGATGATTCGGAAATGTGTATTCCTAAATCAGTGAATTGTTCAAATATAATGAAATAATGATTAGTAATCTATATCAACCATAGGCCAATCACACGCGTGTCACGTGTTGGCTTTGGAATTTTCGAGTAGGCTAGCTACTCTACTAATACTAGCCTACGACGTAATCATTCATGACGTGCCATTTCCAGCTGTAGGGGAGACTGGGGTCAAATGTAACACGAGACAATTGTAACAAAACTCGTTTATATATTTCGTCATCTAAAATAGCACTCTAAAAATAGTCTCTAAAAATCTGAAATATTCAACATAAAGCATTAAGGTTGCAGATGGTTATAAAGCTTTATGTTGAATATTTCAGATTTTTAGATAAGTTGGTATTATCAATTTAATGTTTTGTTGATTTCCCCTTCTTCAACATAGCTTAACATTTATAATCATGACTATTGAAAATGTATTGGAAAAATTATAAATCGTACCAATTACTCAATGACACTGGTGCATAATAGGCAATAGCCTAGCCTATGTAGTTCCTACAAGTCTGTAGCATGATAAAGTTACAATTTATTTTTTTTACCGATTGTGCAACTATGAGAAACCTATGATCAGTCACGCATAGCCACGGTTACTTTATAACGTTCTAGTGTTGCCATGTTAACGAAAACGTGTAGTGTGAACGTAAAACAGTAGTAAAATCATCGTAAACATTCAGTCAGTTGATTGATGGATTGATTAGGAAAGTTGCGTGATTTGGTGCTTATGGATTGAAACGCAGATGGTTATCATGATGAACTCAAAATCCACTTCATAGACCTCAAAAAAGGGGCCACCAAAACACACTGATTGTCGTCAAAATGAACGAGAAATGGCTATTAAGCTATTGATTTTATAATTTTATCAAGTTTAGTTTGGTATTAGCCTAGACTACTTGTTGACTTTTATTTGAGTCGAGGGGCAGTAGACTATACTTCCCACTAGACAACATAAGAAAGATTATTTATCCACGCACCCAATGCAACAGCATTACACAATCAGAATAAATTGTTTGTTAAAAATGGGGAAATAGATTTGGGGAAAGGCTGATAACATGTAAAACCACTGAACCGTTTATTTCCGATTATTCTGAATCTTCTTTTCGTTCCAGCATCTGGTAAGTTCTACTCTCTGTTGCATTTTTGGAAATCAAGTATTCCTTTTAACAAGTTATAGCATGCATGGGCTGTAGGCCTACCAACTTTTTTCGCAACCATTTTATTACACTATTAAAAGTTTTGTCATTCTGCCAGAATGAACACTATAATTGACGATTTTTGGTAGGTAAAAACCAGATTTTTGTCCAAAGAAATTTTTGTCCATATAAAACTCGATTTCCGGCAAGAATCTCATAATTCGCGCGTCATTTTAAAAGGACAATTTTGGTGTAGCCTACTAAAATTGATCATTCTATGGCAGAACGTATTCCGGCAATATTTTCGCTCAAAAATTGGATTTCATTTATATAACAGTGTAGAAAATTTCAAAAAAGTCCAAACATTTAAAAGTCTTTCTCTGATAGCACGCGTTTTATACAACAAGAGAAAATGACTACCACCGTCATTTTTATTATTCACGAATAGACTGTTTTGTATGCGTTGATTAGTATCGCCCTATAAGAACGCCTGAAAGCTTACTTCTCGCGTTCCAAATAACAGCAAAGAAACTTAATTTCCCTGCATAAATAATGAGCCCTGTTAAAAGCATTGATTTTGATATACAGCAACGGGTGAAAGTTTCCTGACGCGATTTTCGTACTATGCGCTTTTACTTTACATCTACCGGTAGTTCTGCTGTGATAAAGGGTATAGGGGAGACTGGGGTCAATTGTAACACGAGACAATTGTAACAAAAATCGTTTAGGCCATTTAAATTAACTCTAAAATTCTGAAATATTTATCATAAGGCCATCTTATAGAGAAGAAATTTTGGTAATTTTTTAAAATAAATCAAACAAAAACTGTTGAAGTTATAAGAAAAAAACGTTTTTGACACCCAAAAGTAAAATTTTCGGTTTGTCAATTTTTTCTATTTTCCCTACTATAAAGTTCAAATATGACCAATTTTCTTACACCAAACGTTTTGTTGTTATGTCCCTTACACATTTTGGCAATAGATTTGTTTAAAAACTAGAGGTATAATGGAGTAAAAGTTAATTTAACGGGAAATGTTCAGTGTGGGACGATTGTAACAGTCCAAATAATTTAGGAAAAAACAAGTCTACATCAGTTTTTCCATCCAGAAATGATGCAAAACATCATATTCTTCTGTTTGAATGCTAAAAATTAGCATACTTGCAGAAAGAACGAAAAATAAACCAGATTTACTGTTTTAAATGGATGAGTCAAGCGGAAGCTCTTATGGGAAATCCCACGTTACTTCCGACACCCAACCCTGTTACAATCGTCCCGACATGTGGGTACAATTGTAACAAAAAAGCATGATCATTCTAGATTTTTTTACTCAATAACTATTCAACTTTTATGTTCAATAAATTCAGGAAAGTTAGCCAAGATAACAATCTATCCGCTGCATTTTTTTAAAATTTGTAACTTTAGTGCTAGCAGACGAAAAAAATTGAAGTATGTTTTTTGTTACAATTGACCCCAGTCTCCCCTACCTATTTTCTTACCCTTCCCAATTGACCGGGGTCAGAAGGGGTGAGGGGTTAGTTTTGTAAACGTAACTATGAATGGGTATAAAATAAAAGCAGCCAATTTTTTTAATCCTGTCAGAAAACTTTCACCCGTTGCTGTATTTCAAAAGCCTCCAGTCTCCCCTAGCTAAATTTTCCTTCATTATGTAATTTCAAGTGTATTTTTTTAAATTTAGTTACTGGTTTTTTATGAGTTTGATTATCCGACACAAAAGCATCTAGATTATAATAAAATGACAACCAACACGGTCACGGATGCAGAACAAGAGCATCAACAGGTAATCTAAACCTTTATATTATATTCCATTGATAAGGATTATAGATAGACTACATACTGAGCAAATATAATATAGGTTATCGCTTTTATACGGAGCAATTGAACCACAAGAAGGAGTGTCCACAATAAATACCAGACGCGTATCAATGTCTGGTGGTCTTGATGAGAATATCATGTCTGATTTTGTTTTTCTCACATTTTGTTGAAGCTAAAACTCCCTAATTAAAAGTAGGCTAGTGTTTAGCGATCGACCCCATCCCAAGACATTCGTGTTCCATTTTGTTTATGGGTCGTATCTCTTTGTTTAAAGGGCGTAGGCAGGTAGGCTACTCGCGGTCGCGGGCGATTTGTTGCCTCTATTTTACGTAAAAAACAGTGAGTTTATCTAGTAGCCTAAAGGCGCCACTGCGCGGCCGTTCCCTCTTGGTTATATAGCGTAGGGTATAATGAAGGTATAACTTTTGGGTTGGGTATTCGTTATATTCGTTGGTTTTTTGGTGGAAGGTTTGAGAGAATGTGGTAAAATTTGGCCTTATTTTGGCGTATTAAATAAATGAAGTGGAAATGGTGTTCAGCCATCAACGCTAAAACAATTATGTTAAGTTTTTGTTTTTGGACCGTAAGCTTTTAGTCGGGCAAATTAATTGCCATAAACTGAGCCAAATGTGCTGTATTAAAAGTAGCATTTACACGTTTTAGGACTAAAAGAAAGGATACTTAGAGCAATGCCATTTCCATCGTTATGTTAGCAAAAAATGAAATCTAAACAAACATATCTTGGCGTTGATGGCTGAACAAATTGCTTCCCCTTCCCCATATTTTGTGAACACCGTTTTCTAGAGAGAAACATGACATCGGTCCGAAAGGCCGCAATTGTCGGACATTATGTCTGATTTTTATGGGCACCTCTTCTTATAGAGTGTGATCATTGTTTTGATATAAACGAAATGCTAACAATTATACAACGGTATATTTGTAGTTAAAAAGAGAGTCCGAGGACGGGGGTTATTCCCCAGCCTTCCATCAGCTGAGCCCTATAGAAATGATTCGATGCTTGGAACGGCAACCGACATGCTATGGACCAGACAGTATCCTTCACTGTATTTTTGGTCTACCGACTAGCGCTGACACCTCAACGGAGACGGTTCATCGTGAAAAAATTGCTCAACGTGTTAAACCCTCTTCGGGTAAACTATCTTCTGCCATTTTCCGTCGCTATATACCAGGAAGCAACCTTTTCCAAGTTCGCCAAGAAGATTTCAATAACATCATGAAGAGTAGCAAATTTTCTTCTTTCGCCGAGCACTTTGCTTTACGAGTGAAACCAGGCGATCCTAAATTCCCAAATGCCAATATTTTAAAGGAAGAGTTTTTTCAACACAACGGTGGTCAACTGCAAAAGTGGGTGGATATGTCTACTACAATCGAAGCCATACCCAAAGATTTCCAGGCGCAGTTCGACTGGAAGGGCCAACAGGGTTTGGCCAAGTATTACCATTTTCTTTTAGATGAATACGCCAAGTTTATCGAGACACCGTGGAGTACCCTTGGTTTGGCCGAGTTGGAGCTGTTGGCTTTCGTCTACAATAAGAAAATTCACGTCTATACCAATCAAGAGGACGACAAGTACAACGACGAAGATGGTGATCATCATATACCTTCAATCAAGTATCAGTGTACACTGAACAAGGATCTAAAAGGCTTTGATTCAAAGGATGAACACTTTGTACTGTTTGAAGATGACGGTGCATGGCAACCATTGAATGTTAAACAAAATGTTCGGGAGTTCTTGGAAAAGCGAGGTCGTCAGAAAGAAGATTTGGAAAAAGATTTCAGTATTTCGATAAGTAATTATTATTAGTTTTCTATATATGTTGGCTATAGCCTATATAATACTCAATGTGCTGTGCCCTTTGTTATTTATAGCCGAATAGCCTACATAAATCTGTTTCATTGTTCTCTTTTTCAGCAGACTTACTTGGTTCTAACCCATCAGAACTGGCGACCACGGTGTTTCGTGATTGGTTGGCAGGCTTAACAGAAAAGAACAAAACGTTCATTAGGAAGCTCACCCCTGATGATCGTCAAACTGATTTAGACGACACACTGATGGAGGCCAATATTGGTTTATTGGCTCAGTTGATGGCTAACTGCCAAGTCCACGATATGGACTCTATCTTCTTGTATAACATCGTCCATAAATTTAGCCCAAAAGAGTGGAAGTACGAGTTTCTATTGCTAGAAATGGAACAGCATTTTTTGGTGGCTCTCACCACTGAGGAGAGAACGCAGTGGGGGGAAATTCTTCGTAAGCTTAGTGATGAGATGTTAAGCACGTTGCGAAAACAACTGAAGACCACTGGAGAGCCCAGTACTTGCTGTTCGCTGGACAAAGAAAAACTGGAAAAAATCTTGAAGCTACTGGAAAAAGTTCACATCTATAGCGGTGTACAGCAAAGTCTCGATCAACTGCCTTTCGAAAACTGGTACTTGGAGCTGAGGAGTCAGTTTTGGAGGAGCAAACTTACTCAAGGGAAAAAGATGCAGCTGAACGACGACCAGAAAAAAGAAGCCATCTCCATGTTGATGGAATTGGAAAACAGGGAGGGTGAAGCAATTTGTGGGGAAAAACTTCAAGATTTGATCAAGGAACTGTCGTCATCACCCAGCCGAGCCACCATCAGGTGGCCTGATATGTCAAAATTACTACAACAACATCTAGAACCGATGGAACAACTGACAGAAAATGAGCTGAAAATTGCAGCTAAAGAAAATGGAAAAGTGGCAAATATCATCGGGAAAATGATCCAAAATGAAGATATTGATAAACATTACTCACGCGGTGGAACTGCTTTCATCGACCTAATGAAATCAATTCAGGAGAAAATGACGAAACCCTTTGATTATTGTGTGTTCAAAACACCCTTGGATTTGACAAATGATTCTTCGCTTTTGTCATTCCTTGATACTTACGAAACAGCCATCAAGAGGATCATGCTGAAACATAAATTCAAGTTTACTTCATTACGGAATACCCAGAAAGTAGCCATTCTTACTCTGCTTACGTCCGGACGTACGAGTGCACTAGCTCAGGTATCGACTGGTGAAGGCAAATCGCTGATCGTTGCTGGGGTAGCAATTGGACGGGCTCTGTCCGGTCAGGACGTCGACATCATCACTAGCAATGACGTTTTAGCTAGACGCGACTCGGAATTAAAACTTAATCAAGGCGGATTATGCGAAATCTACGAAGCTTTTAACATTAAAGTTGGCAACAACAGCAGTGAAAATGCGGAAGAACGTGCTGCCGCCTATAAGTGTCCTGTCGTCTACGGGCAAATGTCAAGTTTCCAGCGTGATTATTTGCTGGACACTTTCTATGGCCGCGAAATCCGCGGCAACCGTCAACTCAGCTGTGTCATTATTGATGAAGTGGACTGCATGTTACTCGATCGCGGTAACAATGTACTTTACCTGTCGCACGACATACCCGGCATGGAGATGCTGGAATCCCTCTACGTCTTCATCTGGAGGAAGATCAAAACCCCAAAGGATCCGCTAGGTCCCATCAAATCGGCCGTCCTCTACGATCTATTTGGCGAAATAAAAAAAGATGATTTGTTTCAGGCGATTCAAGCTCCGTTAATTGGTCAACAACTTGATGATCTATGGAACTACCTGACTGGGATAGGCATGATCAACAATGAGGGATCTTTGTTAATAAAGGCAACTGATGTCAAAGAAGAAATGTTCGACTATTCAACAATTTCTGGGCTCAATCGTCCGCTTTTCATATTTTTTAACACTATTCCCGACAGTCAGATGACTATTAACAAAGATGACTTGGCTCGCGTCCAGCAGAAGCAGTTTGAGGATGTTTGGGCGCATCTAATACGAAAAAATATCATCGACCAAAGAGGTCGACTGCTAATTGAAGATGCCAAATACATTACAGGAAAATTGGTCACGTTTCATGCGAATCGAAAACTTACGTCGAAAATAGTCTTCTTTCTTCGGCAAGTAGCTCGACGCAGCCGTCACATTCGAATTCCTTACCACTTGCTGTCGTTCGTCGACCGACACCTGGACACTTGGCTGAATAACGCCCTAGTAGCACTGAAGCTCAAACTGAACGTGGACTATGCACATGATAAAACAGATACCAGCAGCAGTATTGTTGATGAGAACACTAAGAAGAACGGTCAAAGATCGAACAAGCGGCCACCAACAATGTCAGTGGGCACCAGTAGGCCTAATAATAAAAGTAAAACTGGGACCATCAGTAATAAAGACACCAGCATCAGCAGCAATAAAAGCATCAACCAAATAAATTCAAAAGACCGAGAAGTGCCATCATCAGTGATTATCATCGATCCGGACACGGGGACAGACCAAACTTCAGCACAGTGGGGCGAATCTCTCCATCAGTTTCTTCAATTGAAAGAAGGTTGTAAGATCACTTTGCAGAGCCTCAAATCTGTCTTCATTTCTAGCGTGTCGTACATCAAGCTCTACGAAAGATTAGCCGGCGTAACAGGAACGCTAGGTTCAAAGCCGGAGCGTCATTTCCTTCGTAACACTTACAACTGTGACTTTTTCATCATACCAACGGCATTTCCGAAACGTTTCATTATGAAACCGGCTCGAATACTCAAGACTTCAAAAGAATGGTTGGATGAGATCATTAAAGAAACTCGACACACAGTCTTATCGCAACCTAGACAAGACCCGGTTCGTTCTGCCGTCGTCTTCTGTCAGTCCATTAGCCAAGTGGAAGATATCTATAAAAAGTTGACCGATCATTTCAAATCAGAGGTTGCGGGGAAAAAGATAATAATAAGCAAATACACCCGCGATTACGAAAAATTTCCATTTGAAAGCAAAGAACTCGGCGTCGGCCACATCATCGTCGCCACCAATTTGGCCGGTCGTGGAACGGACATCAAAATCGACTCCAACTTGCGCAAAAACGGAGGTCTACACATTTGTTTGACCTACTTGCCGGATAACGTGCGGATCGAGGAGCAAGCCTTTGGCCGGGCCGGTCGTAAAGGAGAACCAGGCAGCGGAGTTCTAATCTTGTGCGACGCTGGCGATAAGAACCGTCCGAGCAGGACCATTTACGAAATGAAATATGAGCGCAATCAACAAGAAATGCTTCGGATCTCTCAACTGACGCAAGATTTCGCCGGCAACATTAGCAAACAGGAAAAATGTTTTCACCACTTCTTCCAGTATTTCAAATATCTCAAACAACAACTGGTCAAGGGGAAGTTCGACCAGGAAGAGATCGGCGCCGTCTGTAAAAGCGCCCTTGATCAGTGGGCACTGTGGCTCGACTCGGTGTCCGACTCTTTCGAGTCGCAATCTTTGGAACAGCTTTTGAAACGGTTGAAAACATTCATCGATAGCCTTCAACCACCCGTGAGTACGGCCAATGTCGACGACATCAGTTGGATGTCGTGGTTGTTGCCTGGTCGTTTGATCGTCATGGCCAAACACCTAGCCTCGCGAAAAGAGAGAAATCTAGCCAAAGCCAATGCGATTCTAACGAAACTCATCGATTCTAGAGACAAAATTCTCTACCCTGCCGCTCCTTACTATTTGGCGTTTGTCATTTTAAAAGAAGGCCGCCTCTGGGAAGATGATGGGGCTTCGACTAATATCAAAAGACGATTTCTGCTATTGCTGCGAATGGCAGAGACCCTATTGAAGGAGCACATACAAACGCAAATTTCATTTTTAGGTCCATCAGGCAAACCGAAAACGGCCTACCAAGAACAGAAAGAGAACTTGATCAATTTGTTAGAACATTATGTCCATTCCGTTCAGTCCTTGATGGGCGCACATTGTTCAATCGCCGGCCTCGTCCAGGCTGGTATCGACGCCTCAACAGCCAACAACTTGTTCGAACAACTGGCTGCGGATTGCTTAGTCACGTGTCAGGTCAGCCACGTGGACACGATCCCTGGCGGACGAGACGCAACTCTCCGAGAGGTAGCTTACAAAAACGCCGTTAGCCAAAATTCCCTCACTGAATACCTCAAAATTCCCTCGTGGAAGTTTAGATTCAATGAATCCGCAATGAGGGAAAGATTGTTCCATATCAAGATGAGCAACGAAACGTATACCGTGATGACTCATTGCTGGTCTAGGGACGAGTTCTGGCTGCATCTAGTAGAAAATGGAGCCTTGTATGATGCAACCGACAACGCTGTCGTCCCTGAAGCCGAGTACAAAGCGCAGCACGAGTCCAATCGTATCAAAATGGATCCACGCGGTTTGAAAGGTTACGTGATGAGCAATAAATTGTATTCAAAGCCGGAAGATTTGAAAAAAGAGAAAAAGATGATGTTGACGAAAAATTACCTCAAAGAGAAATTCCCACCAGCTGAGTACGATCGCAGAGAGTTAACTTTCGAATCGTGTCGATTCGCCCGTCTTGAGCCTACGAAACTCGCCTTGTTAAATTTCGGCCAATTGATCGGGCCAGCTGATTTGAAGTTGGCCAATATCGACGAGAAAGATCGTCATGGTATTTGGAATGAATTGATCAGGCAAAAGATCATCGACCAAGACGGCCAGCTTTCATCGCAGTACAACGACACTCAGCGATTTCTTTACGCGGATTGTCCCGCTTACGAGGAACCCGTCAAGAAACTAATCGATGCGACGTTCGCGGCCGAAAAGGTTCGACGCCGTTTGCTGGACAAACGCGATCCCGAACGCTTCTATGCTGCCATCGCAGATCTGCCGCTTCAATCCGACCGAGATTTATTGTGGGACGATTTGATGGCAACTCACATTATCTCCGGGGCTCGTGTTACGGACGACAGGAATGTCGATTTCAAAGATGAAATCATCAACATTGTCTCGGGAAAAGAATACGGCTGTGTTACGGGATACAGTTACACCCAGAAAAAGTTCCTCAGAAGGATAACGAACCAAAATCAAAAACATCTTCTCAATTGTCTCCTGCCTTACTTAGTAGGCCGTCGAGCTTTGTACGCAACAATGGAAACACCTGCTGCTTCGCTCCGCTTCCTCAAAGATGCCGTTCTTGAATGGGAAGACTTGGAGGAAGATATTGAAAGGCGGTTTGGCAACAGTCTTTTGACGGAAGAGAACCTCCAACTGTTGGGTCTTTTGGGTTTTGATCATACCATCAAACTGGAAGAAGAAAAGTGGTCGAAAAAGACTATTATCCGAGCGATTGCCATCATATTTTTAGGCGCCCTTCAACTGGCCGCGTCCGTCATATTATTTCATTTACAAATTACCCCATGGGTAGCCATTGGTCTCATTAAGGCTGGCGTTGAAGATGTGATATTGGCGACCAAGACCCTCTGGACGGGCCAGCAAATAACCTGGGCCAGCTACAGGCAACATAAGCGGAATCAAGCTATCAAATTATTGAGACAATTCGTTGTCCGAGGAGCCGGCAATGCAGATAGCGAGATCCAGATAGAGGATCTTGCCGCGGAATCATGGAAAGACCAACTGGATCAAACGAATGTTCAAATCGGTCAAGTCACGAGCCGGAATGTCGTTGCCGAGAACATCGGGCGAACGCGGAATCACGACGGCACTAGAGTCTGGCGAATCGTTCATAGACATTTATTCCAAGAGAGTAAAATAATACCGAATGATCACCACAAATTGCCTGACCACCTCCAAGTAGGCTACAAATTGCTGAAAAAGACCAAAGATCCTCAACTTTTCGCCGTCCTCCTTCGGAAAAACCGAGTCCCGATGGATCAGTTCTCTGCCGATGCACTCGGTTGCGCACTGTCGGATCACTTCAAGAGAAAAGTGGCCATCCAGATTGAGGATTCTGGACAATTATTTGATCGCGATACAACAGCCAATGCCGATGTTCAGATCGTCAAAGTTGAGCGCCGTGGTGGCGTTCACGAACGTTGTTTGTTTGAATATGTTGCGCCACAGTTCGTTCACGACGAGTTAACGACGGATGAATTGCGGAACTCATTAGCGAGCATGATCGAGACGGATCAAGCAGTCGCCGAGGCCATCCGACAAAATTGGCTAAATCGCGGCCTACGGATCAGTCTTTTCGGCGGTCAAGTCACAAGCACAAGCAAGAGAATCCGAGAGACAGATTTCTCCATTGGCGGAATCCCCACAATCAAGAAACGTCGTCAGGAACTTTTCCAGTCCGACTATAATTTCATTCACAGTGCCATCAAAGACGAAAGAATCAGAAACATCCATATGAACGAATACCCCATTATGACCATCGCCAATATATATAATAAAGGGGGAGAAGCCAGTAATTCAAATGTCGACGTATCAGTTGATAATGTGACCGAATCAGATTGCTTCCAACTGTTCCGCCACATACAGAGGGGCTATTTGGAGCGTGGCCAATACAGAAACGCCATTTGGAACACGGTGGAAACCAATTGGCTGGCAGTCGCCAAACGAAACCAAAGAGATGTTGAGCTTTATCAGAAAGATGTCGAGATCATCAAGGATCACTTCAAGCAGTACTCGAACGATGACGCGCAGATCAAAATAATAGACCAACAGGAGGTGAACAAACTGGAAACAATTTTGGACAACAAAGTCAAATGGGAACTGACGGCGAACAAAGATGAAGGGAAACAAGGCTCTAGTTTTTCTAGACTGTGGTTCTAAATTAGTATTTGCGGCTGTTGGAATACTACAAACAGACGTGGGTAGCTGCAGCGCTGAATTTTTGCTCGTTCTTTTTTTTACTTATGAAATACATCAATATTAGTTGTGGTTTTTTCTCTATATAAAATCTATAAAATATAATTGCACTAAGAAGTTGTATTTGAATTTCGAAAATGTTGAATCTTGAAATTGAAAATTACCAGTAGGCTACCAGTTTTCTAAAAAATTGAAGTAGAGCAACACCAGATCTATAGCATTGATCAAGTTTCAAAGCCGATTCACGTCGTCTGCATTTTGTAAACGGCGGACCGGTTAAGGGACTGAAAAAGTCTTTTAAAAATGTGGAATTCGTGGAAAAGTCATGCTTTAGGTGCAGTTATACGAGCCTGGATGTTTCACTCGGGATTCTACGAGTCCCTTGCGGATAGAGTGGAAATATCAACACCTTTAAACTCATGGAAAAGAGGTACAGACCTTAGCTGTCAAACGCTATTGTTAATGTTTTGATTCACTCCTCTTGTTGTTTCCATAGTGGTCGAAGGTGCTTTCCTCCACCAGCGGTCTCAGTCTCCCTACGATGGAGACGTTTTTCACGAAACTCCAATTGGACTTACTTTCTATTCTTATTTATTGAAACTGAATGTCAGTCTCCTTTACGCTGTTTTCATCCTGTGTGATGCCTTCACAGCCATTGCTTTGACAGAAGCCACTAAAATATTTTTTAAGGATATAGTATGTTCATTATTTTAAATTCAAATTCCATTATCTAAACTAAATATCCTTGTAGGTTGAAGACCAGCAGACAAAAACAAAAACCTATCACAAAGAAGCAAAAAAGATTTTGTTAAAAAAAGAGGAAATAGCCAAAGTTCCTCAGTACGTCACAGCTGCTTACTTTCTTAATCCATATATAGTCTGCAGTTGTGTGGCAATGACCACAACAGTCTTTGCCAATTTAATTCTGTCGCTAACTCTCCTGGCCATGGCCAAGAAGTCACGAATTCTCTCCACTTGTTGTCTCGCACTCGCCTCTCACCAGAGTTTCTACCCGGTAATGCTTGTGGTACCCATTGCCATAGCCACAGCTAAAGGGAAGCTGTTCAAGTCTGTTGTTCTGACACTCACAAGCTATGCAATCTTTACCGTGTTGCTCCTGTGGTTTTCCTTTCAATCAACTGGAAGTTGGAGGTTTATCGAATCAACTTATGGTTGCATGTAAGACACTTATTTCATAAATAACTAAAGATTGGCCTATTGTAATAACTATCTTTGTGTATTTCAGATTGAAAGTGCCTGATTTGACGCCCAACATTGGTCTCTTTTGGTACTTTTTCACCGAAATGTTTGACCATTTCCATCTCTTCTTTACCTACGTCTTCCAACTCAACCCTTTTATTTACGTTGTCCCGCTCGCCCTTCGATTCGACGATAACGTACCGCTGCTTAGCTTTACGCTGTGCACCATCATGGCCATTTTCAAGTCGTACCCTTCGATAGGCGACGTCGGATTCTACTTGGCTCTTTTACCGCTCTGGAATCATCTAGTCCCCTGTAAGTGTTACCAAAATATTTTTCCTGTTGCTGCCGATCTAATTCTTTCTCATATAGTTTTCAGACATTCCTTTATCGTTGGCTGCATCTTCCTAGTGACCTCGGTTCTCAGTCCTATCCTGTGGTACTTGTGGATTTATACTGGTTCGGCCAACGCCAATTTCTTCTTCGCCACTACCTTGGCTTTCGCCACGGCTCAGGTACAATACGGCATCTACTGCGATAACGAAGCAGAGTTATAAAATGATTGTTACTATAGATTTTCCTTCTGACGGACGTGCTGTTCGCTCAAGCCAAGTACGATTACCACCTGAAGCACGGCACCGACCTGAAAATCAATGGGAAAGAAGGAATGCTAGTCCTGGAATGATGGCCAATCGTGTATTATAATAGCCGCTTTTCATTTTGCAAATAAACCACGTAAAAAAACCATCACCTGGAATGATTTTATGGTTGTTTATGATATTATATGCCATCACCAATTATGAAAAAGAAAAAGTTGCTAGTACTACAAAAAATAACTCTTTACTCCAACGACGAAAGAACATGACCGAGTCACAAGTCTTCCTTTCCTATATTATTACTAGAAAGGGGACGTAAAACATCATCGGTTAGTTTTTCGTGAATGAATATATATTGGAGTTATGAGTGGATAGGCATAAGATTGTTTTATATGGTCTAGTCTGACCAAGGTCCACAGGATTGGATGATGATGTTGTTTTCTATGGGGTCCAAGCGACTAATGGCTTCGCAAACCTCCATGCCTTGATAAACGTAGCCAAAGACGGTAGTCATCTGGTTGTTATTAGGGTGATCGCGACAGATGACGGAAAATTCCGAGGAGACGTAGACACCGCCTTCACATCGACCGCGATGACGCATACGCAGAGCACCTCTCCTTTCGTCCAATGTGGAATGATCGGCCAAGTAACGCCGAGTCCGCTCAGGTGGAAGATAGCTGGGCGTGTTCTTAGTATTAACGAGTTTCAAATCTTCATAGTTACCGCCGGTAATGAATTCTCCGGCTTTGGTCTGGAAAGAAGAGAAAAGTTAAACGTTATATATGGCAATTACATAAAATTAATTGTAAAACCAAGGCAAACTGATACCATAAATATGCGGGTGTTTTTATAAGTCAGATTTTTCGTGCCTTGACAGTATTCCATGAAGTGCCTACACATATCTGGCGCTTCGTCCACGTCGAGAGCGAACACCACCTTCGGCTGGACGGTGCCATTGATCTTGAAATGCATGTAGCACATGTGCTGTCTTTGGACAGAAGACGATTCCGAATCGGACGTTGAAAAATAAGATTCGGAAGAAAGGGGCGTTGCGTGCTTGCCATTGGGCACAACCGCACATGCTTGATTGCTATCATCCTCTGATGCATTCCAAAAGTTTTGTTCTTTCATATTGTAAAGGATAAATGCCATGATGGACTGGAAGGCGCCAACATTGGTTCCGTGAGACGATTTGTTATCAAAAGTTATAGCCTTGTTCTCCCAGGCTTTGATTTTGAAGCTGCTCCCATCGGTTTTGTTCTTCAACAGGTAGCAGCATATGAACTTTTCAATCTCAGATATATTGCTGCTTAGTGTTTCTGTTGATTTGAGCTCTTGCTCAGACTGTTCAAGTTCCGCTACAAATTTCTTGTCAGAGGTCAGGATGTCATCAATGTCTAATTTAGATGTGGGGTCTTCTAGAAGAGACTGCAGTATGGCAATCTTCTCATTGTTATCTTCACTTGTGTCTCGTACTAGATTCTCAATAACTTTAAGTGAAGTTTGCACCGTTTTGAATTTGGAAAGTACTTGACGTCTCATTGTAATGGATTTAGCCAAATTGTCCTTGGTTTTAACTATAATTTCTTCAATTTGCTTCCTGAAAAAGTGATTTATTACAGATGATTATTAAGCACCCTTATTCATATGAAACATTTAGGTGATTACCTTTTAGCAAGTACTTTCTGGACTTTAGGCATGATGTAGAAATTTGTTGTCATTTTCTCCACACCATTTTTAATTTTTGTCTCTACTCTGCAGAATGGACATGTGATGATAGAGTTGACAGCTTGCGACTAAAGGAATAAATGCCATGTAGATTAGACAATCAAATTTCAAAAACATTAGCTTAAATTATTACCTTCAAACAGGTGATGCAACATGAATGGAAGCAAACAAGTATTTTGGGTGTATGTGGACCCGCATCGTAATATTCCATACAGATGCCGCAAATCAAGAAATCTTTTTCTTCTTCGTCATGGCACACTTTCGATGCCATTTCAGATCCTCAACTGAGGTCTATATCTTCTTCAACCATATAATTCAAATGCTCAGGGAATGCTAAAGAATCAAAGAATTTTTAACTGTCCAATTCTTGGTCAGATGAAAGCGTAACAAACTACAAGGCCACGAAGCACAAAATCGTGATGTTGTCGTCACTTGTTGAAACCTTGCTGTAGCTCCAGGCAGTGGTTGAAAACGAGTGGAGTGAAAAATACTACCCACAGATGGCTATCACAACCAAAACAAAAACAAATCAAATGTGATCGCTGGCTGGGCTTACTTCATCGAGATTTTCTGATAAACCAAATTTGTTCGCTTTCAGTCGTCTGCCTGTTTACGTCAAGAAATCTTCGTTCAACGTCTTATTTTATTATGCCTGAGATTCCTATCATCGATATTTCAAACATTGGTAAGACAAAGAATTTCCGAATTGCAATTGGAAACTTCCCGTTGACAGATATTGTGTTAAAAGGCTTGAAACTTGAAAGTGACGGAACATTAAGTACGTTATCGAGAGAAAATGTTTGTTGTTTCTAGATTTGCATAAGGATCGGATCTCGAAAGAGCTTGACAAAGCATTTTCTACTGTCGGCTTCGTCTACTTGAAAAATCATGGAGTGGATCAACAAAAGGTTAGTTGTTCCATCATTCACTCAATAATTATTCAACCAACTTTTAAATGTGTTTTATTTTTTTTTAAAGGTGGATAAAGTGTTGAACGCTTCAAGAACGTTTTTCCATTTATCCGATGATGTCAAAAAAGGTTACCCGCGTAACAACGACACCTTTGACGGTTACACCGGAAGGGATCAAGAAATGTATAATTGTCGAATTATTTTTTTTATCATTCCAACACAAATTACTTCTCTTTTGAGTAGCTTGAAAGATAGCAGCGTGCACGAAATCCGTGAAGCCTATGACGTCACATCCCCTAGCAGCATATATCCCGATAAATGCGCTCCGGAATTTCGCCAGGACGTTTGCGAGTTGTCAGCTTCGTTGCGTGAACTAACGCTTAGCCTGCTGAAGTGTATGGCTCTTGCTTTAGGTAAGTCTTAATAGAATATTATCTGATACAAATATCATAGCTAAATGAAACTGACGAGTGATTTCATATGTCAGGATTAGAAGAGGATTACTTAAGCAGTCGACATCAATTCATTTTTGACAGCATCGATAAGAATGGAACTATTTTCCGGTCACTTTTCTATCCGTCGCTGGCAGATAAAGACGTCCAACCGGGAGTGGTCCGATGTGGAGAACATTCCGATTATGGCACCGTTACTCTGTTACTTCAAGACGACATGGGAGGATTGGAAGTGACGTAACCATACTATTAATCTTGGAATATATTGCTAATTATTGTGGGTCATTCAGGTTTTGTCTGGGAGTGAGTGGTTGCCGGCGATTCCCATTCCAGGAACAATTTTGGTCAATTTGGGAGATCTGATGCAGTTCTGGACATCGGATCGTTACGTAGCTACGGTATTTATACGTCGTCATTTCCCTTTAGAATGAAGATTGACGTATTTCGCACATTTTATATTTTAACTTTTCAGGTTCACCGAGTTCGAGTACCTGAAGAAGAGATTCGGCGTCGTTCAGCCCGTCAGTCCATCGCATTCTTCGTTCAGCCGGACAACGGAGTGATCATTTCCCCGTTAGACGGATCAGACAAACATATGCCAGTTGAATCTCTCGCTTACTTGAAACTGCGCTTATCAGAGACCTATAAATATTAGACGGAAATATACTTACATCATTAAAACTGGTAAATTCACACGTAGCCACAGTCGACCTGAGCACAATATTTTATTAAATACATATTGTCAAAAATGCAGTTGGTTAAACACCTAATAGCTAAATGGAATCTGTAGGTGCTTTACATTTTCTCGTTGAAATGATTCAAGGGCATTTGATGTGACAAAACAGCCTGAGCTAAAAAAAAAATGGAAAAAACAAATATTCGACGTATGTTTGACGTGTTGCTGACGTTCACCGTCCAATTCGACGTATTAACAATTTGATGGTGAGTTGACGTTTTTTTAATGACGTTTGACGAAGGGCCTACGCTAAACTGCGTGACGTTGACGGTCTGACACCCCCAATACTCAAACGTTACTATTTTCCATTGACGTTCCGATCGCTGCATGAAACTATGTGACTATATAAGAGAAGCAAATTTTGACTGAATTCAGTACCAGCCATTAGAAGACAGCTAACAACTTGTACTGTTACGTACAGATTCAATTTTTAGTAAGTAGCCTATAGGTAATTTTCTAGTACTAGCGTTTTATTCTTCGTGAGAACTGCTATTCAGAAAACTAGCCTAATTGTACATCATAGATTACTTGTACTAAAGTACTACCGTATATAATTGTAGTTCACTTAACCTCAGCTAACCATTGACAAATATTTTAATGTCTAGATTTCTTTACTATGTCTCTTCGAGTAATGCATGTGGTGATGTTTATTACTATAATGATGGGCACCATGGGCGCGCATATTCAGATGGTCCAATCTGATGATGAAGTTGTTATTGAGAAAATGCCATCCTTGGAGGCTGACAAACTCCCCAGCGAACCTGCCAGCGCCCAACTGCCATCCCATCATATTCATGTCCGCCAAGCGAACTCTTGCGCGGTTAGAGGAAGAGCGGCTTGCAACCTATCTTGCAAGTTACAAAACTGCGCTACTGGTGGCTGCAATAGTGAAAACGTCTGCGTTTGCTCAAGATGCGGTAGAGGTAGATGGAATCCTTCTGCATAACTCGATCGAAGCTTTGTGGGTTTTTTACGAACGCGCGTTTCTATTGTGGAATGATAATCAACTCTGTGTGTAAACCACCCCACCACGCAGTTAAAAATCATTTAAATAAACGTAAAAAAAAATTATCCAATCATTATTGATACAGTCGTACAGTTTGTAAAACACGTATGTATAGGCGTACGTAGGTGCAAGTGTGGGTACCTGGTCATTCCGGCCTCAAGCGTTGGGGCCGGAACACCACGATAGTGGAATATCATTTTTTTTTTCTCTCGTTCTTGCAAGTTAACCCCATGCATCGCCAGTCACATAAAGGCTACGGGCGGTTATGAAACCAGTCACTTGCCGAATTATGATATATTTATATTTCAGTCGCATGACCCGCCAGATGAGTGATGTCTTTTTCTTTCTATTGACTTTCTTTCCATCAGTTTTGCCTGTTCTGTCCGCTTTTACAACTAGAGATTAGGTCTGAAAATTTTGTCCGTTTTCAAAGGGGAGGTTGAAGAAATTCACACTTCTTCGGGGGAGTCGCGGCGGCCCATTTTCCCTGTTCTCTCGTGACAGTCGTTGTCGGAAGGCAACCTTGAAGGTCCAATCATGCAGGACAGACACCTCTAAAAAATGATGTTCAGCCTAATTTCCTATTGTACAATTCTAGCCTATTACCACAGCACTGGAAAATGAAACCTGAAGTCCTCAAAACGGTTTATGTGTATGTAAATTATTTTATTGCGGACAGTGCATTCTGGCGGCACTCGACAGCCGACAATTAGGTGTGAGCCCAGTAAAACTAAATTGATCTTACGTCATTACTTTAGCAAACATCCAATATGTGACGGATATGCCATTATCACTAAATCCGATGAGATAAACCATGCATAAATGATGACACTTATTTTACCTTAACGGAAACGGATATACGTCTAAAATTAAGAGCAACCTGTAGGCTACATGCGAATATTATCTAAATTTTAAACTTATCTTATTGCACGCCTACAATTTTTATTGCTGTGTATATAGCAAGAGTAGTTTAAGGATGATATGATTATACGACTGGCGAATATAAAACTGATGATAATAGCCTAATTCTAAATGCATGTTGCATAGCCAAACCGAGTAAAAGCAACGCATATAAAAGGTCCCACAAGAAAATCCCATTGCATGCTACTAGAAGTATTTCATCCCAACACACCAATTGGTAAAAGCACTGTAGAAAACCGACGGCAATATGGCAAACAAAATTCATTTCCACTTCGCAATTCTCTGCTGTTTCCTTTTGTTCTCGACGCTCTTCGCCAACGCAAAGGTATAGCTATAGTCTATTATTTGACTTTAAATAGAAACTATTTTTATTACTGTAAGGATTAAGTCTAATAATGTAAATAATCAACTAGCACGAGGTTTCAATTCAATTATTATGTGCATCCGATTGTGCCTGTACTAATCAATAACAATTTGGAACACGATGATCAGCCACCTCGTTCTAGCGAAGAAGATGACAGCAGTAGCAAGGAAGATTCATCGAGCAAAGAGGATCCGTGCAAGGGACACAAATCGAGTAAGGAACGCAAATCGAGTAAGAAAGACTTGTGCAAAGATAAGCCATCGTCCAACTCAAAAGAGGATTCGTCAAGCAAGGAAGATTCTAACATCAAAGAGGAGGAACCATCAAGCACTAGCACATCCATTAAACCTATTACTGACTCCCCAACGTCCCCAACTGTTGAGCAATCGTCGGTAACAATTCCGACAACCCAATCGACTACCGAATTCTCTGTGGCTTCATTTTGCGTATTTAAACCAAATGGCAACTACGTCAATCCCACTAACTGCTCCACTTTTCTTATGTGCTCGAATGGATACACTTATAAATTCGTAAGTTCTATACATCACATGCACCTTCATTAGACTATTTGATTTATTGTAATTAATAGAGTTTCCATATACGAATTAAGAATTCCATTTCCACGCGCGAGAGATTGTTCTTTCGTGTCTTGATTCTTATTGACGAGATATGACTTTTTAAATTACAGGACTGCCCAGAACAGCTTGTTTTTAATGCGTTCATTGACCGCTGTGATTATCGCTACAATGTTCCCAGGTGCCAGTGATTTTCCAACGGGAAACGTTGAAGTTGAAATTTTTGGATGGAAAACGTCCTCAAATATAATACATAATACAAAAATGTAGGTTTAGATGAAAATATGTAGCCTAATAAACGAACAGATGACACATACAACAGTCGAAATAACCTTATACCTACTCTTTCAAGCGTTTCTTGGATTTTGCATCGGCTGGTTTTACTTGTAATCGCACGTTTTACCTATTAGGCCGGTCTCATTTGTATGGGTATCAGGTTCATCGTGTAGGCTATTGTATTCTTCCTGGATGAAGAGGAAATCCACCGTAAATCAATCCGACAATCCATCATCGCCTTCGTCATCATTCATCCCGACAACGATGTCATCATGGTCTCACAGTTGAACGTCCTATTAGAGTCAGAGCACTGGATTAGCCTACGTCATATCATCGCGTCTCCCTGCGCAAAAAGCAACAGAATATTCCGCAAGACGCTGAGAGATATTATTAAGTGTTGATATTAGCGCGTCAAGTGCCTTGAGATCGTTCCTTACGCGGCCGATGTCTAGGCTGTAGTGTAGACCCGACCATCGATCGCGTTTCAAAAGAACGATCGACTCGGCTTTCTCCTTCCTTTTTATAATTAATTTACATCTTATTTTGCTCAGCAGCTTGGATAAAAGTGCACTGCACGAAATTTAATCTAAATAGTCGTACGACTACGACGTCTTGTCGCCCATCTGCACCTACCCGGACGAACACGTTCTGAAATTCCGCATGGCCGCCAACGAATTAACCCCGCCCATGAGCGAGTTAACTCTTATTCGTTTGCACAGGTGCATGGCTTTAGCTCTGGGATCTGTTGTTAAACTAACGCCGTGTCCTTATCCTTATATCTGATACGACCGTCGCTGGCTGATATACTGAGACTCCGATGCTGATGGCCGGTGTTGAGATGCGTTCTGCATTCTCGGATTACGGAACGATTACTCTTCTCCTCCAGGGAATCAAATGCGGATTAGAGGTACTTGCGAGATAGTTGGATTAGCCTACATACAAAAGGAGTTTAGTCAATTGCTGGTCATTATAGGTTCAACCATGCCGGCTAGACCCATAACAAACACAATTATGATTAACTTGGGAGACATGATGAAATTTTGGACGGCAAACGATACCTCGCGACGGTAATTGACAGGTTTAAAGAATCTTTTCATTACTCTCTATAACTCTTTTTAGATATTAACCGCGTTGTCGTCCCAGAAGAAGAGATACGACGTCGGACTCCCCACCAATCAATCGTTTTCTTTGTGGACCCAGATAACAATGTAAAGCTCGATCCCGTCGACGGCTCCGGCAGAGAAGAATCAGAAAACGCCCTGACGAATCAAATCTCGCCTTACATAGCTCCCTGTTACAAATAATTCAAATAATGCAATGCACTTTCAATTCTACTTGTTCAACTTGATTCAAATTAAATACAATTTCAGTTAAGATATTGAAAGCATTCGTTAGTCGACTTGGGCGACAGTTTGAAAGTGAAAATTGCATTTGTGACTTTCAAAGAAAACACAAATAACAGTTAAGACAATCGGGGTCTCTTTACAGGCTGCATTTCGGCCAACAATGACGGAGACACTTGGAGTCGATCCAAACATTTCGTCTCTTCCACCTTTTCCCATTTAGTTTTAATGTAATGCAAGGCATTTTCACGAAGAGATACAAATGAGGTATTATCGGCGGCTAAGAGAAGCTCCACGGCATTTCCTGGATTCAGCATGGTTACGAATCCTTTCTCAAGCAGAGCCTGGACATGAAAAAGATGGGATAAACATACAACTTAATCACGGAATCGGCGGCTACTACCTTCAACGAGGAGATGTCGTAACGATCACAGATTTTCAGCCATTCCTTCGCTTGCGACGGCTCAATATTTGGGATAGCTTCGGTGTACCAGTACTTTAACACACCTTCGAATGCTTCAGGATCGACGTCGTCAATGCGAATCGAGTTTTTCTGACTCTTCAGAAAACCACTGTTGGCAAACAATGCTCTGAAAACTGCATTTTTTTGCGCTAACAACAACTTGCTTGCGTACAGAGTTTTTTCTCCAATTTCAATTTTGAACTCATTGTAGATCGGATCATTAAAAAATGTTAAGCCACTTGGTTTCGGTTGAAACGAAAATGTCGACGGGCTTTCAAAATCAAAAATATCCTGACCGATATCGTAGCACCAGCTTAGTTCACATCCAATAGTCAAAACATTGTTGGGAAGTAGGGTAAAGGCACAACTTGCAAGCTGTTCCCTGTTAACAAAATCCCAGGAACCACCAATACGTGAACCACCAACATCATTCCATGTGTGGTCTTCATCAAAATCTTTGAAAATCATCCTGTGTAAAAGAGAAAAAAGGAAACGTGTTTCAGATAGACAACCTTTATCCTCAATTAATGCATAATAACAATCTGAGAGGAGTGCAAATCAAATAAAAAATTGTAAATTTATAGAATAAATAGTTAAAACTAGGCATTTCTAAACATAATAAAACAAAAATGAACATACTTTTCATTTTCCTGGCTTCCATTATTCTCCACAACATATAATCGGAATTTCACTTTTGCTCTATATGTAAGGTTGTTGGTATGTAAGAACAGTCCCACACTGTTGTCAATAGTCCTTTTTGAGATGGGACAATATAGTCTGTCATTATTAGGGTACACTCTTATGCACCAACTTCTACCCCCACAAACAAAGTTTTTCGAACTAGTGTATCTTTCTGAAGGCGGAGCATTCATTTTTTGGGAAAAGTTTTCAAACCCATATGAGAATGAGGAAGAGAAAACTTCAGTTTTTGCTGCCTCTGTAGCCCCAGCAACCTCTCCTGCAAATTGTTTGTGTGCCATTAGAAAGTTAAACAAAAACATAACTAATACACTTTCAATTGAGTTACTAAAACAAGAAAACCCTTACCTGGAACTTTTGAGGGCAGTGGCTTACGAGGGGCCTCACAACCAGGTCGGACACCACCACATGATTTGCGAGCTTTCACAAACCGAATTTGGGCAGCCATTGTGCTTTCAACGCGTTCAAAAATCAAAACTTCACAACTAGAGAAAATTTCTATGATTTCAGTTGGGAAAAAAGGAAAGAGTTAGATTAGGAGACAAAACACAAAAAAAAGAAAGAAAATACTTGGATGTTTAAAAGATGAGATGATCGACGACCCGTTGAACTTGAATCCTGATCTTGATTACTTACTGGTGCGAGTGTCTAGCTTAAACGAAGCAGCGATGTTGTAAGTAATTGCTAAGAGCGTGTTTGTTTGTTTGTTTGTTTGTTGATTTTTAGGTGCTTCTGTAAGAGCGTGTTAAGAGATTAAGAGAGACGTGAGACGTTTCTACTTGTACCTTATCGAAAACAACGTTTCGTACACAACAGAGATTGTTGCCAAATTTACAAAATAATTCAGTCCAGCGAATTATGTGTTAATGGTTAATCCAGGCATGATCCAGGTTACACTCAAACCCTATATACCATTATTCACATATTAGTTAAGAGTTGTTAAGTGAGGGGAAAAGAAAACTAAATAACGAGCACCAGGTCGCTCTCTACGAAGATCTGCTGGTAAGGTCATCCGGTATCCGTATGAGCCGGAACTATAGTTCCGGATCGTACATATATGTGCGACGACTCGACGAGGAAGTTGCTTGCTCTTGAACTTGAACAAGAACCAGCCCGGACGACCATGCAGCCCGGACCAGCCCGGCCATGTGGTAATGATATTATTATTACTCAACTTATAGTAAATTTATTTCGCAAAATGATATTTTGTCACATACCACTTGTTCAAAATCTTCAGTAAAAATATGACACAAATTGTATCAAATGGTGCTTGAAAATTAGAAATGTTCTAAATCATTCAAATTTGTATTTGTTTGGGGAACGAAGCTCTAATATTAGGCTTCAGCGGAATTTTATTCAAACATGATCGATTTGAGATAAGGAGCATTTTTGATTTTTCTTTAACTTGATTAAAACAAAATACAATCTCAGTTAAGATATTAAAAACATCGTTGGCCGATATGGGCGGCAAACTGATGTATGCAATCGTGATTTTCAAAGAAATCTCTTTTCAAGCTGCAATTGGCTGGCAGCCAACAACAACGGAGACACTTCGAGTTGATCCAGAACAAATAGACTCATCAGTTCAGACTCAATGTGGCAGAATCGTCGTCAATCTAACATGTGAACAATGAAACAGGCCAAACTTGGCTAATAACATTTTGAGAAATAAAAGAAAAAACACCGCATGATGAGCATGGGTAAGAAATTTAAAAACATCGTTTGCTCCAACATTGAACAAACGCAACTTGACGAAAACAATAATACTCAATAAGACATTCGGCATCTCTTGCACGCAAAACTCCTAGTCATTTCGATCCACAGCGCCGAAGGCACTTCGAGTCGTTCGAAACAGTTGGTCTGCATCACTTCCTGCCAATTACTTTTGATAAATTGCAGGGCCTCTTCTCGTAGACGAGGAGCCGAAGTATTTACAGCAACGATCAAGAAAATCTCGACTGCGTTTTCAGGAGTCAGCATGATAACCAATCCCTTTTCAAGGAGGCTCTGTATAAAACATAGAAAAAAAACATGAATTAATTTAAAAAACGCGTTACTGAAAATGAAACAAGTTTGTTTCTCACCTTCAACGAGGCGATATCATATCGATCACTCACTAAGAGCCATTCCTTGGCCACTGACGGCTCCAAATTAGGGATGATTCCAGTGTGACAGTACTTCAAAACACCTTCGAATACTACTGGGTCGACGTCTTCGATGCGAGCACAATTTTGCTGATTCTCGCGAAAACCACTGTTGGCAAACATTGCTCTGAAAACTGGGCTTTTTTGGGCTAACAGAAGCTTGCTTGCATACAGGGTCTTGTCCCCGACTTGAATTTTGAAATCATTATAATTAGAATCACCAAAGAGTGCCACTTCATTGGAGGCTGGTGGAAATGAAAAGGATAACGGGCTTTCAAAATCGGAATGCCGGTGATTTAGGACGGTGACTGTTTAGGACGGTACAATTAGGCCGCGTCCTAAATGACCCAACGGTTTAGGACGGTACATTTAGGACGCTCAAATAAAAACTTGATTTTGAGTTAGTAAACGTTATATCTAACTCAATTATTGTCAACCAGATGAATATTTTGATAATTTCTAGCATTTAAGGTGTTTTTTCGCCATTTGGGTTTCTTTTTGGCTTGCTGGTTAGTAGCCACTGGCTGGCCGGCTCCCCCCTCTCTTTCGCCGTTGAGGGCTCCCCCTTTTCTCCGTAGAGTCCGTACAAAACCCCCCTTCTCGCTTCTTGGAAGTCGGAACCAAGGCTTCCTTTTCTCGCTTCCCAGATCCAAGCCCCCTGCCCCCCTCTTCTCTAAGGTGACTCATTAATAATGAGTCGGGAAATGTATTTTTAAAATATTCAAAGGCCTTTTCCCGTGCTTTCGTTTTAATTAAAACGACATTGTCTTATACGAAAAGATTTGCTTGAACAAGACGCATCGAACGCCGTTTTTAAAATCAAAATCGGGCTAAGTGTTGCAACGTTAAATTGCAACAATCCTTCTCTTACATTACATTGAATTTTTAAAAGTTTTTTCTCTCTTCTCTCGCCCATCCACAATACCAAACATTTCCCGAAAGCGCCTTTCTTCGTTCAAAATAATGGTATAATACGAATCGATACGCCTGAACAAAACGCATAGAACGGCGTTTTATTTTTCAAAATTGTGGGCCATAATGTAACATGAACTTATGAACTGGGACAGTCTTTCGAAGACGTTATTATTATTTATATTAAACTAGCAAACTATAGATAATTATAAAACCACGGAGATTTATTGATTGTAAAGCCACATGCATGCACAAGGGAAGCGCACAGTATACGGAGTAGGCGAAATACGGTAGACTAGTGAACATGATTCTTAGTTTATGAATATATAGACTGATAGCCTAGAGAATTGCTACAATATTCTGTCCATCGGACATTGCAGGTAGACACAACGCAAGTCTGTTCATTTTGGCCGCGGTCTGCAAGAAAAGCCGACGAACATGCTTGTCGATACGTCTTTTTGAGACAAATAAATTGATTCATATCAAGCCTTTTTTGTAAAAGCAAGTTAGCTAATGGGACGGTTCGGTTTGCAACGAGAGAGAAGTCGCTCGGTTTCTTGCAAACCGCGGTCAAAGTGAACAGACTTGCGTTGCGCCTACCTGTAATGTCAGATGGACAGAATGTTCTACCAATTCTCTATATATTCATGCAGCTTCTCTTGAGCATTACATGTGTTCTTTTCAATAAATTAATCTTCATCTTTTTATTATTATCTATGGTTTGCTAGTCTAATATAATGATATAACGTCTGAGTCGAAAGACTGCCCAATGCCAATTAATGTTATAGCACAGTCCAATAAAAAAAATAATAAAACGCCGATGATGCGACGAAGTAAGAAAGGCGCTTTCGGGAAATGTTTGGTTTTGTGGATGGGCAAAAGGAGAGAGAAAAAGGCTTTTGAAAATTCGATGTAATGTAAGAGAAGGATTGTTGCAGTTTAACGTTGCAACACTTAGTCCAATTTTGATAAACAAAACGGCGTTCGATGCGTCTCGTTCAAGCGAATCTTTTCGTGTAAGACAATGTCGTTTTAATTAAAACGAAAGCCCAGAAAAGTGCTGTTGAACACAAAAAAATATATTGTGAGTCACATAGTGAAGAGAAGAGGGAGGCTTGGATCCGAGAAGCAAGAAAAGGAAGCCTTGGTTCCGACTTCCGACTTCCAAGAAGCGACAAGGGGGGCTTTGTAAGTTTGTACGGAGAAAAGGGGGAGCCCTCAACGGCGAAAGAGAGGGGGGAGCCGGCCAGCCAGTGGCTACTAACCAGCAAGCCAAAAAGAAACCCAAATGGCGAAAAAACACCTTAAATGCTAGAAATTATCAAAATATTCATCTGGTTGACAATAATTGAGTTAGATATAACGTTTACTAACTCAAAATCAAGTTTTTATTTGAGCGTCCTAAATGTACCGTCCTAAACCGTTGGGTCATTTAGGACGCGGCCTAATTGTACCGTCCTAAACAGTCACCGTCCTAAATCACCGGCATTCCATCATCTGGGAGTAGAGTGAAAGGATGGTGTGTTAGCTGTTTTCTGCTAACCAGATTCCAGGCACCTCCAACATTGGTTCCACTGCGGATGAAGTTAGTGATAACAAAATCTCTGTAAATCCTATACGAGTAAATTTGAAAAAATAAAGATTTATAAAAGACAATAGAAAATCCTCAACCTTCTAAAAAAAAATACTTTCAATGTAGAATATTGTTAAAACAAACATGAATGTTAACAGCTTACTTTTCACTTGGCTGACCTTCTTGGCTATCCACAACATACAATCTGAATTTGACTCGATACAGTCTCTCATTATCAGTTGAAGGATTGTGAAAGTAAAGGAACAATCCCACATTTTGATGGGCTGTAGCCACAATTCGATCATCTTCTGCAGTGCGAATATGTGGTGGAAACATCATGATGGTAACACCAGCTGGAAACAATTTAAGTGACCACCTCATACCACCACATACGAAATCTTCAGAAGCACAAGTGTTCCCCGGACTGTACGTGTTCATTTTTTGGGAAAAATTCTTAAAACCGTAACAGAACGCAGCAGAGTGTACGGGACTGTTTCTTCCTGCAGAAGTCCCAGTCTCCGCCGTAATGGCGGCCGATGCAGCCAGACCAGACATTTGAATAAAATTGAAACTTTTTACCAAAACTGTATAGACAGCTCCCAAAAATCAGCCGTGAAACACGTGACAGCTTACGTTTTGTAACGCTCGCTGCTTGAATTGTAAAACTGATGACAGATCTCGACTATCGATTTCTCGACACATTTGCAGATGACAGCTTCCTCCTCCTCCCTGCCTCAGCCCTCACTGATGCCAAAAAGGATAATTATATTATTATTTTTATGTAATATCTACGTAATATGTACCAACAAAATGTTTATTGTTAATCTCAGACTAGATTATAATTTTTTTACCTTAATATTGCTTCACATTTTCTCTGAAATTATTTGAAATATTCTCTTGATTTGGCAGTTTTTCATTTGTTTTGCAAAAGGAGCCCTAGGCCTCCGCGGAATTCTTGAAGTTCAAAACATCAAGTAAAATGCGTCATTGGATTACAGTAAAAGAATAAGAAGTGACATATTTTGAAACTCATGCTCATATAAACTCAGAGCTACGTAAACTGAGAACATGTCGCTATTATTGTGCAAAGGTTTTAACACGACCAGCTCTCAACAAATTACGGATTAATACCATCATTTGGACTTTTTATGTCGAGCCCAAGGACATTATCGAATTGGATTGCCACTAGGCCTATTGTCTTATCAACGCAACTGAACGCCCCTAATTAATCTATCATTACAGTTCATTAGCAATTTTTCTTGAAGGATTTCTTTATGGTCATGAAGAACAGGCCAAGATCATATACTTAATAAGTTAAATGGTAAGCCCATCATTGACCTTCAGACCGGATTCGGTCCCAGCAGTTCTCTAAATTAATATAGGCTTCCGCCTGATGTGTGAGTTAATTAAAGGAAAGTAAGCTGCCCTGAACCATACAGAGAGCTTAGAAGCCAATTGAATATAAACAAGACTGCATAAGTTTATCCGAGTTCTGACGAGTGTATCGTAATGGGCGGACGGACAACACCGCCCGAAAAAAGATGTAAATATAAGCAGTTTAGTTTTACAGTCAGCAGGCAAGCAACACTTAATACACAAAACCAGTTCCTCATTGACATTCCAAGTAGACAAACTTAGGATCTTTTGTCTGTAGGCTATATTAACTAAACATCTTAAACTTTAAAAAAATTTCTTTAACTTCACTAACGTTCCTTCTGCGAACTCAGTTACCCTCATGATATATGCAGAATTTTCGGAGCAAAACAAAGTTTTGCTCGCAGGCGTGTTGCCGAAGGTACTGGAGAGGATTGGTCCCATTATTCAAATGGGACTTATGTTACTTATAGCATACGTAAAACGAAAACATTGAGATTGACTGGTATAGGCTACTTACGTAATTATATTACGTATTCTAAAACACTTTTTTCATCCTCAAGTTTTCCCTTACAAGCTTGGCTATTCGTATTTTTGCCTTCTTCTAAATAAGAGTAATAGGCTAAGCTGTTGCGTAAAATTTGTTGTAAATAAGGTAGAAAACTTCTAGTGCACGTTAGATACGATCTGCTCTTAGAGTGCTTTCTATTATATAAAATGTTTCAAACCGGAGTTGTTGAATGTTGGTTGTGATAGGAGGAGGTCATTGTAGGGCGATGGCATCTCTCTAGGATGAGTTGTGCATCCTTCTCGGAGGCCGGTTGATGAAAAAGGAGAAAGTCAAGGTTATATCGCCCTGTCTTTCTCGTTGCTTTTCCGGCCGTTTATTATTAGATGTATTCAGGCAAATGGCATGAACTTGTGGTAGTAAAACTGGTTTCTTTCTTATCTGTTTACATATTGGTTTGGACTGACGCTCAAACAACATCTTCTAGAATTTTGTTAAAAACACGATTTGTTGTCTGATCTGTTGTCCGTTACTCTATCCTTCCTTATATTGCCATTCGTTTCTCGTCTAATGATTTAGTCGTTGCTGCTGCTGTCGTTCCCGGTTTTCTCGCATATATTAACTCTTCATTTTGAGCAAGAATCCGAGGATATAAAAAGTCTAGGTTGTCTCTTGATTTCAGTTTATTATAAGGGTCGCCCGTTCTTACGACGCGTCATATAACTGCTGACTCGATCTTCATTGAAAGAGTCGTATATATAATATTCATTCACGTCAAAATGGCGAAAATAGCTATTCTTTTATTAGTTCTTGTTGCTCTCCATTGCTCCTTGGCCAAAGAGGCTCATACGGAAAACAGACAAGGACGCCAATTCTATCCTAGTTATCGGCCAGAAATCGGGCAACTTTATTTCAGTAACCCGTGGTATCGGTACTACTCTAGACCTTACCAATACGATGGTTTTTATTATCCAGCACAATCCAGTACGTCCTCACTTTTAAATTTGAATTTGGCGCTCTAAAAAATTGCCTATTTCCTATGTAGACTATTACGAGTTTGCTGACGAGTCAAACGCTAGAATTCCTGGTCAAGGAGTTGGAAAACCCAGTAAGTTGAATCTTTTCTCTTGTTTTCAACGTGGAAGTAGGCTAAGTCATGTTTCAAATCGTTACAATAAGGCGAAGATGCGCTTCGGTGGAGAGAGGAAGCGCCTAATAACCGACAGCAGCTCAACACCAGCAGTGGACTGAGGTTCCCGAATTTCTTGACGAGACCTTTTCTGCCCAAAATTGGGTCACTGCTGCCGCAAATTGATCCGACCTGCACCGACTCCAACGGAAACACTGGCAACTGCATTTCCACCTTTTCCTGTCTGACAAGTCAAGGGAGCGTTTCCGGTTCTTGCGGCATCGGCAGATCGTGCTGCACCTGTAATTCTTTGCGATACCTTAATATATGTATAGTCCAAATCATTTAACCGCATCTCCTCTATGCAATTATTCAGTTTTGGACAACCAGTGCGGCGGTTCGATCACGCAGAACAACACTTATTGGCAATCGCCCGTTCTCCTCAACAATGAAGTAACTTGCACGAAATCAATCTCCTTGGAGGCTAATAACCAGCAACTCAATCAGTTTACAAGACGGACAGCAGCTCCAATTTGTCAAATTCGGTAATTACACCTTGTTTCTAATACTTTCTATAATCATCTTACATTTTTAAGGAAGAATTGTCTCAATTTCGAATGATACAGAATCGATTTCTTGGGATTCAAATTGGCCCAACCTGGCATTGATGGACAGTGTTCTACCGATTTCTTCCTTGTCGGCGGAGCGAGCAACGACGTGCCCGTCCTTTGCGGAGAAAATCTCGAGACTCATAGTAATTCGTTGACAAAACAATTACACATGCACACATCTACAAAAATAGGCTAGTAATCCTTGTATATTAGTTTATGTCCATGTGGATCCATCTACCACCGATGTGCAGATGGTGTTTTCTCTCGGAACGATGATCCGACTCCGCTCGTGGAACCTCAAGATCGCCATGTTGCCTTGCGATGCTTCCTATCTCGGTATGATCCAATAGTCATTATTAGCCATGATCGCAATAACCACTCATCTTGTGTATAATGAACAGCTCCAAAGGGCTGTTTGCAATACTTCACCAAGGCGAACGGCAATTTCGAGTCGTTCAACTGGAAAGAGCTTCCAACGAGCAGTAACAGTAAACAATTGGCCAATCAAGATTACAAGATCTGCTTCCGCAGCGAGATCGTCAAGCCAAATGGACAGGTTATTTAGAAACATATCAGGCTTTGCTAGTTTCAATCTAGCTATAAATTGGTTTTCAACTTGATCAATATAGATCGCCAACAAGATTTGCTTCACTCCGTGCGTGACGACAGTGACGAACGCGAGAAGTTTCTCGCTGAGCGGACTAGGGACACCGGCAGATCCGCGTAATTCTGCAGTCGGAGGGGGTTCTTGTCCCACCGATTACCTATTCATTCCTGACGGGTCGTCGGATTCGACTCCAGTCATCAAAGCCGATCGTTATTGCGGCCAGCAATTCAATCCAGTGGCCGAATCAGCCGCCCCCGCTACCGTTTGCAGTAAGTTAATATATACGAAAATCGCTCCTACAAGAGATGATAAACATAGTTGGATTTGTTTTTTCAGCAAGCATCGCCCCCTTTCAAATTTTGTATCGTACGGATGCAACCGAAGTGGCTGGAGTTGATTCCGGCAATTGGGGATTTTGTTTCACCTACGAGCAACGAGCCGTCTAAATTTCATTTACAGTGTTTTTCATCATAGTTTTCACATCTGTTAATTTATTTTCTTTAGTCAGGGACCATGTAGTTAAAAGTTAAGCTCGAATCTCAATTGAACCTAAATTCTCAAACAGCATAACAAGCTTAAAATAAAAAGAATTCCAATCAATCCATCAAACACATGAATAGCCTACACTCCGTCAGTTTAACTGAATATACAAAACCCACAACTCCGCAAGTTTGAATAATCGAATCGAACTGATCCGCGTATTATTTCAATGAGCCATATATATAAGGCATAATGGGGGCCGGATAACTATATAGGCTAATACCCTTCGTTATTTAAGGATAAAAGACTACATATATCAACATAAAATAGTGATTTATTTATTCAATTGAAATCCTATCAAACTAGTAAACACAAAACTATTGATTGTAATAGGCCTATTAGTTATAAATGCATCGCTTGGACCGAATGAAGAGTGTAGCCTACAGTTTCTATTTGCTTTTAAATACATCGACTCGATGTTTAAGGGTCATGGACGCGCGAAGAGTTGTTGATTAATACTTTTTATAAAGCGCGTCAATGGCTGATTAAAAACGGGATGAACGACCTCAGATAACCCGATAGCGCCAGATAGAATTTAAGGTGAAGTATAGAAATCCAAACATGAAACATGTATAGATACTAGTTTTTCTTCTTTTGAATCTACAGTCTAATGTAGAAGTGGATTTGTCGCCGGGACAGGGCGACCTTGAAAAAACGAAGCCATAGCATTGTAGCCTACGATGATGGCCTAGTACAGTATTTAGCTGCCCATCTTCCAGCCGGGAGTTATAGGCTATAAGGCAGAGAGAAGGATGGAAAAATCAAGATACATAATAAATCAATCTCTCTGCAAGTCTATATATGTAGGCCTACTCGTCAACAGCAAGTTAACTGGCAGTTTCGGTCATGACTCGAGAAATTCAGGTTCCTTTCAAGGTTCCTTTATTCTGCTTTTTTATTACCAAGAAAAAGATTCGGTTGCTTTCTCTTTAGGCTAATTTATAAATGAAGCCTAGTCGACACAGGCTAACGAGTCCGGGGCTTTATCTGATTGAAATAACGAGTTATTTCATCCGGTTACGACCATCTGGTCTCCTATAGGTCAGTGCCCATTTTTAGGTCGATATACTTTCGGGTGATTGAAAGACGATGAACTTGGGTGCTAGGGAAGCGACGAACCGAACATATAAAAGTCCTCGAACCTCGGCGTTTCCCTACTATAAGGTAGAAAAGTACTCTGGTCGCAAGTCGCATCGCTTATTGCTACTTGCAATCGCTATGGCTTTAATTCAAATGATTTTGCCTTTATTGGCCCTCGTCGCTCTCAATGCATTAGCAGAAGAAGCAAACATAGAAAGCAGCAGACAAGGACGTCAATATTATCCTAGCAGGCCTTTCTTTCCTTTCAGCAGACAATTTGTCAGCGATCTACAGCCTCGTCCGTGGTATTTCTATCCAGCACCAGCAGCATCACTGCAACAGCAGCACCCTTTAGGTATTACTCACCTTTTTACTATAGGCTAATTTCCGTAAAACTTCAATAGCCTAATGTCTAAATTTATTTGTTGAGTCCATTCTACAGACCATTACGATTACGAGTCGCGAGCCCCCATTCAAGCTCCCTCTAAGCTCTTAAGTGACGAGCAACTTGAATCCCGGCAGCAACAAAATTTGTTGACCAATTTATTCGATGCTACCGAATGCTCCGACCCTAATGGATTGGTTGGCAAATGCGTTCCTTCCGCCCTCTGCAGCTTGACCGGCGGACGACCGGCTAGTGGTTCCTGTTCTTTAGGAAGAAGTTGCTGCGTTCGTAAGTATATTAAAAGTACTCTAATAGCATGTTTAGAGTCTATAATTAAAGTATAATTTTTACAAAACGACAATGGTGAAATGCAGAAAAGGTCTCGTCTTGTGGCGGTGAGACGGCAAGGAACAACACTTATTGGGAATCGCTGCCGTCAATCAGATCGGGCATGGCTTGCAGCATGACCGTCTCCCTGAACCAGAATCTCATCGAACAGTACAGGACGCCCATTTGCCAAATTCGGTGATGCAACGCTGAAATAATCCAATTAATCGACAATCTCAGTATAACGTTCTACTTTCACTTGGCAGATTGGATTTCTTGGTGTTCAAAATCGAACAGCCTGGTCTCGATTCCAAATGCTCCAGTGATAGTTTCACTGTTGGTGGAACGTCGGATGTCGTCCCAGTTATTTGCGGTGAAAATCCCGGACAACACAGTGAGTAATGAGAGGAATGCATTGGGAGAATTATTCAATAACTATATTAGCTCAATTAATATGAAATTTTGTTAGTGTACCTGAACGTTCTTCCGACAACCAGCGCGATCCAGTTGCTCTTCAATTTTGGACAGACGTCTTTGGATCGATCGTGGAACATCAAAATTGCTTTGTTACCCTGCGGAGCTGATTACTTAGGTAATATAGCTTAATAACCACCAAATTGAAAAAGATTCTTTATTAGATCGAATTTTAATATACCAACAGCCCCGATCGGATGCATTCAGTACTTCACCTCGTCAACTGGCGTTGTTAAATCGTACAACTGGAAAGACTGGGCGCCATCAACAACTGCCGTTCGTCAGCTAGCCAATCAGGATTTGAAGATGTGCTTCCGCACGGAGATGTTGAACACCTTCGGCCAGGTAATATATTACTTTAATCCATTGAGTTTAAAAGATCTATAAGAAAAACGACGACGCCATCATATTCAGGATGCAACGAAAATCTGCTACTCTCCGTGTACAGTCACGGTGGGAAGAAGCTTCGCTATTACTGGAAACGCGGGGCCAGGTGTCGCACTGAGTTCAGCCATCGACCCCGCTGGCGCTTGCCAACGCGATTTCCTCCTCATTCCAGGCGGTGGCCAAGACACGCCTACAAGCCTACCAAGTTCCGACCGATATTGCGGAACCCAAGCGAACCCGACTGCAGGAGCAGCCGCGGGCGTTACCATCTGTAGTAAGTCCCACTGTTTATTAAAGACAATTTATTTGGTAAATTAGCTATGAGTCGAATCATAATGACACGATTTGGAATTTTTCAGCTACTGTCCGTGATTTCCACCTCATTTACCGGACGGATGATGTAGAGCCAAATACCGATGTTGGCAATTTGGGATTCTGCCTCAATTTCCAGCAGCGGGCATTCTGATCATGCACCGCACGACAAGTTGTGGACGAACAGCATACATGTTACTAATATATTTAAAGGGAGTAAATTATTAAATAGTTTGATAAAATACACTATAAAGACTAAATCAAACGAAAATTAATACGAACTTCATAAATACCACAGCACTACTATATAGGGTATATCGGCTTAGTATAAGTTATATAATATATATAGATATATAGATTGGTTTGTCTCGAATGTGAATGGAGCTTAAGCGTGCCGTCAAATACATTAGGTATACCAGATACGTCCAAATAAACTTTCCCTATCCGTAGCCGACGCAAATACAATAAAAGGCTGATGAGAGCGCCAGCCGAACAAATTTACACAATTTTTCGTCTTTTGGTCGCATTGAAGCAAACTCCATTTAACAATTTCCACTCCATTAGACGATGTTATTTGAAATCTACGAGAAATTTGCCACAATATTGTGCTATTTATTGAGAAACTTTAAAAATCAAAGAAATTCGCAAAAAGAGGAAGTCTATAGTATATGGATAAAGTGCAATTTTCGTCAAAAAAAGAAATCCTTAAAACTAGGTCGATTAAGTACAGTTTTTCACGTAGATTATTGGGCTTCCTTTAGCTTTGCTCTATCTTTTTGAAACATGCTAGGCTACATATTTCAATCCTTGCTGAGCGCCCAACCGGCTTTACTTCACCACGATATTTTGGGAGCACATGAAAGAAACCAAGAAATTATTGATGGAACATAACCAGCATTTCTCAGGGAAAAGACCAACCAATGAAATTAATGGAACACATAGAGGACGCCAAGAAAAAAATATATTTAAAATTAGTTAATAAAATTTAATTAGTTAAAATTAATTAAAATTGGAACCAAGAACGACCTTTTATAATCTCGCGTTAACTGTAAATCACAATCGGAAGATGAGGAACGGTGTCTTTGAAACAATTAAATTTGTAATCCTTACTGAGCGTACCACAAGCTTTACGTACGCACGATATTTTGGGAGCACATACAAGAGACCAAAGGCTTCAAATGAGACCAAGTACGTCTTTCTATCTCCTCATCTTCTCTGTAAATCGGCGTAAGAAGTTGAAGAACGGTGTCTATGAAACAAATAACTTTGCAATCCTTGCTGAGCATACCACGGGCTTTACATACAAACGATATTTTAGGAGCACATACTTGAAAACAAAAGCTTCAAAATGAGACCAAGTATGTCTTTCTATCTCCTCGCCTTCTCTGGAAATCGGCGTCAGAAGTTGAAGAACGGTGTCTATGAAGTTGAAGAACGGTCTCAATGAAACAAGTAACTTTGCAATCCTTGCTGCGCATACCACGGGCTTTACATACGAACGATATTTTAGTAGCACATACATGAAAACAAAAGCTTCAAAATGAGACCAAGTAGGTTTTTCTATCTCCTCGCCTTCTCTGGAAATCGGCGTCAGAAGTTGAAGAACGGTGTCTATGAAACAAGTAAATTTGCAATCATGGCTGAGTTTACCACGGGCTTTACATACGCACGATATTTTAGGGGCACATAGATGGAAACAAAGGGTTCAAAATGAGACCAAGTACGTCTTTCTATCTCCTCGCCTTCTCTGGAAATCGACGTCAGAAGTAGAAGAACGGTGTCTATGAAGTTGAAGAACGGTCTAAATGAAACAAGTAACTTTGAAATCCTTGCTGAGCATACCACGGGCTTTACATACGAACGATATTTTAGGGGCACATGCATGAAAATAAAAGTTTCAAAATGAGACCAAGTACGTCTTTCTATCTCCTCGTCTTCTCTGAAAATCGGCGTCAGAAGTTGAAGAACGGTGTCTATGAAGTTGAAGAACGGTCTCAATGAAACAAGTAACTTTGCAATCATTGCCGAGCATACCACGGGCTTTACATACGCACGATATTTTAGGGGCACATAGATGGAAACAAAGGGTTCAAAATGAGACCAAGTAGGTCTTTCTATCTCCTCGCCTTCTCTGTAAATCGGCGTCAGAAGTTGAAGAACGGTGTCTATGAAACAAGTAACTTTGCATTCCTTGCTGAGCATACCACGGGCTTTACATCCGCACGATATTTTAGGGGCACATACATGAAAACAAAAGCTTCCAAATGAGACCAAGTAGGTCTTTCTTTCTCCTCGCCTTCTCTGTAAATCGGCGTCAGAAGTTGAAGAACGGTGTCTATGAATTGAAGAACGGTCTCAATGAAACAAGTAACTTTGCAATCCTTGCTGAGCATACCACGGGCTTTACATACGAACGATATTTTAGGAGCACATACATGAAAACAAAGGCTTCAAAATGAGACCAAGTAGGTCTTTCTATCTCCTCGCCTTCTCTGTAAATCGGCGTCGGACGTTGAAGAACGGTGTCTATGAAACAAGAAACTTTGCAATCATGGCTGAGCTTACCACGGGCTTTACATACGCACGATATTTTAGGGGCACATAGATGGAAACAAAGGGTTCAAAATGAGACCAAGTATGTCTTTCTATCTCCTTGCCTTATCTGTAAAACGGCGTCAGAAGATTAAGAACGGTGTCTATGAAGTTGAAGAACGGTCTCAATGAAACAAGTAACTTTGCAATCATTGCCGAGCATACCACGGGCTTTACATCCGCACGATATTTTAGGGGCACATACATGAAAAAAAAGCTTCAAAATGAGACCAAGTAGGTCTTTGTATCTCCTCGCCTTCTCTGTAAATCGGCGTCAGAAGTTGAAGAACGGTGTCTATGAAGTTGAAGAACGGTGTCTATGAAGTTGAAGAACGGTCTCAATGAAACAAGTAACTTTGCAATCCTTGCTGAGCATACCACGGGCTTTACATACGAACGATATTTTAGTAGCACATACATGAAAACAAAAGCTTCAAAATGAGACCAAGTAGGTCTTTCTTTCTCCTCGCCTTCTCTGTAAATCGGCGTCAGAAGTTGAAGAACGGTGTCTATGAATTGAAGAACGGTCTCAATGAAACAAGTAACTTTGCAATCCTTGCTGAGCATACCACGGGCTTTACATACGAACGATATTTTAGGAGCACATACATGAAAACAAAGGCTTCAAAATGAGACCAAGTACGTCTTTCTATCTCCTTGCCTTCTCTGTAAAACGGCGTCAGAAGATTAAGAACGGTGTCTATGAAGTTGAAGAACGGTCTCAATGAAACAAGTAACTTTGCAATCCTTGCTGAGCATACCACGGGCTTTACATACAAACGATATTTTAGGAGCACATACATGAAAACAAAGGCTTCAAAATGAGACCAAGTAGGTCTTTCTATCTCCTTGCCTTCTCTGTAAATCGGCGTCGGACGTTGAAGAACGGTGTCTATGAAACAAGAAACTTTGCAATCATGGCTGAGCTTACCACGGGCTTTACATACGAACGATATTTTAGGAGCACATATATGAAAACAAAGGCTTCAAAATGAGACTAAGTACGTCTTTCTATCTCCTTGCCTTCTCTGTAAAACGGCGTCAGAAGATTAAGAACGGTGTCTATGAAGTTGAAGAACGGTCTCAATGAAACAAGTAACTTTGCAATCCTTGCTGAGCATACCACGGGCTTTACATACAAACGATATTTTAGGAGCACATACATGAAAACAAAGGCTTCAAAATGAGACCAAGTAGCTCTTTCTATCTCCTCGCCTTCTCTGTAAATCGGCGTCAGAAGTTGAAGAACGGTGTCTATGAAACAAGTAACTTTACAATCATGGCTGAGCTTACCACGGGCTTTACATACGCACGATATTTTAGGGGCACATAGATGGAAACAAAGGGTTCAAAATGAAACCAAGTACGTCTTTCTATCTCCTTGCCTTCTCTGGAAATCGACGTCAGAAGTAGAAGAACGGTGTCTATGAAGTTGAAGAACGGTCTCAATGAAACAAGTAACTTTGCAATCATGGCTGAGCTTACCACGGGCTTTACATACGCACGATATTTTAGGGGCATATAGATGGAAACAAAGGGTTCAAAATGAGACCAAGTAGGTCTTTCTATCTCCTCGCCTTCTCTGTAAATCGGCGTCAGAAGTTGAAGAACGGTGTCTATGAAACAAGAAACTTTGCAATCATTGCCGAGCATACCACGGGCTTTACATACGCACGATATTTTAGGGGCACATACATGAAAACAAAAGCTTCCAAATGAGACCAAGTAGGTCTTTCTTTCTCCTCGCCTTCTCTGTAAATCGGCGTCAGAAGTTGAAGAACGGTGTCTATGAATTGAAGAACGGTCTCAATGAAACAAGTAACTTTGCAATCCTTGCTGAGCATACCACGGGCTTTACATACAAACGATATTTTAGGAGCACATACATGAAAACAAAGGCTTCAAAATGAGACCAAGTAGCTCTTTCTATCTCCTCGCCTTCTCTGTAAATCGGCGTCAGAAGTTGAAGAACGGTGTCTATGAAACAAGTAACTTTACAATCATGGCTGAGCTTACCACGGGCTTTACATACGCACGATATTTTAGGGGCACATAGATGGAAACAAAGGGTTCAAAATGAGACCAAGTACGTCTTTCTATCTCCTCGCCTTTTCTGGAAATCGACGTCAGAAGTAGAAGAACGGTGTCTATGAAGTTGAAGAACGGTCTCAATGAAACAAGTAACATTGCAATCCTTGCTGAGCATACCACGGGCTTTACATACAAACGATATTTTAGGAGCACATACATGAAAACAAAGGCTTCAAAATGAGACCAAGTAGGTCTTTCTATCTCCTTGCCTTCTCTGTAAATCGGCGTCGGACGTTGAAGAACGGTGTCTATGAAACAAGAAACTTTGCAATCATGGCTGAGCTTACCACGGGCTTTACATACGAACGATATTTTAGGAGCACATACATGAAAACAAAGGCTTCAAAATGAGACTAAGTACGTCTTTCTATCTCCTTGCCTTCTCTGTAAAACGGCGTCAGAAGATTAAGAACGGTGTCTATGAAGTTGAAGAACGGTCTCAATGAAACAAGTAACTTTGCAATCCTTGCTGAGCATACCACGGGCTTTACATACAAACGATATTTTAGGAGCACATACATGAAAACAAAGGCTTCAAAATGAGACCAAGTAGGTCTTTCTATCTCCTTGCCTTCTCTGTAAATCGGCGTCGGACGTTGAAGAACGGTGTCTATGAAACAAGAAACTTTGCAATCATGGCTGAGCTTACCACGGGCTTTACATACGAACGATATTTTAGGAGCACATATATGAAAACAAAGGCTTCAAAATGAGACTAAGTACGTCTTTCTATCTCCTTGCCTTCTCTGTAAAACGGCGTCAGAAGATTAAGAACGGTGTCTATGAAGTTGAAGAACGGTCTCAATGAAACAAGTAACTTTGCAATCCTTGCTGAGCATACCACGGGCTTTACATACGCACGATATTTTAGGGGCACATACATGAAAACAAAAGCTTCAAAATGAGACCAAGTAGGTCTTTCTATCTCCTTGCCTTCTCTGTAAATCGGCGTCAGAAGTTGAAGAACGGTGTCTATGAAACAAGAAACTTTGCAATCATTGCTGATCATACCACGGGCTTTACATACGAACGATATTTTAGGGGCACATACATGAAAACAAAAGCTTCAAAATGAGACGAAGTACGTGTTTCTATCTCCTCGCCTTCTCTGTAAACCGGCGTCAGAAGTTGAAGAACGGTGTCTATGAAGTTGAAGAACGGTCTCAATGAAACAAGTAACTTTGCAATCATGGCTGAGCTTACCACGGGCTTTACATACGCACGATATTTTAGGGGCATATAGATGGAAACAAAGGGTTCAAAATGAGACCAAGTAGGTCTTTCTATCTCCTCGCCTTCTCTGTAAATCGGCGTCAGAAGTTGAAGAACGGTGTCTATGAATTGAAGAACGGTCTCTATGAAACTAGTAACTTTGCAATCCTTGCTGAGCATACCACGGACTTTACATACAAACGATATTTAAGGAGCACATAGATGAAAACAAAGGCTTCAAAATGAGACCAAATAGGTCTTTCTATCTCCTCGCCTTCTCTGTAAATCGGCGTCAGAAGTTGAAGAACGGTGTCTATGAAACAAGAAACTTTGCAATCATTGCCGAGCATACCACGGGCTTTACATACGCACGATATTTTAGGGGCACATACATGAAAACAAAAGCTTCAAAATGAGACCAAGTAGGTCTTTCGATCTCCTCGCCTTCTCTGAAAATCGACGTCAGAAGTAGAAGAACGGTGTCTATGAAGTTGAAGAATGGTCTCTATGAAACAAGTAACTTTGCAATCCTTGCTGAGCATACCACGGGCTTTACATACGAACGATATTTTAGGAGCACATACATGAAAACAAAGGCTTCAAAATGAGACCAAGTACGTCTTTCTATCTCCTCGCCTTCTCTGTAAATCGGCGTCAGAAGTTGAAGAACGGTGTCTATGAAGTTGAAGAACGGTCTCAATTAAACAAGTAACTTTGCAATCATTGCCGAGCATACCACGGGCTTTACATACGCACGATATTTTAGGGGCACATACATGAAAACAAAAGCTTCAAAATGAGACCAAGTAGGTCTTTCTATCTCCTTGCCTTCTCTGTAAATCGGCGTCAGAAGTTGAAGAACGGTGTCTATGAAACAAGAAACTTTGCAATCATTGCTGATCATACCACGGGCTTTACATACGAACGATATTTTAGGGGCACATACATGAAAACAAAAGCTTCAAAATGAGACGAAGTACGTGTTTCTATCTCCTCGCCTTCTCTGTAAACCGGCGTCAGAAGTTGAAGAACGGTGTCTATGAAGTTGAAGAACGGTCTCAATGAAACAAGTAACTTTGCAATCATGGCTGAGCTTACCACGGGCTTTACATACGCACGATATTTTAGGGGCATATAGATGGAAACAAAGGGTTCAAAATGAGACCAAGTAGGTCTTTCTATCTCCTCGCCTTCTCTGTAAATCGGCGTCAGAAGTTGAAGAACGGTGTCTATGAATTGAAGAACGGTCTCTATGAAACTAGTAACTTTGCAATCCTTGCTGAGCATACCACGGACTTTACATACAAACGATATTTAAGGAGCACATAGATGAAAACAAAGGCTTCAAAATGAGACCAAGTAGGTCTTTCTATCTCCTCGCCTTCTCTGTAAATCGGCGTCAGAAGTTGAAGAACGGTGTCTATGAAACAAGAAACTTTGCAATCATTGCCGAGCATACCACGGGCTTTACATACGCACGATATTTTAGGGGCACATACATGAAAACAAAAGCTTCAAAATGAGACCAAGTAGGTCTTTCGATCTCCTCGCCTTCTCTGAAAATCGACGTCAGAAGTAGAAGAACGGTGTCTATGAAGTTGAAGAATGGTCTCTATGAAACAAGTAACTTTGCAATCCTTGCTGAGCATACCACGGGCTTTACATACGAACGATATTTTAGGAGCACATACATGAAAACAAAGGCTTCAAAATGAGACCAAGTACGTCTTTCTATCTCCTCGCCTTCTCTGTAAATCGGCGTCAGAAGTTGAAGAACGGTGTCTATGAAGTTGAAGAACGGTCTCAATTAAACAAGTAACTTTGCAATCATTGCCGAGCATACCACGGGCTTTACATACGCACGATATTTTAGGGGCACATACATGAAAACAAAAGCTTCAAAATGAGACCAAGTAGGTCTTTCTATCTTCTTGCCTTCTCTGTAAATCGGCGTCAGAAGTTGAAGAACGGTGTCTATGAAACAAGAAACTTTGCAATCATTGCTGATCATACCACGGGCTTTACATACGAACGATATTTTAGGGGCACATACATGAAAACAAAAGCTTCAAAATGAGACGAAGTACGTGTTTCTATCTCCTCGCCTTCTCTGTAAACCGGCGTCAGAAGTTGAAGAACGGTGTCTATGAAGTTGAAGAACGGTCTCAATGAAACAAGTAACTTTGCAATCATGGCTGAGCTTACCACGGGCTTTACATACGCACGATATTTTAGGGGCATATAGATGGAAACAAAGGGTTCAAAATGAGACCAAGTAGGTCTTTCTATCTCCTCGCCTTCTCTGTAAATCGGCGTCAGAAGTTGAAGAACGGTGTCTATGAATTGAAGAACGGTCTCTATGAAACTAGTAACTTTGCAATCCTTGCTGAGCATACCACGGACTTTACATAAGCACGATATTTTAGGGGCACATACATGAAAACAAAAGCTTCAAAATGAGACCAAGTAGGTCTTTCGATCTCCTCGCCTTCTCTGAAAATCGACGTCAGAAGTAGAAGAACGGTGTCTATGAAGTTGAAGAATGGTCTCTATGAAACAAGTAACTTTGCAATCCTTGCTGAGCATACCACGGGCTTTACATACGAACGATATTTTAGGAGCACATACATGAAAACAAAGGCTTCAAAATGAGACCAAGTACGTCTTTCTATCTCCTCGCCTTCTCTGTAAATCGGCGTCAGAAGTTGAAGAACGGTGTCTATGAAGTTGAAGAACGGTCTCAATTAAACAAGTAACTTTGCAATCATTGCCGAGCATACCACGGGCTTTACATACGCACGATATTTTAGGGGCACATACATGAAAACAAAAGCTTCAAAATGAGACCAAGTAGGTCTTTCTATCTCCTTCCCTTCTCTGTAAATCGGCGTCAGATGATTAAGAACGGTGTCTATGAAACAAGTAACTTTGCAAACATTGCCGAGCATACCACAGGCTTTACATACGCACGATACTTTAGGAGCACATACATGAAAACAAATGCTTCAAAATGAGACCAAGTAAGTCCTTCTATCTCCTCGCCTTCTCTGTAAATCGGCGTCAGAAGTTGAAGAACGGTGTCTATGAAACAAGAAACTTTGCAATCATTGCTGATCATACCACGGGCTTTACATACGAACGATATTTTAGGGGCACATACATGAAAACAAAAGTTTCAAAATGAGACGAAGTACGTGTTTCTATCTCCTCGCCTTCTCTGTAAACCGGCGTCAGAAGTTGAAGAACGGTGTCTATGAAGTTGAAGAACGGTCTCAATGAAACAAGTAACTTTGCAATCATGGCTGAGCGTACCACGGGCTTTACATACGCACGATATTTTAGGGGCATATAGATGGAAACAAAGGGTTCAAAATGAGACCAAGTAGGGTTTTCTATCTCCTCGCCTTCTCTGTAAATCGGCGTCAAGAGATTAAGAACGGTGTCTATGAAACAAGTAACTTTGCAAACATTGCCGAGCATACCACAGGCTTTACATACGCACGATATTTTAGGAGCACATACATGAAAACAAATGCTTCAAAATGAGACCAAGTAGGTCTTTCGATCTCCTCGCCTTCTCTGTAAATCGGCGTCAGAAGTTGAAGAACGGTGTCTATGAAACAAGAAACTTTCCAATCATGGCTGAGCGTACCACGGGCTTTACATACGCACGATATTTTAGGGGCATATAGATGGAAACAAAGGGTTCAAAATGAGACCAAGTAGGGTTTTCTATCTCCTCGCCTTCTCTGTAAATCGGCGTCAAGAGATTAAGAACGGTGTCTATGAAACAAGTAACTTTGCAAACATTGCCGAGCATACCACAGGCTTTACATACGAACGATATTTTAGGGGCACATACATGAAAACAAAAGCTTCAAAATGAGACCAAGTACGTGTTTCTATCTCCTCGCCTTCTCTGTAAACCGGCGTCAGAAGTTGAAGAACGGTGTCTATGAAGTTGAAGAACGGTCTCAATGAAACAAGTAACTTTGCAATCATGGCTGAGCGTACCACGGGCTTTACATACGCACGATATTTTAGGGGCATATAGATGGAAACAAAGGGTTCAAAATGAGACCAAGTAGGTCTTTCTATCTCCTCGCCTTCTCTGTAAATCGGCGTCAAGAGATTAAGAACGGTGTCTATGAAACAAGTAACTTTGCAAACATTGCCGAGCATACCACAGGCTTTACATACGCACGATATTTAAGGAGCACATAGATGAAAACAAAGGCTTCAAAATGAGACCAAGTAGGTCTTTCTATCTCCTCGCCTTCTCTGTAAATCGGCGTCAGAAGTTGAAGAACGGTGTCTATGAATTGAAGAACGGTCTCTATGAAACTAGTAACTTTGCAATCCTTGCTGAGCATACCACGGGCTTTACATACAAACGATATTTAAGGAGCACATAGATGAAAACAAAGGCTTCAAAATGAGACCAAGTAGGTCTTTCTATCTCCTCGCCTTCTCTGAAAATCGACGTCAGAAGTAGAAGAACGGTGTCTATGAAACAAGTAACTTTGCAATCCTTGCTGAGCATACCACGGGCTTTACATACGAACGATATTTAAGGAGCACATAGATGAAAACAAAGGCTTCAAAATGAGACCAAGTAGGTCTTTCTATCTCCTCGCCTTCTCTGTAAATCGGCGTCAGAAGTTGAAGAACGGTGTCTATGAAACAAGAAACTTTGCAATCATTGCTGAGCATACCACGGGCTTTACATACCAACGATATTTTAGGAGCACATACATGAAAACAAAGGCTTCAAAATGAGACCAAGTAGGTCTTTCTATCTCCTCGCCTTCTCTGAAAATCGACGTCAGAAGTAGAAGAACGGTGTCTATGAAGTTGAAGAACGGTCTCAATGAAACAAGTAACTTTGCAATCCTTGCTGAGCATACCACGGGCTTTACATACGAACGATATTTAAGGAGCACATAGATGAAAACAAAGGCTTCAAAATGAGACCAAGTAGGTCTTTCTATCTCCTCGCCTTCTCTGTAAATCGGCGTCAGAAGTTGAAGAACGGTGTCTATGAAACAAGAAACTTTGCAATCATTGCCGAGCATACCACGGGCTTTACATACGCACGATATTTTAGGGGCACATACATGAAAACAAAAGCTTCAAAATGAGACCAAGTAGGTCTTTCGATCTCCTCGCCTTCTCTGAAAATCGACGTCAGAAGTAGAAGAACGGTGTCTATGAAGTTGAAGAATGGTCTCTATGAAACAAGTAACTTTGCAATCCTTGCTGAGCATACCACGGGCTTTACATACGAACGATATTTTAGGAGCACATACATGAAAACAAAGGCTTCAAAATGAGACCAAGTACGTCTTTCTATCTCCTCGCCTTCTCTGTAAATCGGCGTCAGAAGTTGAAGAACGGTGTCTATGAAGTTGAAGAACGGTCTCAATTAAACAAGTAACTTTGCAATCATTGCCGAGCATACCACGGGCTTTACATACGCACGATATTTTAGGGGCACATACATGAAAACAAAAGCTTCAAAATGAGACCAAGTAGGTCTTTCTATCTCCTTCCCTTCTCTGTAAATCGGCGTCAGATGATTAAGAACGGTGTCTATGAAACAAGTAACTTTGCAAACATTGCCGAGCATACCACAGGCTTTACATACGCACGATACTTTAGGAGCACATACATGAAAACAAATGCTTCAAAATGAGACCAAGTAAGTCCTTCTATCTCCTCGCCTTCTCTGTAAATCGGCGTCAGAAGTTGAAGAACGGTGTCTATGAAACAAGAAACTTTGCAATCATTGCTGATCATACCACGGGCTTTACATACGAACGATATTTTAGGGGCACATACATGAAAACAAAAGTTTCAAAATGAGACGAAGTACGTGTTTCTATCTCCTCGCCTTCTCTGTAAACCGGCGTCAGAAGTTGAAGAACGGTGTCTATGAAGTTGAAGAACGGTCTCAATGAAACAAGTAACTTTGCAATCATGGCTGAGCGTACCACGGGCTTTACATACGCACGATATTTTAGGGGCATATAGATGGAAACAAAGGGTTCAAAATGAGACCAAGTAGGGTTTTCTATCTCCTCGCCTTCTCTGTAAATCGGCGTCAAGAGATTAAGAACGGTGTCTATGAAACAAGTAACTTTGCAAACATTGCCGAGCATACCACAGGCTTTACATACGCACGATATTTTAGGAGCACATACATGAAAACAAATGCTTCAAAATGAGACCAAGTAAGTCCTTCTATCTCCTCGCCTTCTCTGTAAATCGGCGTCAGAAGTTGAAGAACGGTGTCTATGAAACAAGAAACTTTCCAATCATGGCTGAGCGTACCACGGGCTTTACATACGCACGATATTTTAGGGGCATATAGATGGAAACAAAGGGTTCAAAATGAGACCAAGTAGGGTTTTCTATCTCCTCGCCTTCTCTGTAAATCGGCGTCAAGAGATTAAGAACGGTGTCTATGAAACAAGTAACTTTGCAAACATTGCCGAGCATACCACAGGCTTTACATACGAACGATATTTTAGGGGCACATACATGAAAACAAAAGCTTCAAAATGAGACCAAGTACGTGTTTCTATCTCCTCGCCTTCTCTGTAAACCGGCGTCAGAAGTTGAAGAACGGTGTCTATGAAGTTGAAGAACGGTCTCAATGAAACAAGTAACTTTGCAATCATGGCTGAGCGTACCACGGGCTTTACATACGCACGATATTTTAGGGGCATATAGATGGAAACAAAGGGTTCAAAATGAGACCAAGTAGGTCTTTCTATCTCCTCGCCTTCTCTGTAAATCGGCGTCAAGAGATTAAGAACGGTGTCTATGAAACAAGTAACTTTGCAAACATTGCCGAGCATACCACAGGCTTTACATACGCACGATATTTAAGGAGCACATAGATGAAAACAAAGGCTTCAAAATGAGACCAAGTAGGTCTTTCTATCTCCTCGCCTTCTCTGTAAATCGGCGTCAGAAGTTGAAGAACGGTGTCTATGAATTGAAGAACGGTCTCTATGAAACTAGTAACTTTGCAATCCTTGCTGAGCATACCACGGGCTTTACATACAAACGATATTTAAGGAGCACATAGATGAAAACAAAGGCTTCAAAATGAGACCAAGTAGGTCTTTCTATCTCCTCGCCTTCTCTGAAAATCGACGTCAGAAGTAGAAGAACGGTGTCTATGAAACAAGTAACTTTGCAATCCTTGCTGAGCATACCACGGGCTTTACATACGAACGATATTTAAGGAGCACATAGATGAAAACAAAGGCTTCAAAATGAGACCAAGTAGGTCTTTCTATCTCCTCGCCTTCTCTGTAAATCGGCGTCAGAAGTTGAAGAACGGTGTCTATGAAACAAGAAACTTTGCAATCATTGCTGAGCATACCACGGGCTTTACATACCAACGATATTTTAGGAGCACATACATGAAAACAAAGGCTTCAAAATGAGACCAAGTAGGTCTTTCTATCTCCTCGCCTTCTCTGAAAATCGACGTCAGAAGTAGAAGAACGGTGTCTATGAAGTTGAAGAACGGTCTCAATGAAACAAGTAACTTTGCAATCCTTGCTGAGCATACCACGGGCTTTACATACGAACGATATTTAAGGAGCACATAGATGAAAACAAAGGCTTCAAAATGAGACCAAGTAGGTCTTTCTATCTCCTCGCCTTCTCTGTAAATCGGCGTCAGAAGTTGAAGAACGGTGTCTATGAAACAAGAAACTTTGCAATCATTGCCGAGCATACCACGGGCTTTACATACGCACGATATTTTAGGGGCACATACATGAAAACAAAAGCTTCAAAATGAGACCAAGTAGGTCTTTCGATCTCCTCGCCTTCTCTGAAAATCGACGTCAGAAGTAGAAGAACGGTGTCTATGAAGTTGAAGAATGGTCTCTATGAAACAAGTAACTTTGCAATCCTTGCTGAGCATACCACGGGCTTTACATACGAACGATATTTTAGGAGCACATACATGAAAACAAAGGCTTCAAAATGAGACCAAGTACGTCTTTCTATCTCCTCGCCTTCTCTGTAAATCGGCGTCAGAAGTTGAAGAACGGTGTCTATGAAGTTGAAGAACGGTCTCAATTAAACAAGTAACTTTGCAATCATTGCCGAGCATACCACGGGCTTTACATACGCACGATATTTTAGGGGCACATACATGAAAACAAAAGCTTCAAAATGAGACCAAGTAGGTCTTTCTATCTTCTTGCCTTCTCTGTAAATCGGCGTCAGAAGTTGAAGAACGGTGTCTATGAAACAAGAAACTTTGCAATCATTGCTGATCATACCACGGGCTTTACATACGAACGATATTTTAGGGGCACATACATGAAAATAAAAGCTTCAAAATGAGACGAAGTACGTGTTTCTATCTCCTCGCCTTCTCTGTAAACCGGCGTCAGAAGTTGAAGAACGGTGTCTATGAAGTTGAAGAACGGTCTCAATGAAACAAGTAACTTTGCAATCATGGCTGAGCTTACCACGGGCTTTACATACGCACGATATTTTAGGGGCATATAGATGGAAACAAAGGGTTCAAAATGAGACCAAGTAGGTCTTTCTATCTCCTCGCCTTCTCTGTAAATCGGCGTCAGAAGTTGAAGAACGGTGTCTATGAATTGAAGAACGGTCTCTATGAAACTAGTAACTTTGCAATCCTTGCTGAGCATACCACGGACTTTACATAAGCACGATATTTTAGGGGCACATACATGAAAACAAAAGCTTCAAAATGAGACCAAGTAGGTCTTTCGATCTCCTCGCCTTCTCTGAAAATCGACGTCAGAAGTAGAAGAACGGTGTCTATGAAGTTGAAGAATGGTCTCTATGAAACAAGTAACTTTGCAATCCTTGCTGAGCATACCACGGGCTTTACATACGAACGATATTTTAGGAGCACATACATGAAAACAAAGGCTTCAAAATGAGACCAAGTACGTCTTTCTATCTCCTCGCCTTCTCTGTAAATCGGCGTCAGAAGTTGAAGAACGGTGTCTATGAAGTTGAAGAACGGTCTCAATTAAACAAGTAACTTTGTAATCATTGCCGAGCATACCACGGGCTTTACATACGCACGATATTTTAGGGGCACATACATGAAAACAAAAGCTTCAAAATGAGACCAAGTAGGTCTTTCTATCTCCTTCCCTTCTCTGTAAATCGGCGTCAGATGATTAAGAACGGTGTCTATGAAACAAGTAACTTTGCAAACATTGCCGAGCATACCACAGGCTTTACATACGCACGATACTTTAGGAGCACATACATGAAAACAAATGCTTCAAAATGAGACCAAGTAAGTCCTTCTATCTCCTCGCCTTCTCTGTAAATCGGCGTCAGAAGTTGAAGAACGGTGTCTATGAAACAAGAAACTTTCCAATCATTGCTGATCATACCACGGGCTTTACATACGAACGATATTTTAGGGGCACATACATGAAAACAAAAGCTTCAAAATGAGACCAAGTACGTGTTTCTATCTCCTCGCCTTCTCTGTAAACCGGCGTCAGAAGTTGAAGAACGGTGTCTATGAAGTTGAAGAACGGTCTCAATGAAACAAGTAACTTTGCAATCATGGCTGAGCGTACCACGGGCTTTACATACGCACGATATTTTAGGGGCATATAGATGGAAACAAAGGGTTCAAAATGAGACCAAGTAGGTCTTTCTATCTCCTCGCCTTCTCTGTAAATCGGCGTCAAGAGATTAAGAACGGTGTCTATGAAACAAGTAACTTTGCAAACATTGCCGAGCATACCACAGGCTTTACATACGCACGATATTTAAGGAGCACATAGATGAAAACAAAGGCTTCAAAATGAGACCAAGTAGGTCTTTCTATCTCCTCGCCTTCTCTGTAAATCGGCGTCAGAAGTTGAAGAACGGTGTCTATGAATTGAAGAACGGTCTCTATGAAACTAGTAACTTTGCAATCCTTGCTGAGCATACCACGGGCTTTACATACAAACGATATTTAAGGAGCACATAGATGAAAACAAAGGCTTCAAAATGAGACCAAGTAGGTCTTTCTATCTCCTCGCCTTCTCTGAAAATCGACGTCAGAAGTAGAAGAACGGTGTCTATGAAACAAGTAACTTTGCAATCCTTGCTGAGCATACCACGGGCTTTACATACGAACGATATTTAAGGAGCACATAGATGAAAACAAAGGCTTCAAAATGAGACCAAGTAGGTCTTTCTATCTCCTCGCCTTCTCTGTAAATCGGCGTCAGAAGTTGAAGAACGGTGTCTATGAAACAAGAAACTTTGCAATCATTGCTGAGCATACCACGGGCTTTACATACCAACGATATTTTAGGAGCACATACATGAAAACAAAGGCTTCAAAATGAGACCAAGTAGGTCTTTCTATCTCCTCGCCTTCTCTGAAAATCGACGTCAGAAGTAGAAGAACGGTGTCTATGAAGTTGAAGAACGGTCTCAATGAAACAAGTAACTTTGCAATCCTTGCTGAGCATACCACGGGCTTTACATACGAACGATATTTAAGGAGCACATAGATGAAAACAAAGGCTTCAAAATGAGACCAAGTAGGTCTTTCTACCTCCTCGCCTTCTCTGTAAATCGGCGTCAGAAGTTGAAGAACGGTGTCTATGAAACAAGAAACTTTGCAATCATTGCTGAGCATACCACGGGCTTTACATACCAACGATATTTTAGGAGCACATACATGAAAACAAAGGCTTCAAAATGAGACCAAGTAGGTCTTTCTATCTCCTCGCCTTCTCTGAAAATCGACGTCAGAAGTAGAAGAACGGTGTCTATGAAGTTGAAGAACGGTCTCAATGAAACAAGTAACTTTGCAATCCTTGCTGAGCATACCACGGGCTTTACATACGAACGATATTTAAGGAGCACATAGATGAAAACAAAGGCTTCAAAATGAGACCAAGTAGGTCTTTCTACCTCCTCGCCTTCTCTGTAAATCGGCGTCAGAAGTTGAAGAACGGTGTCTTTGAAACAAGAAACTTTGCAATAATTGCTGAGCATACCACGGGCTTTACATACCAACGATATTTTAGGAGCACATACATGAAAACAAAGGCTTCAAAATGAGACCAAGTACGTCTTTCTATCTCCTCGCCTTCTCTGTAAATCGGCGTCAGAAGTTGAAGAACGGTGTCTATGAAGTTGAAGAACGGTCTCAATTAAACAAGTAACTTTGCAATCATTGCCGAGCATACCACGGGCTTTACATACGCACGATATTTTAGGGGCACATACATGAAAACAAAAGCTTCAAAATGAGACCAAGTAGGTCTTTCTATCTCCTTGCCTTCTCTGTAAATCGACGTCAGAAGTAGAAGAACGGTGTCTATGAAACAAGTAACTTTGCAATCCTTGCTGAGCATACCACGGGCTTTACATACGAACGATATTTAAGGAGCACATAGATGAAAACAAAGGCTTCAAAATGAGACCAAGTAGGTCTTTCTATCTCCTCGCCTTCTCTGTAAATCGGCGTCAGAAGTTGAAGAACGGTGTCTATGAAACAAGAAACTTTGCAATCATTGCTGAGCATACCACGGGCTTTACATACCAACGATATTTTAGGAGCACATACATGAAAACAAAGGCTTCAAAATGAGACCAAGTAGGTCTTTCTATCTCCTCGCCTGCTCTGAAAATCGACGTCAGAAGTAGAAGAACGGTGTCTATGAAGTTGAAGAACGGTCTCAATGAAACAAGTAACTTTGCAATCCTTGCTGAGCATACCACGGGCTTTACATACGAACGATATTTAAGGAGCACATAGATGAAAACAAAGGCTTCAAAATGAGACCAAGTAGGTCTTTCTACCTCCTCGCCTTCTCTGTAAATCGGCGTCAGAAGTTGAAGAACGGTGTCTATGAAACAAGAAACTTTGCAATCATTGCTGAGCATACCACGGGCTTTACATACCAACGATATTTTAGGAGCACATACATAAAAACAAAGGCTTCAAAATGAGACCAAGTACGTCTTTCTATCTCCTCGCCTTCTCTGTAAATCGGCGTCAGAAGTTGAAAAACGGTGTCTATGAAGTTGAAGAACGGTCTCAATTAAACAAGTAACTTTGCAATCATTGCCGAGCATACCACGGGCTTTACATACGCACGATATTTTAGGGGCACATACATGAAAACAAAAGCTTCAAAATGAGACCAAGTAGGTCTTTCTATCTCCTTGCCTTCTCTGTAAATCGGCGTCAGAAGATTAAGAACGGTGTCTATGAAACAAGTAACTTTGCAAACATTGCCGAGCATACCACAGGCTTTACATACGAACGATATTTTAGGGGCACATACATGAAAACAAAAGCTTCAAAATGAGACCAAGTAGGTCCTTCTATCTCCACGCCTTCTCTGTAAATCGGCGTCAGAAGTTGAAGAACGGTGTCTATGAATTGAAGAACGGTCTCTATGAAACTAGTAACTTTGCAATCTTTGCTGAGCATACCACGGGCTTTACATACAAACGATATTTAAGGAGCACATAGATGAAAACAAAGGCTTCAAAATGAGACCAAGTAGGTCTTTCTATCTCCTCGCTTTCTCTGTAAATCGGCGTCAGAAGTTGAAGAACGGTCTCTATGAAACTAGTAACTTTGCAATCCTTGCTGAGCATACCACGGGCTTTACATACAAACGATATTTAAGGAGCACATAGATGAAAACAAAGGCTTCAAAATGAGACCAAGTAGGTTTTTCTATCTCCTCGCCTTCTCTTTAAATCGGCGTCAGAAGTTTAAGAACGGTGTCTATGAAACAAGTAACTTTGCATTCCTTGCTGAGCATACCACGGGCTTTACATACGAACGATATTTTAGGAGCACATACATGAAAACAAAGGCTTCAAAATGAGACCAAGTACGTCTTTCTATCTCCTCGTCTTCTCTGTAAATCGGCGTCAGAAGTTGAAGAACGGTGTCTATGAATTGAAGAACGGTCTCTATGAAACTAGTAACTTTGCAATCCTGGCTGAGCATACCACGGGCTTTACATACAAACGATATTTAAGGAGCACATAGATGAAAACAAAGGCTTCAAAATGAGACCAAGTAGGTCTTTCTATCTCCTCGCCTTCTCTGAAAATCGACGTCAGAAGTAGAAGAACGGTGTCTATGAAGTTGAAGAACGGTCTCAATGAAACAAGTAACTTTGCAATCCTTGCTGAGCATACCACGGGCTTTACATACGAACGATATTTTAGGAGCACATACATGAAAACAAAGGCTTCAAAATGAGACCAAGTACGTCTTTCAATCTCCTCGCCTTCTCTGTAAATCGGCGTCAGAAGTTGAAGAACGGTGTCTATGAAGTTGAAGAACGGTCTCAATGAAACAAGTAACTTTGCAATCATTGCCGAGCATACCACGGGCTTTACATACGCACGATATTTTAGGGGCACATACATGAAAACAAAAGCTTCAAAATGAGACCAAGTAGGTCTTTCTATCTCCTTGCCTTCTCTGTAAATCGGCGTCAGAAGATTAAGAACGGTGTCTATGAAACAAGTAACTTTGCAAACATTGCCGAGCATACCACAGGCTTTACATACGCACGATACTTTAGGAGCACATACATGAAAACAAATGCTTCAAAATGAGACCAAGTAAGTCCTTCTATCTCCTCGCCTTCTCTGTAAATCGGCGTCAGAAGTTGAAGAACGGTGTCTATGAAACAAGAAACTTTGCAATCATTGCTGATCATACCACGGGCTTTACATACGAACGATATTTTAGGGGCAAATACATGAAAACAAAGGCTTCAAAATGAGGCCAAGTAGGTCTTTCTATCTCCCCGCCTTCTCTGTAAATCGGCGTCAGAAGTTGAAGAACGGTGTCTATGAATTGAAGAACGGTCTCAATGAAACAAGTAACTTTGCAATCATTGCCGAGCATACCACGGGCTGTACATACGCACGATATTTTAGGGGCACATACATGAAAACTAAAGCTTCAAAATGAGACCAAGTAGGTCTTTCTATCTCCTCGCCTTCTCTGTAAATCGGCGTCAGAAGATTAAGAACGGTGTCTATGAAACAAGTAACTTTGCAAACATTGCCGAGCATACCACAGGCTTTACATACGCACGATATTTTAGGAGCACATACATGAAAACAAATGCTTCAAAATGAGACCAAGTAAGTCCTTCTATCTCCTCGCCTTCTCTGTAAATCGGCGTCAGAAGTTGAAGAACGGTGTCTATGAAACAAGAAACTTTGCAATTATTGCTGATCATTCCACGGGCTTTACATACAAACGATATTTTAGGGGCACATACATGAAAACAAATGCTTCAAAATGAGACCAAGTAGGTCTTTCTATCTCCTCGCCTTCTCTGTAAATCGGCGTCAGAAGTTGAAGAACGGTGTCTATGAAGTTGAAGAACGGTCTCAATGAAACAAGTAACTTTGCAATCATGGCTGAGCTTACCACGGGCTTTACATACGCACGATATTTTAGGGGCATTTAGATGGAAACAAAGGGTTTAAAATGAGACCAAGTAGGTCTTTCTATCTCCTCGCCTTCTCTGTAAATCAGCGTCAGAAGTTGAAGAACGGTGTCTATGAAACAAGTAACTTTGCATTCCTTGCTGAGCATACCACGGGCTTTACATACGCACGATATTTTAGGAGCACATACATGAAAACAAATGCTTCAAAATGAGACCAAGAAGGTCCTTCTATCTCCTCGCCTTCTCTGTAAATCAGCGTCAGAAGTTGAAGAACGGTGTCTATGAAACAAGTAACTTTGCATTCCTTGCTGCAACGAACGATATTTTAGGAGAACATACATGAAAACAAAGGCTTCAAAATGAGACCAAGTACGTCTTTCTATCTCCTCGCCTTCTCTGTAAATCGGCGTCAGAAGTTGAAGAACGGTGTCTATGAAGTTGAAGAACGGTCTCTATGAAACAAGTAACTTTGCAAACATTGCCGAGCATACCACGGGCTTTACATACGCACGATATTTTAGGGGCACATACATGAAAACAATAGCTTCAAAATGAGACCAAGTAGGTCTTTCTATCTCCTCGCCTTCTCTGTAAATCGGCGTCAGAAGTTGAAGAACGGTGTCTATGAAACAAGTAACTTTGCATTCCTTGCTGAGCATACCACGGGCTTTACATACGCACGATATTTTAGGAGCACATACATGAAAACAAATGCTTCAAAATGAGACCAAGAAGGTCCTTCTATCTCCTCGCCTTCTCTGTAAATCAGCGTCAGAAGTTGAAGAACGGTGTCTATGAAACAAGTAACTTTGCATTCCTTGCTGAGCATACCACGGGCTTTACATACGCACGATATTTTAGGGGCACATACTTGAAAACAAAGGGTTCAAAATGAGACCAAGTACGTCTTTCTATCTCCTCGCCTTCTCTGTAAATCGGCGTCAGAAGTTGAAGAACGGTGTCTATGAATTGAAGAACGGTCTCTATGAAACTAGTAACTTTTCAATCATTGCCGAGCATACCACGGGCTTTACATACGCACGATATTTTAGGAGCACATACATGAAAACAAATGCTTCAAAATGAGACCAAGAAGGTCCTTCTATCTCCTCGCCTTCTCTGTAAATCAGCGTCAGAAGTTGAAGAATGGTGTCTATGAAACAAGTAACTTTGCATTCCTTGCTGAGCATACCACGGGCTTTACATACGCACGATATTTTAGGGGCACATACTTGAAAACAAAGGGTTCAAAATGAGACCAAGTACGTCTTTCTATCTCCTCGCCTTCTCTGTAAATCGGCGTCAGAAGTTGAAGAACGGTGTCTATGAATTGAAGAACGGTCTCTATGAAACTAGTAACTTTTCAATCATTGCCGAGCATACCACGGGCTTTACATACGCACGATATTTTAGGGGCACATACATGAAAACAAAGGCTTCAAAATGAGACCAAGTAGGTCTTTCTATCTCCTCGCCTTCTCTGAAAATGGACGTCAGAAGTAGAAGAACGGTGTCTATGAAGTTGAAGAACGGTCTCAATGAAACAAGTAACTTTGCAATCCTTGCTGAGCATACCACGGGCTTTACATACGAACGATATTTTAGGAGCACATACATGAAAACGAAGGCTTCAAAGTGAGACCAAGTAGGTCTTTCTATCTCCTCGCGTTCTCTGTAAATCGGCGTCAGAAGTTGAAGAACGGTGTCTATGAAGTTGAAGAACGGTCTCAATGAAACAAGTAACTTTGCAATCATTGCCGAGCAAACCACGGGCTTTACATACAAACGATATTTTAGGAGAACATACATGAAAACAAAGGCTTCAAAATGAGACCAAGTACGTCTTTCTATCTCCTCGCCTTCTCTGTAAATCGGCGTCAGAAGTTGAAGAACGGTGTCTATGAAGTTGAAGAACGGTCTCAATGAAACAAGTAACTTTGCAATCATTGCCGAGCATACCACGGGCTTTACATACGCACGATATTTTAGGGGCACATACATGAAAACAAAAGCTTCAAAATGAGACCAAGTAGGTCTTTCTATCTCCTTGCCTTCTCTGTAAATCGGCGTCAGAAGATTAAGAACGGTGTCTATGAAACAAGTAACTTTGCAAACATTGCCGAGCATACCACAGGCTTTACATACGCACGATATTTTAGGAGCACATACATAAAAACAAATGCTTCAAAATGAGACCAAGTAGGTCCTTCTATCTCCTCGCCTTCTCTGTAAATCAGCGTCAGAAGTTGAAGAACGGTCTCTATGAAACAAGTAACTTTGCAATCCTTGCTGAGCATACCACGGGCTTTACATACAAACGATATTTTAGGGGCACATACATGAAAACAAAGGCTTCAAAATGAGACCAAGTAGGTCTTTCTATCTCCTCGCCTTCTCTGTAAATCGGCGTCAGAAGTTGAAGAACGGTGTCTATGAAACATGTAACTTTGCATTCCTTGCTGAGCATACCACGGGCTTTACATACGAACGATATTTTAGGAGCATATACTTGAAAACAAAGGGTTCAAAATGAGACCAAGTACGTCTTTCTATCTCCTCGCCTTCTCTGTAAATCGGCGTCAGAAGTTGAAGAACGGTGTCTATGAATTGAAGAACGGTCTCTATGAAACTAGTAACTTTTCAATCATTGCCGAGCATACCACGGGCTTTACATACGCACGATATTTTAGGGGCACATACATGAAAACAAAAGCTTCAAAATGAGACCAAGTAGGTCTTTCTATCTCCTCGCCTTCTCTGAAAATGGACGTCAGAAGTAGAAGAACGGTGTCTATGAAGTTGAAGAACGGTCTCAATGAAACAAGTAACTTTGCAATCCTTGCTGAGCATACCACGGGCTTTACATACGAACGATATTTTAGGAGCACATACATGAAAACAAAGGCTTCAAAATGAGACCAAGTACGTCTTTCTATCTCCTCGCCTTCTCTGTAAATCGGCGTCAGAAGTTGAAGAACGGTGTCTATGAAGTTGAAGAACGGTCTCAATGAAACAAGTAACTTTGCAATCATTGCCGAGCAAACCACGGGCTTTACATACGCACGATATTTTAGGGGCACATACATAAAAACAAAAGCTTCAAAATGAGACCAAGTAGGTCTTTCTATCTCCTTGCCTTCTCTGTAAATCGGCGTCAGAAGATTAAGAACGGTGTCTATGAAACAAGTAACTTTGCAAACATTGCCGAGCATACCACAGGCTTTACATACGCACGATATTTTAGGAGCACATACATGAAAACAAATGCTTCGAAATGAGACCAAGTAAGTCCTTCTATCTCCTCGCCTTCTCTGTAAATAAAGAAGAACGGTGTCTATGAATTGAAGAACGGTCTCTATGAAACAAGTAACTTTGCAATCCTTGCTGAGGATACCACGGGCTTTACATACGAACGATATTTAAGGAGCACATAGATGAAAACAAAGGCTTCAAAATGAGACCAAGTAGGTTTGTCTATCTCCTCGCCTTCTCTGTAAATCGGCGTCAGAATTTGAAGAACGGTGTCTATGAAACAAGTAACTTTGCAATCCTTGCTGAGCATACCACGGGCTTTACATACGCACGATATTTTAGGAGCATATACTTGAAAACAAAGGGTTCAAAATGAGACCAAGTACGTCTTTCTATCTCCTCGCCTTCTCTGTAAATCGGCGTCAGAAGTTGAAGAACGGTGTCTATGAATTGAAGAACGGTCTCTATGAAACTAGTAACTTTTCAATCATTGCCGAGCATACCACGGGCTTTACATACGCACGATATTTTAGGGGCACATACATGAAAACAAAAGCTTCAAAATGAGACCAAGTAGGTCTTTCTATCTCCTCGCCTTCTCTGAAAATGGACGTCAGAAGTAGAAGAACGGTGTCTATGAAGTTGAAGAACGGTCTCAATGAAACAAGTAACTTTGCAATCCATGCTGAGCATACCACGGGCTTTACATACGCACGATATTTTAGGGGCACATACATAAAAACAAAAGCTTCAAAATGAGACCAAGTACGTCTTTCTATCTCCTCGCCTTCTCTGTAAATCGGCGTCAGAAGTTGAAGAACGGTGTCTATGAATTGAAGAACGGTCTCTATGAAACTAGTAACTTTGCAATCCTTGCTGAGCATACCACGGGCTTTACATACAAACGATATTTAAGGAGCACATAGATGAAAACAAAGGCTTCAAAATGAGACCAAGTACGTCTTTCTATCTCCTCGCCTTCTCTGTAAATCGGCGTCAGAAGTTGAAGAACGGTGTCTATGAAACAAGTAACTTTGCATTCCTTGCTGAGCATACCACGGGCTTTACATACGCACGATATTTTAGGAGCACATACATGAAAACAAATGCTTCAAAATGAGACCAAGTAGGTCCTTCTATCTCCTCGCCTTCTCTGTAAATCAGCGTCAGAAGTTGAAGAACGGTCTCTATGAAACAAGTAACTTTGCAATCCTTGCTGAGCATACCACGGGCTTTACATACAAACGATATTTTAGGGGCACATACATGAAAACAAAGGCTTCAAAATGAGACCAAGTAGGTCTTTCTATCTCCTCGACTTCTCTGTAAATCGGCGTCAGAAGTTGAAGAACGGTGTCTATGAAGTTGAAGAACGGTCTCAATGAAACAAGTAACTTTGCAATCATTGCCGAGCAAACCACGGGCTTTACATACGCACGATATTTTAGGGGCACATACATAAAAACAAAAGCTTCAAAATGAGACCAAGTAGGTCTTTCTATCTCCTCGCCTTCTCTGTAAATCAGCGTCAGAAGTTGAAGAACGGTGTCTATGAAACAAGTAACTTTGCATTCCTTGCTGAGCATACCACGGGCTTTACATACGCACGATATTTTAGGGGCACATACTTGAAAACAAAGGGTTCAAAATGAGACCAAGTACGTCTTTCTATCTCCTCGCCTTCTCTGTAAATCGGCGTCAGAAGTTGAAGAACGGTGTCTATGAAGTTGAAGAACGGTCTCAATGAAACAAGTAACTTTGCAATCATTGCCGAGCAAACCACGGGCTTTACATACGCACGATATTTTAGGGGCACATACATAAAAACAAAAGCTTCAAAATGAGACCAAGTAGGTCTTTCTATCTCCTTGCCTTCTCTGTAAATCGGCGTCAGAAGATTAAGAACGGTGTCTATGAAACAAGTAACTTTGCAAACATTGCCGAGCATACCACAGGCTTTACATACGCACGATATTTTAGGAGCACATACATGAAAACAAATGCTTCGAAATGAGACCAAGTAAGTCCTTCTATCTCCTCGCCTTCTCTGTAAATCAAAGAAGAACGGTGTCTATGAATTGAAGAACGGTCTCTATGAAACAAGTAACTTTGCAATCCTTGCTGAGGATACCACGGGCTTTACATACGAACGATATTTAAGGAGCACATAGATGAAAACAAAGGCTTCAAAATGAGACCAAGTAGGTTTGTCTATCTCCTCGCCTTCTCTGTAAATCGGCGTCAGAATTTGAAGAACGGTGTCTATGAAACAAGTAACTTTGCAATCCTTGCTGAGCATACCACGGGCTTTACATACGCACGATATTTTAGGAGCATATACTTGAAAACAAAGGGTTCAAAATGAGACCAAGTACGTCTTTCTATCTCCTCGCCTTCTCTGTAAATCGGCGTCAGAAGTTGAAGAACGGTGTCTATGAATTGAAGAACGGTCTCTATGAAACTAGTAACTTTTCAATCATTGCCGAGCATACCACGGGCTTTACATACGCACGATATTTTAGGGGCACATACATGAAAACAAAAGCTTCAAAATGAGACCAAGTAGGTCTTTCTATCTCCTCGCCTTCTCTGAAAATGGACGTCAGAAGTAGAAGAACGGTGTCTATGAAGTTGAAGAACGGTCTCAATGAAACAAGTAACTTTGCAATCCTTGCTGAGCATACCACGGGCTTTACATACGCACGATATTTTAGGGGCACATACATAAAAACAAAAGCTTCAAAATGAGACCAAGTACGTCTTTCTATCTCCTCGCCTTCTCTGTAAATCGGCGTCAGAAGTTGAAGAACGGTGTCTATGAATTGAAGAACGGTCTCTATGAAACTAGTAACTTTGCAATCCTTGCTGAGCATACCACGGGCTTTACATACAAACGATATTTAAGGAGCACATAGATGAAAACAAAGGCTTCAAAATGAGACCAAGTACGTCTTTCTATCTCCTCGCCTTCTCTGTAAATCGGCGTAAGAAGTTGAAGAACGGTGTCTATGAAACAAGTAACTTTGCATTCCTTGCTGAGCATACCACGGGCTTTACATACGCACGATATTTTAGGAGCACATACATGAAAACAAATGCTTCAAAATGAGACCAAGTAGGTCCTTCTATCTCCTCGCCTTCTCTGTAAATCAGCGTCAGAAGTTGAAGAACGGTCTCTATGAAACAAGTAACTTTGCAATCCTTGCTGAGCATACCACGGGCTTTACATACAAACGATATTTTAGGGGCACATACATGAAAACAAAGGCTTCAAAATGAGACCAAGTAGGTCTTTCTATCTCCTCGCCTTCTCTGTAAATCGGCGTCAGAAGTTGAAGAACAGTTTCTATGAAACAAGTAACTTTGCATTCCTTGCTGAGCATACCACGGGCTTTACATACGAACGATATTTTAGGAGCATATACTTGAAAACAAAGGGTTCAAAATGAGACCAAGTACGTCTTTCTATCTCCTCGCCTTCTCTGTAAATCGGCGTCAGAAGTTGAAGAACGGTGTCTATGAATTGAAGAACGGTCTCTATGAAACTAGTAACTTTTCAATCATTGCCGAGCATACCACGGGCTTTACATACGCACGATATTTTAGGGGCACATACATGAAAACAAAAGCTTCAAAATGAGACCAAGTAGGTCTTTCTATCTCCTCGCCTTCTCTGAAAATGGACGTCAGAAGTAGAAGAACGGTGTCTATGAAGTTGAAGAACGGTCTCAATGAAACAAGTAACTTTGCAATCCTTGCTGAGCATACCACGGGCTTTACATACGAACGATATTTTAGGAGCACATACATGAAAACAAAGGTTTCAAAATGAGACCAAGTACGTCTTTCTATCTCCTCGCCTTCTCTGTAAATCGGCGTCAGAAGTTGAAGAACGGTGTCTATGAAGTTGAAGAACGGTCTCAATGAAACAAGTAACTTTGCAATCATTGCCGAGCAAACCACGGGCTTTACATACGCACGATATTTTAGGGGCACATACATAAAAACAAAAGCTTCAAAATGAGACCAAGTAGGTCTTTCTATCTCCTTGCCTTCTCTGTAAATCGGCGTCAGAAGATTAAGAACGGTGTCTATGAAACAAGTAACTTTGCAAACATTGCCGAGCATACCACAGGCTTTACATACGCACGATATTTTAGGAGCACATACATGAAAACAAATGCTTCGAAATGAGACCAAGTAAGTCCTTCTATCTCCTCGCCTTCTCTGTAAATCAAAGAAGAACGGTGTCTATGAATTGAAGAACGGTCTCTATGAAACTAGTAACTTTTCAATCATTGCCGAGCATACCACGGGCTTTACATACGCACGATATTTTAGGGGCACATACATGAAAACAAAAGCTTCAAAATGAGACCAAGTAGGTCTTTCTATCTCCTCGCCTTCTCTGAAAATGGACGTCAGAAGTAGAAGAACGGTGTCTATGAAGTTGAAGAACGGTCTCAATGAAACAAGTAACTTTGCAATCCTTGCTGAGCATACCACGGGCTTTACATACGCACGATATTTTAGGGGCACATACATAAAAACAAAAGCTTCAAAATGAGACGACGTACGTGTTTCTATCTCCTCGCCTTCTCTGTAAACCGGCGTCAGAAGTTGAAGAACGGTGTCTATGAAACAAGAAACTTTGCATTCCTTGCTGAGCATACCACGGGCTTTACATACGAACGATATTTTAGGAGCATATACTTGAAAACAAAGGGTTCAAAATGAGACCAAGTACGTCTTTCTATCTCCACGCCTTCTTTGTAAATCGGCGTCAGAAGTTGAAGAACGGTGTCTATGAATTGAAGAACGGTCTCTATGAAACTAGTAACTTTGCAATCCTTGCTGAGCATACCACGGGCTTTACATACAAACGATATTTAAGGAGCACATAGATGAAAACAAAGGCTTCAAAATGAGACCAAGTAGGTTTTTCTATCTCCTCGCCTTCTCTGTAAATCGGCGTCAGAAGTTGAAGAACGGTGTTTATGAAACAAGTAACTTTGCAATCCTTGCTGAGCATACCACGGGCTTTACATACAAACGATATTTTAGGGGCACATACATGAAAACAAAGGCTTCAAAATGAGACCAAGTAGGTCTTTCTATCTCCTCGCCTTCTCTGTAAATCGGCGTCAGAAGTTGAAGAACGGTGTCTATGAAACAAGTAACTTTGCATTCCTTGCTGAGCATACCACGGGCTTTACATACGAACGATATTTTAGGAGCATATACTTGAAAACAAAGGGTTCAAAATGAGACCAAGTACGTCTTTCTATCTCCTCGCCTTCTCTGTAAATCGGCGTCAGAAGTTGAAGAACGGTGTCTATGAATTGAAGAACGGTCTCTATGAAACTAGTAACTTTTCAATCATTGCCGAGCATACCACGGGCTTTACATACGCACGATATTTTAGGGGCACATACATGAAAACAAAAGCTTCAAAATGAGACCAAGTAGGTCTTTCTATCTCCTCGCCTTCTCTGAAAATGGACGTCAGAAGTAGAAGAACGGTGTCTATGAAGTTGAAGAACGGTCTCAATGAAACAAGTAACTTTGCAATCCTTGCTGAGCATACCACGGGCTTTACATACAAACGATATTTAAGGAGCACATACATAAAAACAAAAGCTTCAAAATGAGACCAAGTACGTCTTTCTATCTCCTCGCCTTCTCTGTAAATCGGCGTCAGAAGTTGAAGAACGGTGTCTATGAATTGAAGAACGGTCTCTATGAAACTAGTAACTTTGCAATCCTTGCTGAGCATACCACGGGCTTTACATACAAACGATATTTAAGGAGCACATAGATGAAAACAAAGGCTTCAAAATGAGACCAAGTACGTCTTTCTATCTCCTCGCCTTCTCTGTAAATCGGCGTCAGAAGTTGAAGAACGGTGTCTATGAAACAAGTAACTTTGCATTCCTTGCTGAGCATACCACGGGCTTTACATACGCACGATATTTTAGGAGCACATACATGAAAACAAATGCTTCAAAATGAGACCAAGTAGGTCCTTCTATCTCCTCGCCTTCTCTGTAAATCAGCGTCAGAAGTTGAAGAACGGTCTCTATGAAACAAGTAACTTTGCAATCCTTGCTGAGCATACCACGGGCTTTACATACAAACGATATTTTAGGGGCACATACATGAAAACAAAGGCTTCAAAATGAGACCAAGTAGGTCTTTCTATCTCCTCGCCTTCTCTGTAAATCGGCGTCAGAAGTTGAAGAACGGTGTCTATGAAACAAGTAACTTTGCATTCCTTGCTGAGCATACCACGGGCTTTACATACGAACGATATTTTAGGAGCATATACTTGAAAACAAAGGGTTCAAAATGAGACCAAGTACGTCTTTCTATCTCCTCGCCTTCTCTGTAAATCGGCGTCAGAAGTTGAAGAACGGTGTCTATGAATTGAAGAACGGTCTCTATGAAACTAGTAACTTTTCAATCATTGCCGAGCATACCACGGGCTTTACATACGCACGATATTTTAGGGGCACATACATGAAAACAAAAGCTTCAAAATGAGACCAAGTAGGTCTTTCTATCTCCTCGCCTTCTCTGAAAATGGACGTCAGAAGTAGAAGAACGGTGTCTATGAAGTTGAAGAACGGTCTCAATGAAACAAGTAACTTTGCAATCCTTGCTGAGCATACCACGGGCTTTACATACGAACGATATTTTAGGAGCACATACATGAAAACAAAGGCTTCAAAATGAGACCAAGTACGTCTTTCTATCTCCTCGCCTTCTCTGTAAATCGGCGTCAGAAGTTGAAGAACGGTGTCTATGAAGTTGAAGAACGGTCTCAATGAAACAAGTAACTTTGCAATCATTGCCGAGCAAACCACGGGCTTTACATACGCACGATATTTTAGGGGCACATACATAAAAACAAAAGCTTCAAAATGAGACCAAGTAGGTCTTTCTATCTCCTTGCCTTCTCTGTAAATCGGCGTCAGAAGATTAAGAACGGTGTCTATGAAACAAGTAACTTTGCAAACATTGCCGAGCATACCACAGGCTTTACATACGCACGATATTTTAGGAGCACATACATGAAAACAAATGCTTCGAAATGAGACCAAGTAAGTCCTTCTATCTCCTCGCCTTCTCTGTAAATCAAAGAAGAACGGTGTCTATGAATTGAAGAACGGTCTCTATGAAACAAGTAACTTTGCAATCCTTGCTGAGGATACCACGGGCTTTACATACGAACGATATTTAAGGAGCACATAGATGAAAACAAAGGCTTCAAAATGAGACCAAGTAGGTTTGTCTATCTCCTCGCCTTCTCTGTAAATCGGCGTCAGAATTTGAAGAACGGTGTCTATGAAACAAGTAACTTTGCAATCCTTGCTGAGCATACCACGGGCTTTACATACGCACGATATTTTAGGAGCATATACTTGAAAACAAAGGGTTCAAAATGAGACCAAGTACGTGTTTCTATCTCCTCGCCTTCTCTGTAAACCGGCGTCAGAAGTTGAGGAACGGTGTCTATGAAACAAGTAACTTTGCAATCATGGCTGAGCTTACCACGGGCTTTACATACGCACGATATTTTAGGGGCATATAGATGGAAACAAAGGGTTCAAAATGAGACCAAGTAGGTTTTTCTATCTCCTCGCCTTCTCTGTAAATCGGCGTCAGAAGTTGAAGAACGGTGTCTATGAAACAAGAAACTTTGCAATCATGGCTGAGCTTACCACGGGCTTTACATACGCACGATATTTTAGGGGCACATAGATGGAAACAAAGGCTTCAAAATGAGACCAAGTACTTGTTTCTATCTCCTCGCCTTCTCTGTAAACCGGCGTCAGAAGTTGAAGAACGGTGTCTATGAAACAAGAAACTTTGCAATCATTGCTGAGCATACCACGGGCTTTACATACGCACGATACTTTAGGGGCACATAGATGGAAACAAAGGGTTCAAAATGAGACCAAGAACGTCTTTCTATCTCCTCGCCTTCTCTGGAAATCGGCGTCAGAAGTTGAAGAACGGTGTCTATGAAGTTGAAGAACGGTCTCAATGACACAAGAAACTTTGCAATCCTTGCTGAGCATACCACGGGCTTTACATACGCACGATATTTTAGGGGCACATCCATGAAAACAAAGGCTTCAAAATAAGACCAAGTAGGTCTATCTATCTCCTCGCCTTCTCTGTAAATCGGCGTCAGAAGTTGAAGAACGGTGTGTATGAAACAAGAAACTTTGCAATCCTTGCTGAGCATACCACGGGGTTTACATACGAACGATATTTTAGGGTCACATACATGAAAACAAAAGCTTCAAAATGAGACCAAGTACTTGTTTCTATCTCCTTGCCTTCTCTGTAAACCGGCGTCAGAAGTTTAAGAACGGTGTCTATGAAACAAGTAACTTTGCAATCATTGCCGAGCATACCACGGGCTTAACATACGCACGATATTTTAGGGGCACATAGATGGAAACAAAGGCTTCAAAATAAGACCAAGTAGGTCTATCTATCTCCTCGCCTTCTCTATAAATCGGCGTCAGAAGTTGAAGAACGGTGTCTATGAAACAAGAAACTTTGCAATCCTTGCTGAGCATACCACGGGCTTTACGTACGCACGATATTTTAGGGGCACATAGATGGAAACAAAGGCTTCAAAATGAGACCAAGTAGGTCTTTCTATCTCCTCGCCTTCTCTGTAAATCGGCGTCAGAAGTTGAAGAACGGTGTGTATGAAACAAGTAACTTTGCAATCATGGCTGAGCTTACCACGGGCTTTACATACGCACGATATTTTAGGGGCACATAGATGGAAACAAAGGGTTCAAAATGAGACCAAGTAGGTCTTTCTATCTCCTCGCCTTCTCTGTAAATCGGCGTCAGGATTTGAAGAACGGTGTCTATGAAACAAGTAACTTTGCAATCCTTGCTGAGCATACCACGGGCTTTACATACGAACGATATTTTAGGGGCAAATAGACGAAAACAAAGGGTTCAAAATGAGACCAAGAACGTCTTTCTATCTCCTCGCCTTCTCTGTAAATCGGCGTCAGAAGTTGAAGAACGGTGTCTATGAAACAAGTAACTTTGCATTCCTTGCTGAGCATACCACGGGCTTTACATACGAACGATGTTTTAGGAGCATATACTTGAAAACAAAGGGTTCAAAATGAGACCAAGTACGTCTTTCTATCTCCTCGCCTTCTCTGTAAATCGGCGTCAGAAGTTGAAGAACGGTGTCTATGAATTGAAGAACGGTCTCTATGAAACTAGTAACTTTGCAATCCTTGCTGAGCATACCACGGGCTTTACATACAAACGATATTTAAGGAGCACATAGATGAAAACAAAGGCTTCAAAATGAGACCAAGTAGGTTTTTCTATCTCCTCGCCTTCTCTGTAAATCGGCGTCAGAAGTTGAAGAACGGTGTTTATGAAACAAGTAACTTTGCAATCATGGCTGAGCTTACCACGGCCTTTACATACGCATGATATTTTAGGGGCACATAGATAGAAGCAAAAGCTTCAAAATGAGACCAAGAACGTGTTTCTATCTCCTCGCCTTCTCTGTAAACCGGCGTCAGAAGTTGAAGAACGGTGTCTATGAAGTTGAAGAACGGTCTCAATGAAACAAGTAACTTTGCAATCATGGCTGAGCTTACCACGGGCTTTACATACGCACGATATTTTAGGGGCACATAGATGGAAGCAAAGGGTTTAAAATGAGACCAAGTAGGTTTTTCTATCTTCTCGCCTTCTCTGTAAATCGGCGTCAGAAGTTGAAGAACGGTGTCTATGAAACAAGTAACTTTGCAATCATGGCTGAGCTTACCACGGCCTTTACATACGCATGATATTTTAGAGGCACATAGATAGAAACAAAAGCTTCAAAATGAGACCAAGTACGTGTTTCTATCTCCTCGCCTTCTCTGTAAACCGGCGTCAGAAGTTGAAGAACGGTGTCTATGAAGTTGAAGAACGGTCTCAATGAAACAAGTAACTTTGCAATCATGGCTGAGCTTACCACGGGCTTTACATACGCACGATATTTTAGGGGCACATAGATGGAAACAAAGGGTTTAAAATAAGACCAAGTAGGTCTTTCTATCTCCTCGCCTTCTCTGTAAATCGGCGTCAGAAGTTGAAGAACGGTGTCTATGAAACAAGTAACTTTGCAATCATGGCTGAGCTTACCACGGCCTTTACATACGCACGATATTTTAGGGGCACATAGATAGAAACAAAAGCTTCAAAATGAGACCAAGTACGTGTTTCTATCTCCTCGCCTTCTCTGTAAACCGGCGTCAGAAGTTGAAGAACGGTGTCTATGAAGTTGAAGAACGGTGTCTATGAAACAAGTAACTTTGCAATCATGGCTGAGCTTACCACGGCCTTTACATACGCATGATATTTTAGGGGCACATAGATAGAAACAAAAGCTTCAAAATGAGACCAAGTACGTGTTTCTATCTCCTCGCCTTCTCTGTAAACCGGCGTCAGAAGTTGAAGAACGGTGTCTATGAAGTTGAAGAACGGTCTCAATGAAACAAGTAACTTTGCAATCATGGCTGAGCTTACCACGGCCTTTACATACGCACGATATTTTAGGGGCACATAGATAGAAACAAAAGCTTCAAAATGAGACCAAGTACGTGTTTCTATCTCCTCGCCTTCTCTGTAAACCGGCGTCAGAAGTTGAAGAACGGTGTCTATGAAGTTGAAGAACGGTGTCTATGAAACAAGTAACTTTGCAATCATGGCTGAGCTTACCACGGCCTTTACATACGCATGATATTTTAGGGGCACATAGATAGAAACAAAAGCTTCAAAATGAGACCAAGTACGTGTTTCTATCTCCTCGCCTTCTCTGTAAACCGGCGTCAGAAGTTGAAGAACGGTGTCTATGAAGTTGAAGAACGGTCTCAATGAAACAAGTAACTTTGCAATCATGGCTGAGCTTACCACGGCCTTTACATACGCACGATATTTTAGGGGCACATAGATAGAAACAAAAGCTTCAAAATGAGACCAAGTACGTGTTTCTATCTCCTCGCCTTCTCTGTAAACCGGCGTCAGAAGTTGAAGAACGGTGTCTATGAAGTTGAAGAACGGTCTCAATGAAACAAGTAACTTTGCAATCATGGCTGAGCTTACCACGGGCTTTACATACGCACGATATTTTAGGGGCATATAGATGGAAACAAAGGGTTCAAAATGAGACCAAGTAGGTTTTTCTATCTCCTCGCCTTCTCTGTAAATCGGCGTCAGAAGTTGAAGAACGGTGTCTATGAAACAAGTAACTTTGCATTCCTTGCTGAGCATACCACGGGCTTTACATACTAACGATATTTTGGGAGCACATACTTGAAAACAAAGGGTTCAAAATGAGACCAAGTAAGTCTTTCTATCTCCTCGCCTTCTATGTAAATCGGCGTCAGAAGTTGAAGAACGGTGTCTATGAATTGAAGAACGGTCTCTATTAAACTAGTAACTTTGCAATCCTTGCTGAGCATACCACGGGCTTTACATACAAACGATATTTAAGGAGCACATAGATGAAAACAAAGGCTTCAAAATGAGACCAAGTAGGTTTTTCTATCTCCTCGCCTTCTCTGTAAATCGGCGTCAGAAGTTGAAGAACGGTGTCTATGAAACAAGTAACTTTGCAATCATGGCTGAGCTTAACACGGCCTTTACATACGCATGATATTTTAGGGGCACATAGATAGAAACAAAAGCTTCAAAATGAGACCAAGTACGTTTTTCTATCTCCTCGCCTTCTCTGTAAACCGGCGTCAGAAGTTGAAGAACGGTGTCTATGAAGTTGAAGAACGGTCTCAATGACACAAGTAACTTTGCAATCATGGCTGAGCTTACCACGGGCTTTACATACGCACGATATTTTAGGGGCACATAGATGGAAACAAAGGGTTTAAAATGAGACCAAGTAGGTCTTTCTATCTCCTCGCCTTCTCTGTAAACCGGCGTCAGAAGTTGAAGAACGGTGTCTATGAAGTTGAAGAACGGTCTCAATGAAACAAGTAACTTTGCAATCATGGCTGAGCTTACAACGGGCTTTACATACGCACGATATTTTAGGGGCATATAGATAGAAACAAAGGGTTCAAAATGAGACCAAGTAGGTTTTTCTATCTCCTCGCCTTCTCTGTAAATCGGCGTCAGAAGTTGAAGAACGGTGTCTATGAAACAAGTAACTTTGCATTCCTTGCTGAGCATACCACGGGCTTTACATACTAACGATATTTTGGGAGCACATACTTGAAAACAAAGGGTTCAAAATGAGACCAAGTAAGTCTTTCTATCTCCTCGCCTTCTCTGTAAATCGGCGTCAGAAGTTGAAGAACGGTGTCTATGAATTGAAGAACGGTCTCTATGAAACTAGTAACTTTGCAATCCTTGCTGAGCATACCACGGGCTTTACATACAAATGATATTTAAGGAGCACATAGATGAAAACAAAGGCTTCAAAATGAGACCAAGTAGGTTTTTCTATCTCCTCGCCTTCTCTGTAAATCGGCGTCAGAAGTTGAAGAACGGTGTCTATGAAACAAGTAACTTTGCATTCCTTGCTGAGCATACCATGGGCTTTACATACGTACGATATTTAAGAGCACATACATGAACACAAAGGCTTCAAAATGAGACCAAGTACGTGTTTCTATCTCCTCGCCTTCTCTGTAAACCGGCGTTAGAAGTTTAAGAACGGTGTCTATGAAGTTGAAGAACGGTCTCAATGAAACAAGTAACTTTGCAATCATGGCTGAGCTTACCACGGGCTTTACATACGCACGATATTTTAGGGGCATATAGATGGAAACAAAGGGTTCAAAATGAGACCAAGTAGGTTTTTCTATCTCCTCGCCTTCTCTGTAAATCGGCGTCAGAAGTTGAAGAACGGTGTCTATAAATTGAAGAACGGTCTCTATTAAACAAGTAAATTTGCAATCATGGCTGAGCTTACCTCGGGCTTTACATACGCACGATATTTTAGGGGCACATAGATGGAATGAAAGGGTTTAAAATGAGACCAAGTAGGTCTTTCTATCTCCTTGCCTTCTCTGTAAATCGGCGTCAGAAGATTAAGAACGGTGTCTATGAAACAAGTAACTTTGCAAACATTGCCGAGCATACCACAGGCTTTACATACGCACGATATTTTAGGAGCACATACATGAAAACAAATGCTTCAAAATGAGACCAAGTAGGTCTTTCTATCTCCTCGCCTTCTCTGTAAATCGGCGTCAGAAGTTGAAGAACGGTGTCTATGAAACAAGAAACTTTGCAATCATTGCTGATCATACCACGGGCTTTACATACGAACGATATTTTAGGGGCACATACATGAAAACAAAAGCTTCAAAATGAGACGAAGTACGTGTTTTTATCTCCTCACCTTCTCTGTAAACCGGCGTTAGAAGTTTAAGAACGGTGTCTATGAAGTTGAAGAACGGTCTCAATGAAACAAGTAACTTTGCAATCATGGCTGAGCTTACCACGGGCTTTACATACGAACGATATTTTAGGAGCACATACATGAAAACAAAGGATTCAAAATGATACCAAGTACGTCTTTCTATCTCCTCGCCTTCTCTGTAAATCGGCGTCAGAAGTTGAAGAACGGTGTCTATGAAGTTGAAGAACGGTCTCAATGAAACAAGTAACTTTGCAATCATTGCCGAGCATACCACGGGCTTTACATACGCACGATATTTTAGAGGCACATACATGAAAACAAAAGCTTCAAAATGAGACCAAGTAGGTCTTTCTATCTCCTTGCCTTCTCTGTAAATCGGCGTCAGAAGTTGAAGAACGGTGTCTATGAATTGAAGAACGGTCTCTATTAAACAAGTAACTTTGCAATCATGGGTGAGCTTACCTCGGGCTTTACATACGCACGATATTTTAGGGGCACATAGATGGAAACAAAGGGTTTAAAATGAGACCAAGTAGGTCTTTCTATCTCCTTGCCTTCTCTGTAAATCGGCGTCAGAAGATTAAGAACGGTGTCTATGAAACAAGTAACTTTGCAAACATTGCCGAGCATACCACAGGCTTTACATACGCACGATATTTTAGGAGCACATACATGAAAACAAATGCTTCAAAATGAGACCAAGTAGGTCCTTCTATCTCCTCGCCTTCTCTGTAAATCGGCGTCAGAAGTTGAAGAACGGTGTCTATGAAACAAGAAACTTTGCAATCATTGCTGATCATACCACGGGCTTTACATACGAACGATATTTTAGGGGCACATACATGAAAACAAAAGCTTCAAAATGAGACGAAGTACGTGTTTCTATCTCCTCGCCTTCTCTGTAAACCGGCGTTAGAAGTTTAAGAACGGTGTCTATGAAGTTGAAGAACGATCTCAATGAAACAAGTAACTTTGCAATCATGGCTGAGCTTACCACGGGCTTTACATACGAACGATATTTTAGGAGCACATACATGAAAACAAAGGCTTCAAAATGATACCAAGTACGTCTTTCTATCTCCTCGCCTTCTCTGTAAATCGGCGTCAGAAGTTGAAGAACGGTGTCTATGAAGTTGAAGAACGGTCTCAATGAAACAAGTAACTTTGCAATCATTGCCGAGCATACCACGGGCTTTACATACGCACGATATTTTAGGGGCACATACATGAAAACAAAAGCTTCAGTAGTTGAAGAACGGTGTCTATGAATTGAAGAACGGTCTCTATTAAACAAGTAACTTTGCAATCATGGCTGAGCTTACCTCGGGCTTTACATACGCACGATATTTTAGGGGCACATAGATGGAAACAAAGGGTTTAAAATGAGACCAAGTAGGTCTTTCTATCTCCTCGCCTTCTCTGTAAATCGGCGTCAGAAGTTGAAGAACGGTGTCTATGAATTGAAGAACGGTCTCTATGAAACAAGTTACTTACCACGGGCTTTACATACGCACGATATTTTAGGGGCACATAAATGGAAACAAAGGGTTCAAAATGAGACCAAGTACGTCTTTCTATCTCCTCGCCTTCTCTGGAAATTGACGTCAGAAGTTGAAGAACGGTGTCTATGAATTGAAGAACGGTCTCTATGAAACAATTGTATTCGAAAAATTCGTTCGACTTGAACTCATGTGTTGACCAATTTATTAGCTCTTTACAGTATTTAGGGGAAAAAGGGGGGGACGAGGTGATGAGGTAGGGTCGTCTTCCGTCTACACCTCAGACCTTTTCTAGCTCTTATACAGTCAAGTTCTATTTTTCTAGCCATGTCCCTTTTTTCACACACCTATTCTGATAGTGATAATTCGGACGACTCTACTTCGAAATCGGTTTGTCTTAGGAAATCATCGAAGCCTGAGTTGAAGGAAGCCCAGGAACATCCTAACGGTTCAGATATGGACGGGGAAAGATCAGACGAAATTGTATTAACGATTGATCCTCTTGAAGAGATCGACGACTGCGAAGATTTAACCCTACCAAGCGACCCTCTTGTGGATCTAAACACTAAACGTAAATCGTCGTCTTTCGAGGACGATCCATCTGCAAAAACGCAAAAGAATTCAGAGGGTGGGTTTAAGTTTGACGTCTCTCTCAAAAAAGGCGAAAAGCTTGTCACCTTGTTAGGGAGGGGTTTAGGTAACGAAATCAAGGACGTCAAGGCGCGTTATACGCCCACCTTTAACCACCTTACCAAAATTCAAGTCCCCACCCTGGACGATGCACTCTACCAACGACTGATGGAGGTTAAACGTTCTTCGGCTTCCAGAAGTACCATTGATCGAGTTGAATCAGCTCTATTTAAAATTCAGCAAAAAGTGTTAGATTCAATCCGTCCCTTAATTTTTCTAACGAGTGAGTCACTTGGTGACGAGGTTCATGCGTGTTCCGTTGTCGATACCCTAAAGATGATTGCAGATACCTTCCATAGTATCACAGAGGAACGTCGTAAGAATATTTTACGCCAAACAAGTCCTTCATACGTTTATCTAATGAGCGATCAGTCCAATTTTAGTATCAGTGAAAGTGATTATCTGTTTGGAAAGACATTTGTGCGCGCTATGGTGTCGGCTTCCAAAATTCGAGAGAAATTGGGTAATTTGAGCCAAGAAGGGCACTCCGACGGCCGCGAGGGGCACTCTTTCCGCAATGGCGGACAATTTCGCTCCGGTGGGAGTAATAATGCCACTAGTGGCCAACGGAATCGAGGTGGAAATCATTCTGCTAACAACTTCGGCCATGCTGGTGGTAACAACAATTCTGGTTTTGACAACCGCGATGTTTTCAACGGTAATCGCCAAGCTCCACAACAGGATTTCGCTCAACCTAGCACGTCTGGATTTGCCAACCGCGGCGGGTATGTAGAACTTTTTCCTCCACTGTCCCTTTCGTTAAATCATATCAAAATCGGTGGTAGATTACGCCTTTTTCGAACAACTGGTCGTTAGTTTCCAACGATCCTTGGATACTTGATGTAGTCCAACACGGCCTAAAGCTGGAGTTCATTTCACCCCCTTTTCAGTCCTGTATTCCCCCGAATATGTATTTTAACAAACCTCAGTACGAGATTTGCGACAAGGAAGTCCGTGATTTGGTGGAGAAAGGTGCAGTAATTCCAACTCAGTCCATCGGCTTTATTAGCAGCTTATTTGTAATTCCCAAAAAATCCGGCGGCTACAGACCGATTATAAATTTAAAAAAGTTGAATTCATTTATAACCTATAGACACTTTAAGATGGAGGGGTTCGGTAACTTGAAACACCTAATCGTGCAAGATGATTGGATGGGAAAATTGGATCTTAAAGATGCTTACCTTACCGTTCCTATACATAAGGAACACCAACCCTTCCTTCAGTTTTCATGGGAAGGGGGAATTTTTCAGTTTTCTTGCCTTGCCTTTGGTCTGTCTTCGGCCCCATGGGCCTTTACAAAAATTCTGAAGCCAATAGTTGCCTTTTTACGTAGACAGGGAATCAGATTAGTAATCTATTTAGACGACATAATTATTTTGAATCAATCAAAGGAAAAACTGATTAGAGATATTGGAATAGTTAAATCCCTTTTCGAGCACCTCGGTTTTGTCATCAACGTTGAGAAATCATTACTCGACCCAACTCAGCTAATTGAATTCTTGGGTCTTATGGTCGATTCGCTTAGTCTTTCCTTTTCTCTCCCGATCGCTAAACGTCAATACATCATCTCACTATGTTCAGAACTTCTCAAACCAAGCCCACCTTCGCTCAGAAACATAGCGTCCCTTTTGGGTAATCTTAACTGGGCCGCCCTAGCAGTCCGGTTCGCTCAATCTCACTATCGTAGCCTACAGGCTTTTTATATTTCCCGTTTACGAAGTTCCGGCGGAGTTATGCAAACCAAAGTGGATCTAGATGAGCGCGCGAAAGTGGATTTGCATTGGTGGGTAAATAATCTTATGTCCACTAGTGGGAAAGCTATCCGCGATCTATCGCCTACCCTCGTCATCTATTCCGATGCCTCCCTCTCAGGCTGGGGGGCCTTCTGTAATGGGGTTGCAACAGGCGGGCCATGGCCGCTTTCCGACAAGTCAAAACACATAAACGACCTGGAACTTCTAGCAGCCTTTCACGCTCTTCGTTGCTTTGCCGAGTTTAGTCGAGATTGCACTATTTCATTGAAGTTGGATAACACGACCGCGGTTTGTTATATTAACAAGCTAGGAGGGTCTAAATCAAACTCTCTCAACACCTTGGTCCTCAGCATAATAGATTGGTGCGAATTAAAGAACATAACTCTGGTAGCCTCGCATTTACCGGGTTTACTTAATGTGGTTGCAGATCGAGAATCGAGAAGGAAACCAGATTGGAGCGATTGGAAATTGTCCAGCCAAGCTTTCAACTTAGTCAATCGGAAATGGGAAGTTCGAGTAGACCTGTTCGCCTCGGCGTGGAACGCCCAGCTAGAGATTTTTGTGAGTTGGCTACCGCAGCCGGGAGCGTGGGCAACGAACGCCTTCTCCTTCAACTGGGCAGGGTTGAGAGGGTATGCTTTTCCCCCTTTTCGCTAATCAAGGATTGCCTCACAAAAATAAGGCAGGACCAAGCGGAGCTGATTCTGGTTTGCCCATTCTGGCCGAGCCAGCCTTGGTTCCCAGCAGTACTGGAGCTAGCATGCGATACCCCACTGATGTTCTCTCCGAACGAGCATCTACTAGTATCCCACCAGGGAGACCCTCATCCATTGTGTCTGAGTGCGTCTCTCAGTTTAGTCGCTTGGAAACTCTCCGGGAACGTTTCAAAAGGCAAGGCATTCCGGAGCAAGTTATCCCGCTCCTCTTGGCAGCTTCTCGCCCAACCACTCAATCTGCATACGAATCTTCCTGGCGGCATTGGTGTGATTGGTGTGGTAGATTCGGTTATGATCCCGTTCTTAACGACATAGGTAATATATTACTTTTTCTTTCGGAAGCCTTAAAGGAGGGGAAGGCTTTTAGTACTATAAACATATATAGATCGATGTTGTCAGTCACCTTGGACCCCGTGGATGGACATCCTATTGGTAAACATCCCTTGATAATCAAACTAATGAAGGGTATTTACAACTCCAACCCACCCAAGCCTAAATATAGTAAAACATGGGATGTGGATAGTGTCCTTGCCCACTTTAAGACGACTTTTTCGGCTTCAATCCCCCTTGGCCAGCTTTCCCGAAAACTAGCAACTCTATTGGCTCTCGCTTCGCTCCTGAGGGTTTCAGAATTAGCATCAATTTCTAAAGATTCGATCATTTTCTCAGACTCGTCAGTCGCCTTTTCCCTTTCCAAGCCAAGGAAAGCTCAGCATATCGGAGCCCTGCAGGTATTCTCAATTAGGGCGATCCCAGACCGTACGATTGACCCAGTAAGCTGTCTAGCACGTTATCTAGAGCTGACAAACGCTCATCGCAATACCTCAAACTCTCACCTACTTTTTATTGGATCGGTTAAACCTCACAAACCGGTGAGTAAATCTACCATCTCCGGGTGGATCAAGAAACAGCTTGGCGAGGCAGGAGTAGACATCTCTATTTTTTCTGCCCACTCCACTCGTGGGGCTGCATCTTCTAAAGCAGCTGCTTCCGGGCTTCCAGTCCAGACCATTCTCGATACCGCCCATTGGGCTTCGGAATCAACCTTTTCGAAATTCTATCATCGCGAGTTACTGAATGCCCCTACTGTTGCGGATACAGTTTTTTCAAGTATCCTAGGATCTGGTAAATTGCTATCTTAACTTTAAAGTCACATGAGTTCAAGTCGAACGAATTTTTCGAATACAATAAAAAAATTGTTCGAAGGAGCGCGAAGCGCGACTGAAGAACAATTGCGATTGTTTGAGAAATTATAAGTGAAGACTTGAACTCGGTAGTTCATACCACCCCACCCTCCCTGCTGGTACTCATAGATATTCATAGCATATTCACCATAATGCTCTATGTTTTTATCTTTTAGCTTCAATAACCGAGGTCGAGGAGGAGGCAGCGGTAACGGACAGACTTTCAGAGGTCACTAGGAGCTCCGTTAACCGCCAGGATTTTTTGGGAAGGAGCGCAAAGGTCTGAGGTGTAGACGGAAGACGACCCTACCTCATCACCTCGTCCCCCCCTTTTTCCCCTAAATACTGTAAAGAGCTAATAAATTGGTCAACACATGAGTTCAAGTCTTCACTTATAATTTCTCAAACAATCGCAATTGTTCGAAGGAGCGCGAAGCGCGACTGAAGAACAATTTTTTAAGTAACTTTGCAATCATGGCTGAGCTTACCTCGGGCTTTACATACGCACGATATTTTAGGGGCACATAGATGGAAACAAAGGGTTTAAAATGAGACCAAGTAGGTCTTTCTATCTCCTCGCCTTCTCTGTAAATCGGCGTCAGAAGTTGAAGAACGGTGTCTATGAAACAAGTAACTTTGCATTCCTTGCTGAGCATATCACGGGCTTTACATACTAACGATATTTTGGGAGCACATACTTGAAAACAAAGGGTTCAAAATGAGACCAAGTAAGTCTTTCTATCTCCTCGCCTTCTCTGTAAATCGGCGTCAGAAGTTGAAGAACGGTGTCCATGAATTGAAGAACGGTCTCTATGAAACTAGTAACTTTGCAATCCTTGCTGAGCATACCACGGGCTTTACATACAAACGATATTTTGGGAGCACATACTTGAAAACAAAGGCTTCAAAATGAGACCAAGTAGGTTTTTCTATCTCCTCGCCTTCTCTGTAAATTGGCGTCATAAGTTGAAGAACGGTGTCTATGAAACAAGTAACTTTGCATTCCTTGCTCAGCATACCACGGGCTTTACATACGAACGATATTTTAGGAGCACATAAATGAAAACAAAGGCTTCAAAATGAGACCAAGTACGTCTTTCTATCTCCTCGCCTTCTCTGTAAATCGGCGTCAGAAGTTGAAGAACGGTGTCTATGAAACAAGTAACTTTGCAATCATGGCTGAGCTTACCACGGGCTTTACATACGCACGATATTTTAGGGGCACATAAATGGAAACAAAGGGTTCAAAATGAGACCAAGTACGTCTTTCTATCTCCTTGCCTTCTCTGGAAATTGACGTCAGAATTAGAAGAACGGTGTCTATGAAGTTGAAGAACGGTCTCAATGAAACAAGTAACTTTGCAATCCTTGCTGAGCATACCACGGGCTTTACATACGAACGATATTTGAGGAGCACATACATGAAAAAAAGGGTTCAAAATGAGACCAAGTAAGTCTTTCTATCTCCTCGCCTTCTCTGTAAATCGGCGTCAGAAGTTGAAGAACGGTGTCTATGAATTGAAGAACGGTCTCTATGAAACTAGTAACTTTGCAATCCTTGCTGAGCATACCACCGGCTTTACATACAAACGATATTTAAGGAGCACATAGATGAAAACAAAGGCTTCAAAATGAGACCAAGTAGGTTTTTCTATCTCCTCGCCTTCTCTGTAAATCGGCGTCAGAAGTTGAAGAACGGTGTCTATGAAACAAGTAACTTTGCAATCATGGCTGAGCTTACCACGGCCTTTACATACGCACGATATTTTAGGGGCACATAGATAGAAACAAAAGCTTCAAAATGAGACCAAGTACGTGTTTCTATCTCCTCGCCTTCTCTGTAAATTGGCGTCATAAGTTGAAGAACGGTCTCTATTAAACAAGTAACTTTGCAATCATGGCTGAGCTTACCTCGGGCTTTACATACGCACGATATTTTAGGGGCACATAGATGGAAACAAAGGGTTTAAAATGAGACCAAGTAGGTCTTTCTATCTCCTCGCCTTCTCTGGAAACCGACGTCAGAAGTAGAAGTACGGTGTCTATGAAGTTGAAGAACGGTCTCAATGAAACAAGTAAATTTGCAATCCTTGCTGAGCATACCACGGGCTTTACATATGAACGATTTTTTAGGGGCACATAGAATGGAAACAAAGGCTTCAAAATGAGACCAAGTACGTCTTTCTATCTCCTCGCCTTCTCTGGAAATCGACGTCAGAAGTTGAAGAACGGTGTCTATGAAACAAGTAACTTTGCAATCATGGCTGAGCTTACCACGGGCTTTACATACGCATGATATTTTAGGAGCACATACATGAAAACAAAGGCTTCAAAATGAGACCAAGTAGGTTTTCTATCTCCTCGCCTTCTCTGAAAATTGGCGTCAGAATTTGAAGAACGGTGTCTATGAAACAAGTAACTTTGCATTCCTTGCTGAGCATACCACGGGCTTTACATACGAACGATATTTTAGGAGAAAATACATGAAAACAAAGGCTTCAAAATGAGACCAAATACGTATTTCTATCTCCTCGCCTTCTCTGTAAATCGGCGTCAGAAGTTGAAGAACGGTGTCTATGAAACAAGAAACTTTGCAATCATTGCTGATCATACCACGGGCGTTACATACGAACGATATTTTAGGGGCACATACATGAAAACAAAAGCTTCAAAATGAGACGAAATACGTGTTTCTATCTCCTCGCCTTCTTGTAAACCGGCGTTAGAAGTTTAAGAACGGTGTCTATGAAGTTGAAGAACGGTCTCAATGAAACAAGTAACTTTGCAATCATGGCTGAGCTTACCACGGGCTTTACATACGCACGATATTTTAGGGGCATATAGATGGAAACAAAGGGTTCAAAATGAGACCAAGTAGGTCTTTCTATCTCCTCGCCTTCTCTGTAAATCGGCGTCAGAAGTTGAAGAACGGTGTCTATGAATTGAAGAACGGTCTCTATGAAACAAGTAACTTTGCAATCATGGCTGAGCTTACCTCGGGCTTTACATACGCACGATATTTTAGGGGCACATAGATGGAAACAATGGGTTTAAAATGAGACCAAGTAGGTCTTTCTATCTCCTCGCCTTCTCTGGAAATCGACGTCAGAAGTAGAAGTACGGTGTCTATGAAGTTGAAGAACGGTCTCAATGAAACAAGTAAATTTGCAATCCTTGCTGAGCATACCACGGGCTTTACATATGAACGATTTTTTAGGGGCACATAGAATGGAAACAAAGGCTTCAAAATGAGACCAAGTACGTCTTTCTATCTCCTCGCCTTCTCTGGAAATCGACGTCAGAAGTTGAAGAACGGTGTCTATGAAACAAGTAACTTTGCAATCATGGCTGAGCTTACCACGGGCTTTACATACGCACGATATTTTAGGGGCACATAGATGGAAACAAAGGGTTCAAAATGAGACCAAGTACGTCTTTCTATCTCCTCGCCTTTTCTGGAAATCGACGTAAGAATAGAAGAACGGTGTCTATGAAGTTGAAGAACGGTCTCAATGAAACAAGTACCATTTCAATCCTTGCTGACCATACCACGGGCTTTACATACAAACTGTAAAGAGCACGCATCGATCATTGATCGATGCATAGCTATTATTACGACTAGTTAACAACATCCGTCATATTGATAAACGATTAGTTGCTATTTCCTGTTATTGTGATATTGCATCCTATCCGTTTAGCTATTCGCCACCCTTCCGTTCTATATATGTACACAGTCGCACTTCCGGTATTTACCCTTTTGAAAGTCTCGTTGTTATCCTAGAGACATTGCTATATAAACCCCTTGCAATTTGTTACTCTTTGCCACTTGTATCCCACCATCGACAAGCAATACACTATTGCAAGCCTAATCTAATTGTCAACCATATCCAATAAAGAGACTTTACATTTGGCGAGCCAACCAGGAGTTGGCTTTAATTTTCGTATCGTCTCTTTTTGTTGACTGGTTGTGAATTGCGATAAGGTTTCGAAACATTTTTTTTGATCAACATACAAGTGGTCCAAAAAACAAGTAGTAAAATCATTTTGACCTTAGAATTTTTAAAATTAACGTAACATCAGTGTCGACATCAACGAGAAACATCAAGCAACAGGCTAAGACGAAGGACCATTGCTGCCGTCAACAAGATTTCCAGCAACAGGCCGGACGCCGGAAAAGGAATCCAGAAGCAGGCTAAGGTAAGCCAATGTCAGCTGAGGCTGAATCAGAATTACATAACACACCACGAACCCCAGGTCCGTTAGACGTTTCGATAGATTTATTAGACATATCAATACTATCAGAGCTTTATGAAGCTGAGGACCCATTTGTAAATAGATTAAGTGAACCCGTCCGCGTAGCCAGAGAAAAATTTTTATTAGCTTGGGACAATTTAGTGAACTTTGAAAGATCTGCGAGTCAAACATCCGTTAGTAGCCTAGCAACTGATCCCGTATTAACGAGAAGCGAACAATCAAAGAAGAGAAGAGGACTATTTTTCGACGTTCACAATAACCTTAAAGTTTACACTTATAAGCGTTTCGAAAAAGAACTAGGTGGACCAGACGTTATTTCTAAAGACACCTGCCAAAAGGCAGCTGCGGAGTTAAGAGCTCGAATTACCGGACTCGGCGGTAACCCAGTAGAGTTAACCCAATTAATAGAGAAATTCACTAATGCCCATGGAAAAGATTTAGAATTCAGATCCAAACTAGTTCGAGCTTTACATCAAGAGCTGTTATATAGACAAATTAGAAAACAGGAGGAAATCAGCGCACTAGAAGTAGAACTTAAACAGGTCGAGCAAAAATCTTTCAAAAAATACGATTTAGTAATAACCGGACTTCATAGGGATTTAGCAAAAGAAAAATTAATTAGCGAAAATTTAAAAACACAACTAGTAAGTTTCCGAACCTCTAACACACAACAAAGTGACCGTATCGTAGAACTCACCAAAAAACTCGCAGACGAACAATCTAAAACCCCAATTACTGAACCTGACCATAAAAAATTAATTTCCGAATATACCACGTTAAAACAAGATTTCGATTTTACACAAAAGCGACTGGTAGACACAGAAGATAGCTATTCAACATTAGAACAAACGTACAACAAGCTACTTATTACGAATGCTACATTAACTGATAAAGCGGATCAGGCGGAAAAAGAGGCAGATAAACTAAAAAACGAAGTCTTCGACGTAAATAATAGAAATTTTAATTTGAAAGACGATCTCGATAATATTAACACAAAATACGCAGCTGTAAAGAACGAACTAGTAATTAGAACTAACGAACTCACACAACTTGCTAGCACTTATAAAACCACAACCGATAAGCTTAACCAGCAAATTCAAAATTTAGAAAGTCAGGTAGATACAAATCAGCAAAGTTTTAGCGCAAATTCAAAAGCATTAGAAGACGAAGTAGATAAACTCAAGTACGAATTAACACAGAAAGACGCCGCAGAACAGAAATTACAAACTCAGATTACACAGGATTCTGTAGCCACCAAGGCAAATCTACAGAAACTCCAAGACCACATCGACGATTTAAATAATCAGTTACAACAAAAAGACCAAACAGTATCTGCACTACAGGCACAGATTTCGGCGATCCAAACACCTTCGCCGACCCTGGCAACGATACCGGTTCCACCAGTTTTCCCAACAGTCCCTTTATTCAGCAGAAAAATGCCCACAACTCCCGACCCAATAGAGAAACTTGTTACCAGCATGACTTCAAATGAAGAAAAACGAACGATCCCAGTTTTTAAAGGTTCAGAAGATGACACGCTAGTAACCGACTGGCTAGTAATAGCGGAGAGAAAAGCATTAAACAACAAATGGACAGACGAGCAGAAAATAGCCTTCTTCTCAGATAGGCTTAAGGACGACGCCATCGATTGGCATGACGATTTTGTAGCAGCAAATGGTATGAATGACTACGATGCATGGAAAAAAGCTTTAATTGAACGTTTTAGGGATGCGTTCGACTTAGAAAAGATCAGAATTAAGCTAAACAACGCGAAACAACAGCCAGGGGAGCGAACGAGAGCTTTCGTTGGGAAAATCAATAAGTGGTTTGATAACCTAAACGGAAAAGAACCCGTCATCGACGCGAACGCTCAACAAGAGACTAAGGAGTTAGCGGAAAGATTAAGAGAATCGAGAGGTAAATCGAAAAAGGAAATTCTTTTGCGCGGGTTATTACCAAAGATAAAAGAAGATCTATGGCCAAGGCTTCCAAGAACATACAGCTATCAAACGCTGTGTGAAGCGGCATACACAGCCGAAGCGACTACGATGAGTAAAGAAATCAATGATGACTCGAAAGTAAATGCCGTAATAGCAGGAATGTCGTTGCATGAAAAACAACAAGATAGAGAGATAGCGATGGCAAAAGAAGAATTGGCAATGCTAAAAGAGGAACTAGCTAAATGTATGGCGCTAAAATCTAATTCTGGAAATAAATCACAGGGAAGTGGAGCGAATACCCCGACGGTAGCGGCCATCGGCCCAGATACCCAGAGTAATCAAGGTTACAGACGATCTCGTCGCGACAGCGGACCCGTCAGATTTGACCTGAGCAGAAACCGATCTCACAGTAAGGAAAGCAATTATCAAAGATCACGATCGTTAGATAGATACCAAAGCCCCGGTAGATCTTACGACAATCACGGACGAAGGACCAACTCTCATTCTCGTAGTCCAGGACGATATTTTCAGCAAAATGCACACTCTCATCAACACAACACGCAAAATCAACACTTCAAACAACCGATAGGCGCACCATACCATAATCCATATAGGCCCCAATTTAATCCACGATTACCGTTTCCAGCAATTCACCCAAGAGCGTTTCCTCAACACTATCGCCCATATAGACCAAACGAGTGGTACCCGGGTAGAAACGAAAACCCCAATCAAAACAGACAGGGCGTAAGGGCATCGACGCCGAACTGGAATAACAATCCCCCATGGTACATCAACCAACAAAATAATTATAGGCAAAAAACCGCGAATCCTGACAAAGAGTGTTGGAATTGTGGACAAAAAGGTCATATTGCTCGAAGATGCACCGTCGCACCATCAGAGCGGCAATCGCAAAACTATTAGTAACTGAAAGAGATAAGAAACACAGAAAAAATAGACGCACACGTCACTCACCCATTCACGAAATAGTTAAGAACGACAATATCCAAAGCAATGCACATTTAATGCGTACACCAATTACAATTCACAATGTAAAACTACACGCCCTAATCGACACTGGTGCTGCAGCTAGTTTTCTATCAATGGATATTTTTAAGAAAATTCCACCATGTAAAGTAGAGGAACAATTGATAATCGAACCAACTTTTAGAACAGCAACCGGAGATCTTGTACAACCACGCGGCTATTTTAAAATAGAAATAATGTTTGGCAACAAACACGAATTTAAACACTGTTTCTACGTAATGAATCATTTGATTGAAGGATGTATCATAGGAATTGATTTCCTGCAAAATCACGGTATAGTCATAAACGCAAAGGAAAGAAGCCTTAATTATGACTATGATGGGAAACACGAAAAATTTATTATACCAGACCTCTGTATTAGCAGTATTGTAGTAGAAACTGAAGATAGATTTAAAGTCAAAGAACTACCTCAAAAAATTCAAAATGACCTGCAGAAACTATTCAAACATTTCCACAAACTATTCGCAGAAAAAATATCGGATGTAGGATTGGCCACAAACGTACAACACAAAATCGACACAACAAATACGACGCCAATCCCAATAGAATACAGACAGACGGTTGAATCAAATAGAATTTTCGTGCAAACCCAGATCCAGGAAATGGAAGAAAATAAAATCATTAGAGAAAGCAATAGCCCTTATGGATTTCCAGTAGTAGTAGTAAAGAAAAAGGAGAAAGGAGAAAAACGTTTTTGCGTAGACTATCGCAAACTAAATAAAGTTACAATAAGGGATGGTTACCCACTACCACGAATTGACACAACGATAGATGCATTACATGGAGCACAGTATTTTACGACACTTGATCTTTTTAGTGGTTATTGGCAAGTAGAGATTAGAGAAGAAGATAGACACAAAACGGCATTTGTTTGCGAATACGGACAGTACGAATTCAATAGGATGCCTTTTGGTTTAACCAATGCACCAGCGACGTTCCAACGTCTAATGAATAAAGTGCTTAAACCGTTGCTTTACAAATCCGTACTTGTGTATCTTGACGATATTATTGTGTTTAGTAAAACGACAGAAGAGCACATTGCAAGACTGCAAGAGGTGTTTCAATTACTTTTTGATGCAGGATTAAAGCTTAAGACGAAAAAATGTGAATTCTTAAAAACAAAATTAGATTATTTAGGACATGTTGTATCAAAAGATGGTGTGGCACCGAATGCTAGTAAAGTAGAATCGATCCTTGACTACCCCGTACCGAAAAACGTGAAAGAACTACAGTCATTTTTGGGTTTAGCAAGTTACTATAGAAAATTCATTAGAGCTTTCGCGGAGAAAGCACATTCCCTAACGAAGCTAACAAGGAAAAATGTAGCATGGGAATGGGGGGACGCACAAAGGGACGCCTTTGCATGTATCAAGCAATGCCTGACCACAAACCCAGTCCTAGGCTATCCAGACTTTACCCGGGAATTCATCGTCTACACGGATGCCTCGGGATATGGAATTGGAGCTGTATTAGCCCAGATGCATGGCCCACCCCAAAACGCAGATTCAAAGGAAGAATCGAACGACAGAGAAGTCGTGATAGCATATTCGTCGAAGCATTTGAATGACAGAGAAGCGAAGTGGTCTACGACTGAAAAAGAGGCCTTCGCTATAGTAAACGCCATTGAAGTGTTCAAACCCTACCTGTATGGTCGGAGATTCACAGTAATAACCGACCACAAGCCACTCGAATGGCTTATGAGTAAAAAAGAACCGTCTGGCCGCTTGGCTAGATGGGCACTCAAAATACAAGAGTATGATATCACAATCGGATACCGACCAGGCAAGAGCAATCAAAATGCTGACTGCCTCAGCCGGATACCGTTAGCACCTGCATGTGCTACCATAACTTTTGTAAAACAGGACAACTGGCGAGACGCTCAAGAGGCAGACGAATATTGCAGTAGTATTTTAAAGAATTTAAATGAAAAATTGACAGAATATAGGATATTGCCAGAAACAGGAGCTCTTGCAGATAAAGAAGGAAAATTAGTGGTACCAAAGTCAAAAGTAGAAGAAATTTTAAAGATGAATCATGACCATATGCTGGCTGGTCATTTAGGAACGGCTAAAACGTTAGCCAGAATTAGAAGACAATTTATATGGCCCGGAATGGGAGTAGATGTAAAGAATTACGTGAAAAAATGTTTAACTTGTGCTAAACGAAAGACTTATGGTTCTAATAAAGCACCACTTAAACCATTGGAACCAGTTCACCGTGTTTGGGAACTAATCGCAATGGATATAGTTGGTCCGGTAACGGAGAGCAGGGACGGCAACAAATACATACTAGTAGTGTCTGATTATGCCACGCGATATGTCATGACATTTCCAATGGCAAATCAAAATGCACAAACGGTAGCCACACATCTCGTAAAAGGGATAATTTCAAAATACGGAGCACCAGAGAAAATTTTAACAGATCAAGGTTCAAACTTTTTGTCCGAATTAGTTTCAAATATTTGCAATCTTTTCAAAATTGGCCAAATGAATACGACAGCCTACCATCCTCAAACAGATGGATTGGTAGAGCGATTCAACAGAACACTTTGCGATATGTTAGCATGTTATGTAAACGAAGAACCAGAGAAATGGGATACCTTCTTGCCCTTTGTAACTTTAGCCTACAACACCTCAACACAAACGAGCCTAAAAGAAACACCCTTCTATTTGTTCTACGGCAGAGAAGCACACCTGCCTAGTGATGAAATAATTAGCAGAAGATACCAAGCTGTCGAGAATCAGGGAAATGTATATAAACAAAACTGGCACAAAGCTTTAGAAATCGCACAAGAAAACCTAAAAAAGGCAAAACAAACGCAAAAATTTCACTATGATAAAGGAAGTAGATTAGTAGACATTAAAGTCGGGAATTATGTATTAATGAATGACCCAACGTCACAAGGAAAATTTCGCTTAAAATGGGAAGGTCCTTTTCGCGTAGTAAGGAAAACAAGTAGTGTAAACTTTGAAATTGTTGATATAAATGAGGAAGCACGTCTTAAACATCAAGCACCAAAATTTATCGTACACATAAATCGTTTAAAGAAAATTTCATTTGACCCAGTCGAAAGTACTCCTTCTGAGACCCCACAGCAGACAAATGAAGAACAAAAGCCAACACCAATGTTAGAAAACAGAAAACGGGGAAGACCACCCAAAAGAGACCAATCACTAGAAACACAGAAACGCAAATTGCCAGGAAAACGGAGAGGACGACCCCCAAAGGCATTCCCCATGCCACCTAACAATCGCCCATATGTAAATTTCGAGCCACAAACTAGTCAAGTAACACAGCCCATTTACAATCCTTACGAACAACAACAAACAGAGCCAACCTATTATTCCACTTATCCAAACAATCCACCACGATATAACTTAAGGAAAACAATAAGGAGTATAAATCGTTATTAAAAAGACGATTTTGTTTCTTTTCTTTCAGATGAACGGAGAACTTGTCTGGAAAGTATTTTGTTTTTCTTTGTTTATCGTTGCAGTTGACCCCCTAATATTATCGGTATGCGATTGTAGTAACCCCCAGGTGCGAGGCCTTTTAGACCTTTCCGACCCAGAATATTGCGGAGAAGTTCCAAACACACACCCTATCCTAGCTAAGAAAAAAGTTTCCTACCAAGTAATCACCAAAGATAAATCCGTTTTGACTTGGACTGGTTACACTTGTTCCCAATGGATACAGACAAAAAGAATCACAGGTTCTTTTTGGATTGGATCCTATGACACAGTGTTCTCACACAGTACCAAAGAAGTCGAACCACAGGAATGTTGGAAAATGATCGATGACCTTAAGTGCGGTCCTAACCCTATTACCCGATCCGGTAAAACTTACTCCTTTACACAGCAACCGACAGGAGAAGGAAAATGGTACGCGATAAAGGAGTACTCTGTCCTGAATTGTCTAGCGCAAACAATTACGCTAAAACAAGAAACACCCGATGGACCCATACTTTCACCGTTCGGATACCATAATGTTACTGTCCTCGCAGAAAAATTTTCAGTGAATCACAACACGATCGTTTGGCGAACCCCAAATCGAGAAAAAGAAACTAATTGCGGCACTAAAACAATTATGCAAAGCATTGGTAAATTGTCACTGGTCACAAATGTAGTTGAAGTACCTGAACAACCTGCACGTGAAATTGCACGAATAATTGATGTGAAAAAACAACTTGAACTTTTATTCACACATGCCACTCAAAAAAGTAGAATTATGTAATAGTATCACAAACGCTTACACAGTAATCGGTGTCCCTGTTAACACACACGTCGTTCTCACAGAACCCCTAATTTTAGCCTATTTTGCAGGCAAGAATCGTAACACACTCAGTCGTCGTAAACGACATTTGGACTCTCTGAACCGATAGAACATGACACGTCAGCAGAATTTTAGTCCAATATAATATTGTCCCCAAAGGAACTTTGTGCGGGTAATAAAACAGAATAGAAGTAGCCATCATGAAGCAGCATATAACTGGGGAATTATTAAATATATATTTTTCATCGAAGACAACCCAGAGGAAACACCTCGACTCGTTTCTATGGGAGAAGGAGAAGAAGTATCCTTACTACCAAAAAGTGAGATGCGGATGCTGTCTTCTTCACCCACAGGACCTAAAGAAATGAACGATTTTTTCGAACACCTAATCGATCAAACGATCAGGAAAAAGGAATCAGGATCTTGCCTAACAGCTGATACGGAAGACTTTATAACAATGAGACCTTGCTCCGACAATACCTCATTTTGGGCATACGACCCAAAAGAAGGCCTATTAGTCGAATTAAATAAACTTCTTTGTCTAGCAGCAGTTCCATCGTCAAACAAATTAAGGATACAGGATTGTAATTTTTCGAACACGCGAATTTTCAGATTTGAGTTCGAGAACGTAAGCCCAGAATTTAAAAGATCCTTTCCATTAGTGACGTTAGAAGACCTAATGTACGTCAGAAAAGAACTGCAAGGAACCGCCGAAACGCATGCGCGACCTGACGTGAACGATATCTTTGCATGGGGAACTTTGAGACGACATAAACACGACACAAGATGCTTAACAATCCACAAAAATTTAACAATAGATTTGCAGCTTTGCGCGGTTACGGAAAATAGAACACAGCACCCCGAACAAATGTTCGAACACGCAGCAGATTACACCATACGCCAATTTAACACCAACTCTTGTCTTCATCTAAATTTAACGCACGCAAAAATGGCCCCTTGTAGTAAAAATAGCCCAATTGTCGGAAAAAATTTTCAAACCGGACAATTGATAGAAGTGTACCTATCAATGCCTATCTAATAACTATCAATAACTATCAATCTAATAACTATGCCTAACTAACAATAACTATCAATGCCTAGAATATTCCAAAAATTCCTTACGTTTAGGCAATTGCGCCACTAATCAAATAGAAAAAACACAAAAATGGAGATTCGATTATTTTAACCCAGGCTTACTTGAAGCATCAAACAAATCCATGTTAACGGTAGCAAAAATTTTGATGATGCACCGTGACTGGACGGTGGAAGGAAAAAGTTTTCCACGATTTCCAGATATCATAGTACATGAAGAGAAACAAGGAGAAACGATAGTAAGCGTACCCACACAGGCACCAATATCACCCACAAGAAAAAATCACGCAATTGGTATAGGTAACACAATCACTACAACAACATCTAAACCAAGTCACCCACTATCACAGCAAAATTCACAAGCCGAAAAATCGCAAATGGAAAAAACGCAAGAAGTACGAAAAACGGACGATGCAAAAAGAGAAGGTAGCGAGAGTCAGTTAAAAACAGTGAACGAATACCAAACACGCCCCGCCGCATGGGAAGCGTTAAAAAAGAGGTTAGATGGGGTATCACAAGAACAAAAACGAGATGTACACGGAACAGGCGAAGTTGTCACCGAGACAGAAATTCACACGGCAGAAGAACCAAAGAACAGAACAGACGTGCCACTAACGGGTTTACCGCCTGGAACTAGATCACTAGACAAATACGAACTGCAATACCTAAGCAATGAGGTACTGCGAATCCTAACACCGTTACATGAAGAGTTCAAAACTGGTTTAGAAATAGATCACGAAAACGTTTTAGCTAAAGGAGAAAGGAAAATCTATTGCGAGCTATCTGTACTTAAAAGAATGCAAGCCGTGACTTTGGCTCAAAACAACGGCATTCTAGCAGCAGCAGCTGTAGGACTACCCACTTGTTCTCGATTGCACGGCATTGGTCAATCTTTATTGCTTCAAGAATGTTCAATTAAAAAAGTAAATGTCTCCGCAGTAGAAACAAAATGCGGATACGAACCAATCACGATGTATAATAGCGAAAATTATACTATCGGATTGGACGGATGGTCCTTACATCCATTCACCCCCTGTTTTTGGAAAAGTGATTTTGTTCATCTAAATGGGAAAAGTTACCATTGGGAGTACAATGATACATTTAAAGAATGGGTCGAACAAAAACCGAACGTTCATATACATTCATTAAACTTAATAGCACAATTTGAAGAAATTCCACTAAAAGACTACGATTTTGCACTAAAAGCACATCCGGTTTACGAAAAATCGGATTTAGAGCAAATGAATGTACTAAATGAACTAATTGGTAGAATGCAGGATTCTAGTTCTAATTCTCTCGCTCAGTTGGTGATGAGCGAAAAGCAAGATAACAATATAACAAACTTATTCTCATGGACGAACGCTTTAAAAATAATGACACTTGTGGTGATAGGTTTCATCTTATTTGTAGTTTTAATTACGGTAATGGTTAAATGTAATCCAATAGGCCTAATAATTAACAAAATCGAAAAGACTAGAAAAAAGAGAGAAGAGCCCAGAGAAATATTGACCCCTATGATGCCCACACAAAGCACAGCACCACCCGACCCAATGACTTCTATGTACCCCCCATTGTCAACGGCACAAACAGTACCGATGGAAATACTGCCGATCAGAGCAACGAATATAACACATTCACACAATCACCCAACCTACGTCGCGGGACGAGGACTAGTATGGGAAGATAATTGCCCATTTACCGCGGAATACTAAAATGCACAAAACAACCAAACCTAAAAAAAAAAAAGAAAAATAGCATCACTACAAGAAAATTTTTATTACTAGAAAATGGAAAAGCACTTGTCACCGACCCAGAGGAATTTCCTAGCATCTGTCCATCGAATCCGTCGCAACACAAATCCCTTCCAAGAACCACCCTTGTACTTCATAGACGAGGAAATACCAAAGGTACACGAATTGGTAATGATTAATGAAGCAGAAAATCTAAAAAAGTGGTTGGACAAAAACCCGGAAGAGATAGAATTAAGCTTTCGGGCTAAAACACCGATAATAGTCGCAATAAAATGCGATTCATTCGAGTGTTTCCAAATTCTAATCGAAAGAAAAGCAAACATCGAGGGATCTAATTCGCATAAAGAAACAGCACTAGTAGTAGCTGTCACACTGCAAAACAAGAGAATGATCGACCTATTGCTCTCGGAAGGCGCCAACACCCGAGCAGTAGACCGCTGGCAACGACCAGTAGCGGAAATGGCAATTGACACGGACAACGCAACATTATTACAACTAATGCACGAAAAAGGAAATGACATGTTAGAGCTTGACAAAGCTAATGGACATTATCCTTTGGCAAATGCGATAGATGAAAATGCAAGACAGTGTATTGAATATCTACTGTCTCTCAAACCATCAGCATTGTCATTTCCCAAACCATCGATAGCTGGAAGATGCTACTGCCCAATACGCACGATCATTCGAGAAAACGATTCAGAGACGTTACAAAAAATGACGCAACTGCAAGATTTTAAAGAGCTAATCAATCGACCACTAGAAGATGGTAACAGTTATCTTCATCTGACCGTTCAGAAAAAGAGAGCAAAATTGACGGAAATACTTCTTCAACATGGAGCGGATGTTAACGCAAAAAATCAAGCACGTAACACACCTTTGCATGACGTTATCGACATAGAAACCGCAAAACTGCTGGTTAAAGCAGGGGCAAATTTGAAAGCCATAAACAGCTACAATATGACGCCCTTGCAATATGCCTATCGAACATCAAAACATGGAGCTTACCATTGGCTCTCAAAACAACTGGCCAAAAAGCAGGAAGCAGCCGCCGAACAGCCAACAGAAGAGGAACCAGTAAGCGATATGGATGGATGCATGCGCTGTAAAGAGAGAAATCTTCCGAAACAACTAGGGAGAGCCGCAAAACCAGATGCACTGCGCGACAACAATCCTAAATTATGGAACCGACAGTTTATGCATCCCTAATCGATAAATGTCCAAACGATACACAAGCACATCTCACGACAACCACAGCATTTATCAAAGCACTTCACCGAAAAATCAAATCCAGTATTTTTTTTTAAACAGCTAAAAACAAGTAGTGCCCAGTATGACAACTCGACCAGTAAACATCGTACGACCCTACTCCGACGACGACTCAAGTGAAGAGGAAAACAACCCCCAACAACAACTTGTGGGAGAAAGGAGAAACGGAAGTGACAGTGGAAGCGGAGAACAACAAAGCCCAAGGGAATGGAGACGTATCAACCCGTCTAATTTACGTAACGGACGCGGAAGAGGACGCCTACTTCTCGAACCCGAACGAGAAATGGAAAGAGAGGAACAAAGAAGAATAAACAGAGAACAACAAAGGCGACCCCGATTCCGTAGGCTTAGAAATGGCCAACGACGAATCAGAACACCTTCGCCTCCATTTCTGCTCGCTGACGATATGCGTCGCCCATGGTTCGACCGAAGCGCTCCAATGCCCATACTAACGGCGAGAGGATCTTACGACAACTGGAGAGAGATCACGATACGAGGGTACTACGCCAATATTGCAGCACAATATTTTCAGACACAATTTATTTTAAGACGCGTCAACCGAGCGCGAGCCATAGCGCTAGCGCGAGGACTTCTAATAGAAGAGGAAGAAATCGAGGAAGAGAATGAAGAAAGTGACTAACTAACTCTATAAAAAAAAAAAAAAGGAAAAATAAAAATACAACATTGGTTTTGGATAGTATACTGACTAAAATTATATACTCGCACAAAGAGCACCAAAACAACGACCCACTAGAAAGAAATAAAGGACAGGAACAAGAGAAGAATACGCCAGAAGTTCATCCTCTTCCAACGAAAGAATACCATGGAAAAACATCGTCCTGTCAACATTGTCCGTCCTTACAACCCAGAGGACGACAAAATCATCCCGGAACCCGTTATTTTTGGACCGGCAGAAGATATTCAATGGGACTCCGAGTACACGCCAAGAGAGTGGGAGGAAACGGCTACCCTACTCTCCATGGGATCATCTCTATGGACCTTCGGAAGAGGACGTGTCGTGTCCTATCCAGCAGGGCGACCCGCACACATCTTCGGAAGAGGACGCGGTATATGGAAAGACCTGTCGACTCCCCCCCGTCGACTTTCCCAGGCCCCGCCCCCAAATCAACAAACTGGAGGGACAACAGCTGGCCACCGCGCAGAGGAAACACCGCTCAGTACGAGCCACCGAAGCTGAAATTTCTACTCGAAAACTCTACTACTTGTTTACCTGTAATTCTTTCTTCTCATTAAATGCTTGTTACCCTGCACAATAAATGCACACAAAAAATATCAAACTGTTTCCCACTTTTTAAGAATATGGGGCACCTAATTCAAAAAGAAAAAGAATATAAAAATATTAAGAGCATCTATTATACGCGCTCTTATTTTATGCACCTTTCATTTTACTATTCCAATCACATTTTATACTAATGGTTAAGGTTTTTCTTATCAAACATTTAACATCTTATACTTTCATTTTACTATTCCAATCACATTTTATACTAATGGTTAAGGTTTTTCTTATCAAACATTTAACATCTTATACTTTCATTTTACTATTCCAATCACATTTTATACTAATGGTTAAGGTTTTTCTTATCAATCATTTAATCTCTTATACTTTTATTTTACTAATCCAATAAAATTTTATAATAATGGTTAAGGTTCTCTTATCAATCATTTAACCTCTTATACTTACTCTTATTACCAATATTACATCGATAATCCCCCACTTTATTTCGCACCAATTAGTATGGGACTTTGTCCACTAAGAAGGGGAGGTGTGTAAAGAGCACGCATCGATCATTGATCGATGCATAGCTATTATTACGACTAGTTAACAACATCCGTCATATTGATAAACGATTAGTTGCTATTTCCTGTTATTGTGATATTGCATCCTATCCGTTTAGCTATTCGCCACCCTTCCGTTCTATATATGTACACAGTCGCACTTCCGGTATTTACCCTTTTGAAAGTCTCGTTGTTATCCTAGAGACATTGCTATATAAACCCCTTGCAATTTGTTACTCTTTGCCACTTGTATCCCACCATCGACAAGCAATACACTATTGCAAGCCTAATCTAATTGTCAACCATATCCAATAAAGAGACTTTACACAAACGATATTTTAGGAGCACATACATGAAAACAAAGGCTTCAAAATGAGACCAAGTAGGTTTTTCTATCTCCTCGCCTTCTCTGAAAATTGGCGTCAGAAGTAGAAGAACGGTGTCTATGAAGTTGAAGAACGGTCTCAATGAAACAAGTAACTATGCAATCCTTGCTGAGCATACCACGGGCTTTACATACGAACGATATTTTAGGAGAAAATACATGAAAACAAAGGCTTCAAAATGAGACCAAGTACGTATTTCTATCTCCTCGCCTTCTTTGGAAATCGACGTCAGAAGTAGAAGTACGGTGTCTATGAAGTTGAAGAACGGTCTCAATGAAACAAGTAAATTTGCAATCCTTGCTGAGCATACCACGGGCTTTACATACAAACGATATTTTAGGAGCACATACATGAAAACAAAGGCTTCAAAATGAGACCAAGTAGGTTTTTCTATCTCCTCGCCTTCTCTGAAAATTGGCGTCAGAATTTAGGGAACGGTGTCTATGAAACAAGTAACTTTGCATTCCTTGCTGAGCATACCACGGGCTTTACATACGAACAATATTTTAGTAGCACATACATGAAAACAAAGGCTTCAAAATGAGACCAAGTACGTCTTTCTATCTCCTCGCCTTCTCTGGAAATCGACGTCAGAAGTAGAAGAACGGTGTCTATGAAGTTGAAGAACGGTCTCAATGAAACAAGTAACTATGCAATCCTTGCTGAGCATACCACGGGCTTTACATACGAACGATATTTTAGGAGAAAATACATGAAAACAAAGGCTTCAAAATGAGACCAAGTACGTATTTCTATCTCCTCGCCTTCTCTGGAAATCGACGTCAGAAGTAGAAGAACGGTGTCTATGAAGTTGAAGAACGGTCTCAATGAAACAAGTAACTATGCAATCCTTGCTGAGCATACCACGGGCTTTACATACAAACGATATTTTAGGAGCACATACATGAAAACAAAGGCTTCAAAATGAGACCAAGTAGGTTTTCTATCTCCTCGCCTTCTCTGAAAATTGGCGTCAGAATTTGAAGAACGGTGTCTATGAAACAAGTAACTTTGCATTCCTTGCTGAGCATACCACGGGCTTTACATACGAACGATATTTTAGGAGAAAATACATGAAAACAAAGGCTTCAAAATGAGACCAAGTACGTATTTCTATCTCCTCGCCTTCTCTGTAAATAGGCGTCAGAAGTTGAAGAACGGTGTCTATGAAACAAGAAACTTTGCAATCATTGCTGATCATACCACGGGCTTTACATACGAACGATATTTTAGGGGCACATACATGAAAACAAAAGCTTCAAAATGAGACGAAGTACGTGTTTCTATCTCCTCGCCTTCTCTGTAAACCGGCGTCAGAAGTTGAAGAACGGTGTCTATGAATTGAAGAACGGTGTCTATGAAACAAGTAACTTTGCAATCATGGCTGAGCTTACCACGGCCTTTACATACGCACGATATTTTAGGGGCACATAGATAGAAACAAAAGCTTCAAAATGAGACCAAGTACGTGTTTCTTTCTCCTCGCCTTCTCTGTAAATTGGCGTCATAAGTTGAAGAACGGTGTCTATGAAACAAGTAACTTTGCATTCCTTGCTCAGCATACCACGGGCTTTACATACAAACGATATTTTAGGAGCACATACATGAAAACAAAGGCTTCAAAATGAGACCAAGAAGGTTTTCTATCTCCTCGCCTTCTCTGAAAATTGGCGTCAGAATTTGAAGAACGGTGTCTATGAAACAAGTAACTTTGCATTCCTTGCTGAGCATACCACGGGCTTTACATACGAACGATATTTTAGGAGAAAATACATGAAAACAAAGGCTTCAAAATGAGACCAAGTACGTATTTCTATCTCCTCGCCTTCTCTGTAAATCGGCGTCAGAAGTTGAAGAACGGTGTCTATGAAACAAGAAACTTTGCAATCATTGCTGATCATACCACGGGCTTTACATACGAACGATATTTTAGGGGCACATACATGAAAACAAAAGCTTCAAAATGAGACGAAGTACGTGTTTCTATCTCCTCGCCTTCTCTGTAAACCGGCGTCAGAAGTTGAAGAACGGTGTCTATGAATTGAAGAACGGTGTCTATGAAACAAGTAACTTTGCAATCATGGCTGAGCTTACCACGGCCTTTACATACGCACGATATTTTAGGGGCACATAGATAGAAACAAAAGCTTCAAAATGAGACCAAGTACGTGTTTCTATCTCCTCGCCTTCTCTGTAAATTGGCGTCATAAGTTGAAGAACGGTGTCTATGAAACAAGTAACTTTGCATTCCTTGCTCAGCATACCACGGGCTTTACATACGAACGATATTTTAGGAGCACATACATAAAAACAAAGCCTTCAAAATGAGACCAAGTACGTCTTTCTATCTCCTCGCCTTCTCTGTAAATCGGCGTCAGAAGTTGAAGAACGGTGTCTATGAAATAAGTAACTTTTCAATCATGGCTGAGCTTACCACGGGCTTTACATACGCACGATATTTTAGGGGCACATAAATGGAAACAAAGGGTTCAAAATGAGACCAAGTACGTGTTTCTATCTCCTCGCCTTCTCTGTAAATTGGCGTCATAAGTTGAAGAACGGTGTCTATGAAACAAGTAACTTTGCATTCCTTGCTGAGCAAACCACGGGCTTTACATACAAACGATATTTTAAGAGAAAATACATGAAAACAAAGGCTTCAAAATGAGACCAAGTACGTATTTCTATCTCCTCGCCTTCTCTGTAAATCGGCGTCAGAAAATGAAGAACGGTGTCTATGAAACAAGTAACTTTGCAATCATGGCTGAGCTTACCACGGGCTTTACATACGCACGATATTTTAGGGGCACATAAATGGAAACAAAGGGTTCAAAATGAGACCAAGTACGTGTTTCTATCTCCTCGCCTTCTCTGTAAATTGGCGTCATAAGTTGAAGAACGGTGTCTATGAAACAAGTAACTTTGCATTCCTTGCTGAGCATACCACGGGCTTTACATACGAACGATATTTTAGAGGCACATACAAGAAAACAAAGGCTTCAAAATGAGACCAAGTAGGTTTTTCTATCTCCTCGCCTTCTCTGAAAATTGGCGTCAGAATTTGAAGAACGGTGTCTATGAAACAAGTAACTTTGCATTCCTTGCTGAGCATACCAAGGGCTTTACATACGAACAATATTTTAGTATTATATACATGAAAACAAAGGCTTCAAAATGAGACCAAGTACGTCTTTCTATCTCCTCGCCTTCTCTGGAAATCGACGTCAGAAGTAGAAGAACGGTGTCTATGAAGTTGAAGAACGGTCTCAATGAAACAAGTAACTATGCAATCCTTGCTGAGCATACCACGGGCTTTACATACGAACGATATTTTAGGAGAAAATACATGAAAACAAAGGCTTCAAAATGAGACCAAGTACGTCTTTCTATCTCCTCGCCTTCTCTTGAAATCAACGTCAGAAGTAGAAGAACGGTGTCTATGAAGTTGAAGAACGGTCTCAATGAAACAAGTAACTTTGCAATCATTGCTGAGCATACCACGGGGTTTACATACGAACGATATTTTAGGGGCACATACATGAACACAAAAGCTTAAAAATGAGACCAAGTACTTGTTTCTATCTCCTCGCCTTCTCTGTAAACCGGCGTCAGAAGTTGAAGAACGGTGTCTATGAAACAAGAAACTTTGCAATCATTGCTGAGCATACCACGGGCTTTACATACGAACGATATTTTTGGGGCACATACATGAAAACAAAAGCTTCAAAATGAGACCAAGTACGTCTTTCTATCTCCTCGTCTTCTCTGTAAATCGGCGTCAGAAGTTGAAGAACGGTGTCTATGAAGTTGAAGAACGGTCTCAATGAAACAAGTAACTTTGCAATCCTTGCTGAGCATACCACGGACTTTACATACAAACGATATTTTAGGAGCACATACATGAAAACAAAGGCTTCAAAATGAGACGAAGTAGGTCTTTGTATCTCCTCGCCTTCTCTGTAAATCGGCGTCAGAAGTTGAAGAACGGTGTCTATGAAGTTGAAGAACGGTCTCAATGAAACAAGTAACTTTGCAATCCTTGCTGAGCATACCACGGACTTTACATACAAACGATATTTTAGGAGCACATACATGATAACAAAGGCTTCAAAATGAGACGAAGTAGGTCTTTGTATCTCCTCGCCTTCTCTGTAAATCGGCGTCAGAAGTTGAAGAACGGTGTCTATGAAACAAGTAACTTTGCATTCCTTGCTGAGCATACCACGGGATTTACATACGAACGATATTTTAGGAGCACATACATAAAAACAAAGGCTTCAAAATGAGACCAAGTACGTGTTTCTATCTCCTCGCCTTCTCTGTAAATTGGCGTCATAAGTTGAAGAACGGTGTCTATGAAACAAGTAACTTTGCATTCCTTGCTGAGCATACCACGGGCTTTACATACGAACGATATTTTAGAGGCACATACAAGAAAACAAAGGCTTCAAAATGAGACCAAGTACGTCTTTCTATCTCCTCGCCTTCTCTTGAAATCAACGTCAGAAGTAGAAGAACGGTGTCTATGAAGTTGAAGAACGGTCTCAATGAAACAAGTAACTTTGCAATCATTGCTGAGCATACCACGGGGTTTACATACGAACGATATTTTAGGGGCACATACATGAACACAAAAGCTTCAAAATGAGACCAAGTACTTGTTTCTATCTCCTCGCCTTCTCTGTAAACCGGCGTCAGAAGTTGAAGAACGGTGTCTATGAAACAAGAAACTTTGCAATCATTGCTGAGCATACCACGGGCTTTACATACGAACGATATTTTTGGGGCAGATACATGAAAACAAAAGCTTCAAAATGAGACCAAGTACGTCTTTCTATCTCCTCGTCTTCTCTGTAAATCGGCGTCAGAAGTTGAAGAACGGTGTCTATGAAGTTGAAGAACGGTCTCAATGAAACAAGCAACTTTGCAATCCTTGCTGAGCATACCACGGGCTTTACATACGAACGATATTTTAGGGGCACATAGATGGAAACAAAGGCTTCAAAATAAGACCAAGTAGGTCTTTCTATCTCCTCGCCTTCTCTGTAAATCGGCGTCAGAAGTTGAAGAACGGTGTCTATGAAGTTGAAGAACGGTCTCAATGAAACAAGTAACTTTGCAATCCTTGCTGAGCATACCACGGGCTTAACATACGTACGATATTTTAGGGGCACATAGATGGAAACAAAGGCTTCAAAATAAGACCAAGTAGGTCTTTCTATCTCCTCGCCTTCTCTGGAAATCGACGTCAGAATAGAAGAACGGTGTCTATGAAGTTGAAGAACGGTCTCAATGAAACAAGTAACTTTGCAATCCTTGCTGAGCATACTACGGACTTTACATACAAACGATATTTTAGGAGCACATACATGAAAACAAAGGCTTCAAAATGAGACCAAGTAGGTCTTTGTATCTCCTCGCCTTCTCTGTAAATTGGCGTCAGAAGTTGAAGAAGGGTGTCTATGAAACAAGTAACTTTGCATTCCTTGCTGAGCATACCACGGGATTTACATACGAACGATATTTTAGGAGCACATACATAAAAACAAAGGCTTCAAAATGAGACCAAGTACGTCTTTCTATCTCCTCGCCTTCTCTGTAAATCGGCGTCAGAAGTTGAAGAACGGTGTCTATGAAACAAGAAACTTTGCAATCCTTGCTGAGCATACCACAGGCTTTACATACGCACGATATTTTAGGGGCACATACATTAAAACAAAAGCTTCAAAATGAGACCAAGTACGTCTTTCTATCTCTACGTCTTCTCTGTAAATCGGCATCAGAATTTGAAGAACGGTGTCTATGAAGTTGTAGAACGTTCTCTATGAAACAAGAAACTTTGCAATCATTGCTGAGCATACCACGGAGTTTACATACGAACGATATTTTAGGGGCACATACATGAACACGTAAGCTTCAAAATGAGACCAAGTACTTGTTTCTATCTCCTCGCCTTCACTGTAAACCGGCGTCAGAAGTTTAAGAACGGTGTCTATGAAACAAGTAACTTTGCAATCATTGCCGAGCATACCACGGGCTTTACATACGCACGATATTTTAGGGGCACATCCATGAAAACAAAGGCCTCAAAATGAGACCAAGTAGGTCTTTCTATATCCTCGCCTTCTCTGTAAATCGACGTCAGAAGTTGAAGAACGGTGTGTATGAAACAAGTAACTTTGCAATCATGGCTGAGCTTACCACGGGCTTAACATACGCACGATATTTTAGGGGCACATAGATGGAAACAAAGGCTTCAAAATAAGACCAAGTAGGTCTTTGTATCTCCTCGCCTTCTCTGTAAATCGGCGTCAGAAGTTGAAGAACGGTGTCTATGAAACAAGTAACTTTGCATTCCTTGCTGAGCATACCACGGGATTTACATACGAACGATATTTTAGGAGCACATACATAAAAACAAAGGCTTCAAAATGAGACCAAGTACGTCTTTCTATCTCCTCGCCTTCTCTTGAAATCAACGTCAGAAGTAGAAGAACGGTGTCTATGAAGTTGAAGAACGGTCTCAATGAAACAAGTAACTTTGCAATCCTTGCTGAGCATACCACGGGATTTACATACGAACGATATTTTAGGAGCACATACATAAAAACAAAGGCTTCAAAATGAGACCAAGTACGTCTTTCTATCTCCTCGCCTTCTTTGTAAATCGGCGTCAGAAGTTGAAGAACGGTGTCTATGAAACAAGAAACTTTGCAATCCTTGCTGAGCATACCACAGGCTTTACATACGCACGATATTTTAGGGGCACATACATTAAAACAAAAGCTTCAAAATGAGACCAAGTACGTCTTTCTATCTCTACGTCTTCTCTGTAAATCGGCATCAGAATTTGAAGAACGGTGTCTATGAAGTTGTAGAACGTTCTCTATGAAACAAGAAACTTTGCAATCATTGCTGAGCATACCACGGAGTTTACATACGAACGATATTTTAGGGGCACATACATGAACACGTAAGCTTCAAAATGAGACCAAGTACTTGTTTCTATCTCCTCGCCTTCACTGTAAACCGGCGTCAGAAGTTTAAGAACGTCGTCAATGAAACAAGTAACTTTGCAATCATGGCTGAGCTTACCACGGGCTTTACATACGCACGATATTTTAGGGGCACATAGATGGAAACAAAGGCTTCAAAATAAGACCAGGTAGGTCTTTCTATCTCCTCGCCTTCTCTGAAAATCGACGTCAGAATAGAAGAACGGTGTCTATGAAGTTGAAGAACGGTCTCAATGAAACAAGTAACTTTGCAATCCTTGCTGAGCATACCACGGACTTTACATACAAACGATATTTTAGGGGCACATACATGAAAACAAAGGCTTCAAAATGAGACCAAGTAGGTCTTTGTATCTCCTCGCCTTCTCTGTAAATCGGCGTCAGAAGTTGAAGAACGGTGTCTATGAAACAAGTAACTTTGCATTCCTTGCTGAGCATACCACGGGATTTACATACGAACGATATTTTAGGAGCACATACATAAAAACAAAGGCTTCAAAATGAGACCAAGTACGTCTTTCTATCTCCTCGCCTTCTCTTGAAATCAACGTCAGAAGTAGAAGAACGGTGTCTATGAAGTTGAAGAACGGTCTCAATGAAACAAGTAACTTTGCAATCCTTGCTGAGCATACCACGGGCTTTACATACGCACGGTATTTTAGGGGCACATAGATGGAAACAAAGGCTTCAAAATGAGACCAAGTAGGTCTTTCTATCTCCTCGCCTTCTTTGTAAGTCGGCGTCAGAAGTTGAAGAACGGTGTCCATGAAACAAGAAACTTTGCAATCCTTGCTGAGCATACCACAGGCTTTACATACGCACGATATTTTAGGGGCACATACATGAAAACAAAAGCTTCAAAATGAGACCAAGTACGTCTTTCTATCTCTACGTCTTCTCTGTAAATCGGCGTCAGAAGTTGAAGAACGGTGTCTATGAAGTTGTAGAACGTTCTCTATGAAACAAGAAACTTTGCAATCATTGCTGAGCATACCACGGGGTTTACATACGAACGATATTTTAGGGGCACATACATGAACACAAAAGCTTAAAAATGAGACCAAGTACTTGTTTCTATCTCCTCGCCTTCTCTGTAAATCGGCGTCAGAAGTTGAAGAACGGTGTCTATGAAACAAGTAACTTTGCAATCCTTGCTGAGCATACCACGGACTTTACATACAAACGATATTTTAGGAGCACATACATGAAAACAAAGGCTTCAAAATGAGACGAAGTAGGTCTTTGTATCTCCTCGCCTTCTCTGTAAATCGGCGTCAGAAGTTGAAGAACGGTGTCTATGAAACAAGTAACTTTGCATTCCTTGCTGAGCATACCACGGGATTTACATACGAACGATATTTTAGGAGCACATACATAAAAACAAAGGCTTCAAAATGAGACCAAGTACGTCTTTCTATCTCCTCGCCTTCTTTGTAAATCGGCGTCAGAAGTTGAAGAACGGTGTCTATGAAACAAGTAACTTTGCAATCCTTGCTGAGCATACCACGAACTTTACATACGCACGATATTTTAGGAGCACATACAAGGAAAAAACGGCTTCAGAATGAGACCAAGTACGACTTTCTGTCTTCTCGCCATCTCTGTAAATCGGCGTCAGAATTTGCAGAACTGGGTCTATTAAACAATGAAACAAGAAACTTTGCAATCATTGCTGAGCATACCACGGGGTTTACATACGAACGATATTTTAGGGGCACATACATGAACACGTAAGCTTCAAAATGAGACCAAGTACTTGTTTCTATCTCCTCGCCTTCTCTGTAAACCGGCGTCAGAAGTTTAAGAACGGTGTCTATGAAACAAGTAACTTTGCAATCATTGCCGAGCATACCACGGGCTTTACATACGCACGATAATTTAGGGGCACATAGATGGAAACAAAGGCTTCAAAATAAGACCAAGTAGGTCTTTCTATCTCCTCGCCTTCTCTGTAAATCGGCGTCAGAAGTTGAAGAACGGTGTCTATGAAACAAGAAACTTTGCAATCCTTGCTGAGCATACCACGGGATTTACATACGAAAGATATTTTAGGAGCACATACATAAAAACAAAGGCTTCAAAATGAGACCAAGTACGTCTTTCTATCTCCTCGCCTTCTCTGTAAATCGGAGTCAGAAGTTGAAGAACGGTGTCTATGAAACAAGTAACTTTGCATTCCTTGCTGAGCATACCACGGGATTTACATACAAACGATATTTTAGGAGCACATACATAAAAACAAAGGCTTCAAAATGAGACCAAGTACGTCTTTCTATCTCCTCGCCTTCTCTTGAAATAAACGTCAGAAGTATAAGAACGGTGTCTATGAAGTTGAAGATCGGTCTCAATGAAACAAGTAACTTTGCAATCCTTGCTGAGCATACCACGGGCTTTACATACGAACGATATTTTAGGAGCACATACATAAAAACAAAGGCTTCAAAATGAGACCAAGTACGTCTTTCTATCTCCTCGCCTTCTTTGTAAATCGGCGTCAGAAGTTGAAGAACGGTGTCTATGAAACAAGAAACTTTGCAATCCTTGCTGAGCATACCACGGGATTTACATACGAAAGATATTTTAGGAGCACATACATAAAAACAAAGGCTTCAAAATGAGACCAAGTACGTCTTTCTATCTCCTCGCCTTCTCTGTAAATCGGAGTCAGAAGTTGAAGAACGGTGTCTATGAAACAAGTAACTTTGCATTCCTTGCTGAGCATACCACGGGATTTACATACAAACGATATTTTAGGAGCACATACATAAAAACAAAGGCTTCAAAATGAGACCAAGTACGTCTTTCTATCTCCTCGCCTTCTCTTGAAATCAACGTCAGAAGTATAAGAACGGTGTCTATGAAGTTGAAGATCGGTCTCAATGAAACAAGTAACTTTGCAATCCTTGCTGAGCATACCACGGGCTTTACATACGAACGATATTTTAGGAGCACATACATGAAAACAAGGGATCAAAATGAGACCAAGTACGTCTTTCTATCTCCTCGCCTTCTCTATAAATCGGCGTCAGAAGTTGAAGAACGGTGTCTATGAAACAAGTAACTTTGCAATCCTTGCTGAGCATACCACGGACTTTACATACAAACGATATTTTAGGAGCAAATACATGAAAACAAAGGCTTCAAAATGAGACCAAGTAGGTCTTTGTATCTCCTCGCCTTCTCTGTAAATCGGCGTCAGAAGTTGAAGAACGGTGTCTATGAAACAAGAAACTTTGCAATCCTTGCTGAGCATACCACAGGCTTTACATACGCACGATATTTTAGGGGCACATACATGAAAACAAAAGCTTCAAAATGAGACCAAGTACGTCTTTCTATCTCTTCTTCTTCTCTGTAAATCGGCGTCAGAAGTTGAAGAACGGTGTCTATGAAGTTGTAGAACGTTCTCTATCGAACAAGTAACTTTGCATTCCTTGCTGAGCATACCACGGACTTTACATACAAACGATATTTTAGGAGCAAATACATGAAAACAAAGGCTTCAAAATGAGACCAAGTAGGTCTTTGTATCTCCTCGCCTTCTCTGTAAATCGGCGTCAGAAGTTGAAGAACGGTGTCTATGAAACAAGTAACTTTGCAATCATTGCCGAGCATACCACGGGCTTTACATACGCACGATATTTTAGGGGCACATAGATGGAAACAAAGGCTTCAAAATAAGACCAAGTAGGTCTTTCTATCTCCTCGCCTTCTCTGTAAATCGGCGTCAGAAGTTGAAGAACGGTGTCTATGAAACAAGAAACTTTGCAATCCTTGCTGAGCATACCACGGGATTTACATACGAACGATATTTTAGGAGTACATACATAAAAACAAAGGCTTCAAAATGAGACCAAGTACGTCTTTCTATCTCCTCGCCTTCTCTTGAAATCAACGTCAGAAGTAGAAGAACGGTGTCTATGAAGTTGAAGAACGGTCTCAATGAAACAAGTAACTTTGCATTCCTTGCTGAGCATACCACGGGATTTACATACGAACGATATTTTAGGAGCACATACATAAAAACAAAGGCTTCAAAATGAGACCAAGTACGTCTTTCTATCTCCTCGCCTTCTCTTGAAATCAACGTCAGAAGTAGAAGAACGGTGTCTATGAAGTTGAAGATCGGTCTCAATGAAACAAGTAACTTTGCAATCCTTGCTGAGCATACCACGGGCTTTACATACGAACGATATTTTAGGAGCACATACATGAAAACAAGGGATCAAAATGAGACCAAATACGTCTTTCTATCTCCTCGCATTCTCTATAAATCGGCGTCAGAAGTTGAAGAACTGTGTCTATGGAGAAGAAGAACAATCTCTATGAAACAAGTAACTTTGCAAACCTTGCTGAGCATACCACGGACTTTACATATGCACGATTTTTTAGGAGCACATACAAGGAAACAAAGTATTCAGAATGAGACCAAGTACGTCTTTGTATCTCCTCGCCTTCTCTGTAAATCGGCGTCAGAAGTTGAAGAACGGTGTCTATGAAACAAGAAACTTTGCAATCCTTGCTGAGCATACCACAGGCTTTACATACGCACGATATTTTGGGGGAACATACATGAAAACAAAAGCTTCAAAATGAGACCAAGTACGTCTTTCTATCTCTTCTTCTTCTCTGTAAATCGGCGTCAGAAGTTGAAGAACGGTGTCTATGAAACAAGAAACTTTGCAATCCTTGCTGAGCATACCACGGGATTTACATACGAACGATATTTTAGGAGTACATACATAAAAACAAAGGCTTCAAAATGAGACCAAGTACGTCTTTCTATCTCTTCTTCTTCTCTGTAAATCGGCGTCAGAAGTTGAAGAACGGTGTCTATGAAGAAGTAGAACGTTCTCTATGAAACAAGTAACTTTGCAATCCTTGCTGAGCATACCACGGACTTTACATACAAACGATATTTTAGGAGCAAATACATGAAAACAAAGGCTTCAAAATGAGACCAAGTAGGTCTTTGTATCTCCTCGCCTTCTCTGTAAATCGGCGTCAGAAGTTGAAGAACGGTGTCTATGAAACAAGAAACTTTGCAATCCTTGCTGAGCATACCACGGGATTTACATACGAACGATATTTTAGGAGTACATACATAAAAACAAAGGCTTCAAAATGAGACCAAGTACGTCTTTCTATCTCCTCGCCTTCTCTTGAAATCAACGTCAGAAGTAGAAGAACGGTGTCTATGAAGTTGAAGAACGGTCTCAATGAAACAAGTAACTTTGCATTCCTTGCTGAGCATACCACGGGATTTACATACGAACGATATTTTAGGAGCACATACATAAAAACAAAGGCTTCAAAATGAGACCAAGTACGTCTTTCTATCTCCTCGCCTTCTCTTGAAATCAACGTCAGAAGTAGAAGAACGGTGTCTATGAAGTTGAAGATCGGTCTCAATGAAACAAGTAACTTTGCAATCCTTGCTGAGCATACCACGGGCTTTACATACGAACGATATTTTAGGAGCACATACATGAAAACAAGGGATCAAAATGAGACCAAGTACGTCTTTCTATCTCCTCGCCTTCTCTATAAATCGGCGTCAGAAGTTGAAGAACGGTGTCTATGAAACAAGTAACTTTGCAATCCTTGCTGAGCATACCACGGACTTTACATACAAACGATATTTTAGAAGCAAATACATGAAAACAAAGGCTTCAAAATGAGACCAAGTAGGTCTTTGTATCTCCTCGCCTTCTCTGTAAATCGGCGTCAGAAGTTGAAGAACGGTGTCTATGAAACAAGAAACTTTGCAATCCTAGCTGAGCATACCACAGGCTTTACATACGCACGATATTTTAGGGGCACATACATGAAAACAAAAGCTTCAAAATGAGACCAAGTACGTCTTTCTATCTCTTCTTCTTCTCTGTAAATCGGCGTCAGAAGTTGAAGAACGGTGTCTATGAAGTTGTAGAACGTTCTCTATGAAACAAGTAACTTTGCAATCCTTGCTGAGCATACCACGGACTTTACATACAAACGATATTTTAGGAGCAAATACATGAAAACAAAGGCTTCAAAATGAGACCAAGTAGGTCTTTGTATCTCCTCGCCTTCTCTGTAAATCGGCGTCAGAAGTTGAAGAACGGTGTCTATGAAACAAGTAACTTTGCAATCATTGCCGAGCATACCACGGGCTTTACATACGCACGATATTTTAGGGGCACATAGATGGAAACAAAGGCTTCAAAATAAGACCAAGTAGGTCTTTCTATCTCCTCGCCTTCTCTGTAAATCGGCGTCAGAGGTTGAAGAACGGTGTCTATGAAACAAGAAACTTTGCAATCCTTGCTGAGCATACCACGGGATTTACATACGAACGATATTTTAGGAGTACATACATAAAAACAAAGGCTTCAAAATGAGACCAAGTACGTCTTTCTATCTCTTCTTCTTCTCTGTAAATCGGCGTCAGAAGTTGAAGAACGGTGTCTATGAAGTTGTAGAACGTTCTCTATGAAACAAGAAACTTTGCAATCATTGCTGAGCATACCACGGGGTTTACATACGAACGATATTTTAGGGGCACATACATGAACACAAAAGCTTCAAAATGAGACCAAGTACTTGTTTCTATCTCCTCGCCTTCTCTGTAAACCGGCGTCAGAAGTTTAAGAACGGTGTCTATGAAACAAGTAACTTTGCAATCATGGCTGAGCTTACCACGGGCTTTACATACGCACGATATTTTAGGGGCACATAGAATGGAAACAAAGGCTTCAAAATGAGACCAAGTACGTCTTTCTATCTCCTCGCCTTTTCTGGAAATCGACGTCAGAATAGAAGAACGGTGTCAATGAAGTTGAAGAACGCTCTCAATGAAACAAGTAACTTTGCAATCCTTGCTGAGCATACCACGGACTTTACATACAAACGATATTTTAGGAGCAAATACATGAAAACAAAGGCTTCAAAATTAGAGCAAGTAGGTCTTTGTATCTCCTCGCCTTCTCTGTAAATCGGCGTCAGAAGTTGAAGAACGGTGTCTATGAAACAAGAAACTTTGCAATCCTTGCTGAGCATACCACGGGCTTTACATACGCACGATTTTTTAGGGGCACATCCATGAAAACAAAGGCTTCAAAATGAGACCAAGTAGGTCTTTCTATCTCCTCGCCTTCTCTGTAAATCGGCGTCAGAAGTTGAAGAACGGTGTGTTTGAAACAAGTTACTTTGCAATCATGGCTGAGCTTACCACGGGCTTTACATACGCACGATATTTTAGGGGCACATAGATGGAAACAAAGGGTTCCAAATTAAGACCAAGTACGTCTTTCTATCTCCTCGCCTTCTCTGGAAATCGGCGTCAGAAATTGAAGAACGGTGTCTATGAAGTTGAAGAACGTTCTCTATGAAACAAGAAACTTTGCAATCATTGCTGAGCATACCACGGGGTTTACATACGAACGATATTTTAGGGGCACATACATGAACACAAAAGCTTCAAAATGAGACCAAGTAGGTCTTTCTATCTCCTCGCCTTCTCTGTAAACCGGCGTCAGAAGTTTAAGAACGGTGTCTATGAAACAAGTAACTTTGCAATCATTGCCGAGCATACCACGGGCTTTACATACGCACGATATTTTAGGGGCACATAGATGGAAACAAAGGCTTCAAGATAAGACCAAGTAGGTCTTTCTATCTCCTCGCCTTCTCTGTAAATCGGCGTCAGAAGTTGAAGAACGGTGTGTATGAAACAAGTAACTTTGCAATCATGGCTGAGCTTACCACGGGCTTTACATACGCACGATATTTTAGGGGCACATAGATGGAAACAAAGGGTTCAAAATGAGACCAAGAACGTCTTTCTATCTCCTCGCCTTCTCTGGAAATCGGCGTCAGAATTTGAAGAACGGTGTCTATGAAGTTGAAGAACGGTCTCAATGAAACAAGAAACTTTGCAATCCTTGCTGAGCATACCACGAGCTTTACATACGCACGATATTTTAGGGGCACAAAGGTGGAAACATAGGGTTCAAAATGAGACCAAGTACGTCTTTCTATCTCCTCGCCTTCTCTGTAAATCGGCGTCAGAAGTTGAAGAACGGTGTCTATGAAACAAGAAAATTTGCAATCATTGCTGAGCATACCACGGGGTTTACATACGAACGATATTTTAGGGGCACATACATGAAAACAAAAGCTTCAAAATGAGACCAAGTACTTGTTTCTATCTCCTCGCCTTCTCTGTAAACCGGCGTCAGAAGTTTAAGAACGGTGTCTATGAAACAAGTAACTTTGCAATCATTGCCGAGCATACCACGGGCTTTACATACGCACGATATTTTAGGGGCACATAGATGAAAACAAAGGGTTCAAAATGAGACCAAGAACGTCTTTCTATCTCCTAGCCTTCTCTGGAAATCGGCGTCAGAAGTTGAAGAACGGTGTCTATGAAGTTGAAGAACGGTCTCAATGAAACAAGAAACTTTGCAATCCTTGCTGAGCATACCACGAGCTTTACATACGCACGATATTTTAGGGGCACATAGATGGAAACAAAGGGTTCAAAATGAGACCAAGTACGTCTTTCTATCTCCTCGCCTTCTCTGGAAATCGGCGTCAGAAGTTGAAGAACGGTGTCTATGAAGTTGAAGAACGGTCTCAATGAAACAAGAAACTTTGCAATCCTTGCTGAGCATACCACGAGCTTTACATACGCACAATATTTTAGGGGCACATAGATGGAAACAAAGGGTTCAAAATGAGACCAAGTACGTCTTTCTATCTCCTCGCCTTCTCTGTAAATCGGCGTCAGAAGTTGAAGAACGGTGTCTATGAAACAAGAAACTTTGCAATCATTGCTGAGCATACCACGGGGTTTACATACGAACGATATTTTAGGGGCACATACATGAAAACAAAAGCTTCAAAATAAGACCAAGTACTTGTTTCTATCTCCTCGCCTTATCTATAAACCGGCGTCAGAAGTTTAAGAACGGTGTCTATGAAACAAGTAACTTTGCAATCATTGCTGAGCATACAACGGGGTTTACATACGCACGATATTTTAGGGGCACATAGATGGAAACAAAGGCTTCAAAATAAGACCAAGTAGGTCTTTCTATCTCCTCGCCTTCTCTGGATATTCTATAAATCGGCGTCAGAAGTTGAAGAACGGTGTCTATGAAACAAGTAACTTTGCAATCCTTGCTGAGCATACCACGGACTTTACATACAAACGATATTTTAGAAGCAAATACATGAAAACAAAGGCTTCAAAATGAGACCAAGTAGGTCTTTGTATCTCCTCGCCTTCTCTGTAAATCGGCGTCAGAAGTTGAAGAACGGTGTCTATGAAACAAGAAACTTTGCAATCCTTGCTGAGCATACCACAGGCTTTACATACGCACGATATTTTGGGGGAACATACATGAAAACAAAAGCTTCAAAATGAGACCAAGTACGTCTTTCTATCTCTTCTTCTTCTCTGTAAATCGGCGTCAGAAGTTGAAGAACGGTGTCTATGAAACAAGAAACTTTGCAATCCTTGCTGAGCATACCACGGGATTTACATACGAACGATATTTTAGGAGTACATACATAAAAACAAAGGCTTCAAAATGAGACCAAGTACGTCTTTCTATCTCTTCTTCTTCTCTGTAAATCGGCGTCAGAAGTTGAAGAACGGTGTCTATGAAGAAGTAGAACGTTCTCTATGAAACAAGTAACTTTGCAATCCTTGCTGAGCATACCACGGACTTTACATACAAACGATATTTTAGGAGCAAATACATGAAAACAAAGGCTTCAAAATGAGACCAAGTACGTCTTTCTATCTCTTCTTCTTCTCTGTAAATCGGCGTCAGAAGTTGAAGAACGGTGTCTATGAAGAAGTAGAACGTTCTCTATGAAACAAGAAACTTTGCAATCCTTGCTGAGCATACCACGGGCTTTACATACGCACGATATTTTAGGGGCACATAGATGGAAACAAAGGCTTCAAAATGAGACCAAGTAGGTTTTTCTATCTCCTTGCCTTCTCTGTAAATCGGCGTCAGAAGTTGAAGAACGGTGTGTATGAAACAAGTAACTTTGCAATCATGGCTGAGCTTACCACGGGCTTTACATACGCACGATATTTTAGGGGCACATAGATGGAAACAAAGGGTTCAAAATGAGACCAAGTAGGTCTTTCTATCTCCTCGCCTTCTCTGTAAATCGGCGTCAGAAGTTGAAGAACGGTGTCTATGAAACAAGAAACTTTGCAATCATTGCTGAGCATACCACGAGCTTTACATATGAACGATATTTTAGGGGCACATACATGAAAACAAAAGCTTCAAAATGAGAACAAGTACTTGTTTCTATCTCCTCGCCTTCTCTGTAAACCGGCGTCAGAAGTTTAAGAACGGTGTCTATGAAACAAGTAACTTTGCAATCATGGCTGAGCTTACCACGGGCTTTACATACGCACGATATTTTAGGGGCACATAGATGGAAACAAAGGGTTCAAAATGAGACCAAGAACGTCTTTCTATCTCCTCGCCTTCTCTGGAAATCGGCGTCAGAAGTTGAAGAACGGTGTCTATGAAACAAGAAACTTTGCAATCATTGCTGAGCATACCACGGGGTTTACATACGAACGATATTTTAGGGGCACATACATGAAAACAAAAGCTTCAAAATAAGACCAAGTACTTGTTTCTATCTCCTCGCCTTATCTATAAACCGGCGTCAGAAGTTTAAGAACGGTGTCTATGAAACAAGTAACTTTGCATTCCTTGCTGAGCATACCACGGGATTTACATACAAACGATATTTTAGGAGCACATACATAAAAACAAAGGCTTCAAAATGAGACCAAGTACGTCTTTCTATCTCCTCGCCTTCTCTTGAAATCAACGTCAGAAGTATAAGAACGGTGTCTATGAAGTTGAAGATCGGTCTCAATGAAACAAGTAACTTTGCAATCCTTGCTGAGCATACCACGGGCTTTACATACGAACGATATTTTAGGAGCACATACATGAAAACAAGGGATCAAAATGAGACCAAGTACGTCTTTCTATCTCCTCGCCTTCTCTATAAATCGGCGTCAGAAGTTGAAGAACGGTGTCTATGAAACAAGTAACTTTGCAATCCTTGCTGAGCATACCACGGACTTTACATACAAACGATATTTTAGGAGCAAATACATGAAAACAAAGGCTTCAAAATGAGACCAAGTAGGTCTTTCTATCTCCTCGCCTTCTTTGTAAGTCGGCGTCAGAAGTTGAAGAACGGTGTCCATGAAACAAGAAACTTTGCAATCCTTGCTGAGCATACCACAGGCTTTACATACGCACGATATTTTAGGGGCACATACATGAAAACAAAAGCTTCAAAATGAGACCAAGTACGTCTTTCTATCTCTACGTCTTCTCTGTAAATCGGCGTCAGAAGTTGAAGAACGGTGTCTATGAAGTTGAAGAACGGTCTCAATGAAACAAGAAACTTTGCAATCCTTGCTGAGCATACCACGGGCTTTACATACGCACGATATTTTAGGGGCACATAGATGGAAACAAAGGCTTCAAAATGAGACCAAGTAGGTTTTTCTATCTCCTTGCCTTCTCTGTAAATCGGCGTCAGAAGTTGAAGAACGGTGTGTATGAAACAAGTAACTTTGCAATCATGGCTGAGCTTACCACGGGCTTTACATACGCACGATATTTTAGGGGCACATAGATGGAAACAAAGGGTTCAAAATGAGACCAAGTAGGTCTTTCTATCTCCTCGCCTTCTCTGTAAATCGGCGTCAGAAGTTGAAGAACGGTGTCTATGAAACAAGAAACTTTGCAATCATTGCTGAGCATACCACGAGCTTTACATATGAACGATATTTTAGGGGCACATACATGAAAACAAAAGCTTCAAAATGAGAACAAGTACTTGTTTCTATCTCCTCGCCTTCTCTGTAAACCGGCGTCAGAAGTTTAAGAACGGTGTCTATGAAACAAGTAACTTTGCAATCATGGCTGAGCTTACCACGGGCTTTACATACGCACGATATTTTAGGGGCACATAGATGGAAACAAAGGGTTCAAAATGAGACCAAGAACGTCTTTCTATCTCCTCGCCTTCTCTGGAAATCGGCGTCAGAAGTTGAAGAACGGTGTCTATGAAACAAGAAACTTTGCAATCATTGCTGAGCATACCACGGGGTTTACATACGAACGATATTTTAGGGGCACATACATGAAAACAAAAGCTTCAAAATAAGACCAAGTACTTGTTTCTATCTCCTCGCCTTATCTATAAACCGGCGTCAGAAGTTTAAGAACGGTGTCTATGAAACAAGTAACTTTGCATTCCTTGCTGAGCATACCACGGGATTTACATACAAACGATATTTTAGGAGCACATACATAAAAACAAAGGCTTCAAAATGAGACCAAGTACGTCTTTCTATCTCCTCGCCTTCTCTTGAAATCAACGTCAGAAGTATAAGAACGGTGTCTATGAAGTTGAAGATCGGTCTCAATGAAACAAGTAACTTTGCAATCCTTGCTGAGCATACCACGGGCTTTACATACGAACGATATTTTAGGAGCACATACATGAAAACAAGGGATCAAAATGAGACCAAGTACGTCTTTCTATCTCCTCGCCTTCTCTATAAATCGGCGTCAGAAGTTGAAGAACGGTGTCTATGAAACAAGTAACTTTGCAATCCTTGCTGAGCATACCACGGACTTTACATACAAACGATATTTTAGGAGCAAATACATGAAAACAAAGGCTTCAAAATGAGACCAAGTAGGTCTTTCTATCTCCTCGCCTTCTTTGTAAGTCGGCGTCAGAAGTTGAAGAACGGTGTCCATGAAACAAGAAACTTTGCAATCCTTGCTGAGCATACCACAGGCTTTACATACGCACGATATTTTAGGGGCACATACATGAAAACAAAAGCTTCAAAATGAGACCAAGTACTTGTTTCTATCTCCTCGCCTTCTCTGTAAACCGGCGTCAGAAGTTTAAGAACGGTGTCTATGAAACAAGTAACTTTGCAATCATTGCCGAGCATACCACGGGCTTTACATACGCACGATATTTTAGGGGCACATAGATGGAAACAAAGGCTTCAAAATGAGACCAAGTAGGTCTTTCTATCTCCTCGCCTTCTCTGTAAATCGGCGTCAGCAGTTGAAGAACGGTGTCTATGAAACAAGAAACTTTGCAATCCTTGCTGAGCATACCACGGGCTTTACATACGCACGATATTTTAGGGGCACATAGATGGAAACAAAGGCTTCAAAATGAGACCAAGTAGGTTTTTCTATCTCCTTGCCTTCTCTGTAAATCGGCGTCAGAAGTTGAAGAACGGTGTGTATGAAACAAGTAACTTTGCAATCATGGCTGAGCTTACCACGGGCTTTACATACGCACGATATTTTAGGGGCACATAGATGGAAACAAAGGGTTCAAAATGAGACCAAGTAGGTCTTTCTATCTCCTCGCCTTCTCTGTAAATCGGCGTCAGAAGTTGAAGAACGGTGTCTATGAAACAAGAAACTTTGCAATCATTGCTGAGCATACCACGAGCTTTACATATGAACGATATTTTAGGGGCACATACATGAAAACAAAAGCTTCAAAATGAGAACAAGTACTTGTTTCTATCTCCTCGCCTTCTCTGTAAACCGGCGTCAGAAGTTTAAGAACGGTGTCTATGAAACAAGTAACTTTGCAATCATGGCTGAGCTTACCACGGGCTTTACATACGCACGATATTTTAGGGGCACATAGATGGAAACAAAGGGTTCAAAATGAGACCAAGAACGTCTTTCTATCTCCTCGCCTTCTCTGGAAATCGGCGTCAGAAGTTGAAGAACGGTGTCTATGAAACAAGAAACTTTGCAATCATTGCTGAGCATACCACGGGGTTTACATACGAACGATATTTTAGGGGCACATACATGAAAACAAAAGCTTCAAAATAAGACCAAGTACTTGTTTCTATCTCCTCGCCTTATCTATAAACCGGCGTCAGAAGTTTAAGAACGGTGTCTATGAAACAAGTAACTTTGCATTCCTTGCTGAGCATACCACGGGATTTACATACAAACGATATTTTAGGAGCACATACATAAAAACAAAGGCTTCAAAATGAGACCAAGTACGTCTTTCTATCTCCTCGCCTTCTCTTGAAATCAACGTCAGAAGTATAAGAACGGTGTCTATGAAGTTGAAGATCGGTCTCAATGAAACAAGTAACTTTGCAATCCTTGCTGAGCATACCACGGGCTTTACATACGAACGATATTTTAGGAGCACATACATGAAAACAAGGGATCAAAATGAGACCAAGTACGTCTTTCTATCTCCTCGCCTTCTCTATAAATCGGCGTCAGAAGTTGAAGAACGGTGTCTATGAAACAAGTAACTTTGCAATCCTTGCTGAGCATACCACGGACTTTACATACAAACGATATTTTAGGAGCAAATACATGAAAACAAAGGCTTCAAAATGAGACCAAGTAGGTCTTTCTATCTCCTCGCCTTCTTTGTAAGTCGGCGTCAGAAGTTGAAGAACGGTGTCCATGAAACAAGAAACTTTGCAATCCTTGCTGAGCATACCACAGGCTTTACATACGCACGATATTTTAGGGGCACATACATGAAAACAAAAGCTTCAAAATGAGACCAAGTACGTCTTTCTATCTCTACGTCTTCTCTGTAAATCGGCGTCAGAAGTTGAAGAACGGTGTCTATGAAGTTGAAGAACGGTCTCAATGAAACAAGAAACTTTGCAATCCTTGCTGAGCATACCACGAGCTTTACATACGCACGATATTTTAAGGGCACATAGATTGAAACAAAGGGTTCAAAATGAGACCAAGTACGTCTTTCTATCTCCTCGTCTTCTCTGTAAATCGGCGTCAGAAGTTGAAGAACGGTGTCTATGAAACAAGAAACTTTGCAATCATTGCTGAGCATACCACGGGCTTTACATACGCACGATATTTTAGGGGCACATAGATGGAACCAAAGGGTTCAAAATGAGACCAAGAACGTCTTTCTATCTCCTCGCCTTCTCTGGAAATCGGCGTCAGAAGTTGAAGAACGGTTTCTATGAAGTTGAAGAACGGTCTCAATGAAACAAGAAACTTTGCAATCCTTGCTGAGCATACCACAAGCTTTACATACGCACGATATTTTAGGGGCACATAGGTGGAAACATAGGGTTCAAAATGAGACCAAGTACTTGTTTCTATCTCCTCGCCTTCTCTGTAAATCGGCGTCAGAAGTTGAAGAACGGTGTGTATGAAACAAGAAACTTTGCAATCCTTGCTGAGCATACCACGGGCTTTACATACGAACGATATTTTAGGGGAACATACATGAAAACAAAAGCTTCAAAATGAGACCAAGTACTTGTTTCTATCTCCTCGCCTTCTCTGTAAACCGGCGTCAGAAGTTTAAGAACGGTGTCTATGAAACAAGTAACTTTGCAATCATTGCCGAGCATACCACGGGCTTTACATACGCACGATATTTTAGGGGCACATAGATGGAAACAAAGGCTTCAAAATGAGACCAAGTAGGTCTTTCTATCTCCTCGCCTTCTCTGTAAATCGGCGTCAGCAGTTGAAGAACGGTGTCTATGAAACAAGAAACTTTGCAATCCTTGCTGAGCATACCACGGGCTTTACATACGCACGATATTTTAGGGGCACATAGATGGAAACAAAGGCTTCAAAATGAGACCAAGTAGGTTTTTCTATCTCCTTGCCTTCTCTGTAAATCGGCGTCAGAAGTTGAAGAACGGTGTGTATGAAACAAGTAACTTTGCAATCATGGCTGAGCTTACCACGGGCTTTACATACGCACGATATTTTAGGGGCACATAGATGGAAACAAAGGGTTCAAAATGAGACCAAGTAGGTCTTTCTATCTCCTCGCCTTCTCTGTAAATCGGCGTCAGAAGTTGAAGAACGGTGTCTATGAAACAAGAAACTTTGCAATCATTGCTGAGCATACCACGAGCTTTACATATGAACGATATTTTAGGGGCACATACATGAAAACAAAAGCTTCAAAATGAGAACAAGTACTTGTTTCTATCTCCTCGCCTTCTCTGTAAACCGGCGTCAGAAGTTTAAGAACGGTGTCTATGAAACAAGTAACTTTGCAATCATGGCTGAGCTTACCACGGGCTTTACATACGCACGATATTTTAGGGGCACATAGATGGAAACAAAGGGTTCAAAATGAGACCAAGAACGTCTTTCTATCTCCTCGCCTTCTCTGGAAATCGGCGTCAGAAGTTGAAGAACGGTGTCTATGAAACAAGAAACTTTGCAATCATTGCTGAGCATACCACGGGGTTTACATACGAACGATATTTTAGGGGCACATACATGAAAACAAAAGCTTCAAAATAAGACCAAGTACTTGTTTCTATCTCCTCGCCTTATCTATAAACCGGCGTCAGAAGTTTAAGAACGGTGTCTATGAAACAAGTAACTTTGCATTCCTTGCTGAGCATACCACGGGATTTACATACAAACGATATTTTAGGAGCACATACATAAAAACAAAGGCTTCAAAATGAGACCAAGTACGTCTTTCTATCTCCTCGCCTTCTCTTGAAATCAACGTCAGAAGTATAAGAACGGTGTCTATGAAGTTGAAGATCGGTCTCAATGAAACAAGTAACTTTGCAATCCTTGCTGAGCATACCACGGGCTTTACATACGAACGATATTTTAGGAGCACATACATGAAAACAAGGGATCAAAATGAGACCAAGTACGTCTTTCTATCTCCTCGCCTTCTCTATAAATCGGCGTCAGAAGTTGAAGAACGGTGTCTATGAAACAAGTAACTTTGCAATCCTTGCTGAGCATACCACGGACTTTACATACAAACGATATTTTAGGAGCAAATACATGAAAACAAAGGCTTCAAAATGAGACCAAGTAGGTCTTTGTATCTCCTCGCCTTCTCTGTAAATCGGCGTCAGAAGTTGAAGAACGGTGTCTATGAAACAAGAAACTTTGCAATCCTTGCTGAGCATACCACAGGCTTTACATACGCACGATATTTTAAGGGCACATACATGAAAACAAAAGCTTCAAAATGAGACCAAGTACGTCTTTCTATCTCTTCTTCTTCTCTGTAAATCGCGTCAGAAGTGAAGAACGGTGTCATGAAACAAGTAACTTTGAAGCATACCACGACTTTACATACAAACGATATTTTGCAAATACATCTTCAAAATGAGACCAAGTAGTCTTTGTATCTCCTCGCCTTCTCTGTAAATCGGCGTCAGAAGTTGAAGAACTCTATGAAACAAGTAACTTTGCAATCCTTGCTGAGCATACCACGGACTTTACATACAAACGATATTTTAGGAGCAAATAGATGAAAACAAAGGAAACAAGAAACTTTGCAATCCTTGCTGAGCATACCTTCAAAATGAGACCAAGTAGTACGTCTTTGTATCTCCTCGCCTTATCTGTAAATCGGCGTCAGAAGTTGAAGAACGGTGTCTATGAAACAAGTAACTTTGCAATCATTGCCGAGCATACCACGGGCTTTACATACGCACGATATTTTAGGGGCACATAGATGGAAACAAAGGCTTCAAAATAAGACCAAGTAGGTCTTTCTATCTCCTCGCCTTCTCTGTAAATCGGCGTCAGAAGTTGAATTACGGTGTCTATGAAGTATGAAGAACGGTGTCTATGAAACAAGAAACTTTGCAATCCTTGCTGAGCATACCACAGGCTTTACATACGCACGATATTTTTACATACAAAATGAACGATATTAAATCGGCGTCAGAAGTTGAAGAACGGTGTCTATGAAGTTGTAGAACGTTCTCTATGAAACAAGTAAAAACAAAGGCTTTTCAAAATATGAGCAAATACGTGAAAACAAAGCTTCAAAATGAGACCAAGTAGGTCTTTCTATCTCCTCGCCTTCTCTGTAAATCGGCGTCAGAAGTTGAAGAACGGTGTCTATGAAACAAGTAACTTTGCAATCCTTGCTGAGCATACCACGGGCTTTACATACGCACGATATAGGGGCACATAGATGGAAACAAAGTTGGCTTCAAAATAAGACCAATCCTTGCTACCACGGGATTTACATACGAACGATATTTTGTACAAAAAACAAAGGCTTCAAAATGAGACCAAGTCAGAAGTTGAAGAACGGTGTCTTCTATCTTGCTGAGCATACCACGGGATTTACATACGAACGATATTTTAGGAGTACATCTAAAAACAAAGGCTTCAAAATGAAATCTCCTCGCCTTCTCTTGAAATCAACGTCAGAAGTAGAAGAACGGTGTCTATGAAGTTGTAGAACGTTCTCTATGAAACAAGTAACTTTGCAATCATTGCCGAGCATACCACGGGCTTTACATACGCACGATATTTTAGGGGCACATAGATGGAAACAAAGGCTTCAAAATAAGACCAAGTAGGTCTTTCTATCTCCTCGCCTTCTCTGTAAATCGGCGTCAGAAGTTGAAGAACGGTGTCTATGAAACAAGAAACTTTGCAATCCTTGCTGAGCATACCACGGGATTTACATACGAACGATATTTTAGGAGTACATACATAAAAACAAAGGCTTCAAAATGAGACCAAGTACGTCTTTCTATCTCCTCGCCTTCTCTTGAAATCAACGTCAGAAGTAGAAGAACGGTGTCTATGAAGTTGAAGAACGGTCTCAATGAAACAAGTAACTTTGCATTCCTTGCTGAGCATACCACGGGATTTACATACGAACGATATTTTAGGAGCACATACATAAAAACAAAGGCTTCAAAATGAGACCAACTACGTCTTTCTATCTCCTCGCCTTCTCTTGAAATCAACGTCAGAAGTAGAAGAACGGTGTCTATGAAGTTGAAGATCGGTCTCAATGAAACAAGTAACTTTGCAATCCTTGCTGAGCATACCACGGGCTTTACATACGAACGATATTTTAGGAGCACATACATGAAAACAATGGATCAAAATGAGACCAAGTACGTCTTTCTATCTCCTCGCCTTCTCTATAAATCGGCGTCAGAAGTTGAAGAACGGTGTCTATGAAACAAGAAACTTTGCAATCCTTGCTGAGCATACCACAGGCTTTACATACGCACGATATTTTAGGGGCACATACATGAAAACAAAAGCTTCAAAATGAGACCAAGTACGTCTTTCTATCTCTTCGTCTTCTCTGTAAATCGGCGTCAGAAGTTGAAGAACGGTGTCTATGAAGTTGTAGAACGTTCTCTATGAAACAAGAAACTTTGCAATCATTGCTGAGCATACCACGGGGTTTACATACGAACGATATTTTAGGGGCACATACATGAACACGTAAGCTTCAAAATGAGACCAAGTACTTGTTTCTATCTCCTCGCCTTCTCTGTAAACCGGCGTCAGAAGTTTAAGAACGGTGTCTATGAAACAAGTAACTTTGCAATCATGGCTGAGCTTACCACGGGCTTTACATACGCACGATATTTTAGGGGCACATAGAATGGAAACAAAGGCTTCAAAATGAGACCAAGTACGTCTTTCTATCTCCTCGCCTTTTCTGGAAATCGACGTCAGAATAGGAGAACAGTGTCAATGAAGTTGAAGAACGCTCTCAATGAAACAAGTAACTTTGCAATCCTTGCTGAGCATACCACGGACTTTACATACAAACGATATTTTAGGAGCAAATACATGAAAACAAAGGCTTCAAAATGAGAGCAAGTAGGTCTTTGTATCTCCTCGCCTTCTCTGTAAATCGGCGTCAGAAGTTGAAGAACGGTGTTTATGAAACAAGTAACTTTGCATTCCTTGCTGAGCATACCACGGGATTTACATACGAACGATATTTTAGGAGCACATACATAAAAACAAAGGCTTCAAAATGAGACCAAGTACGTCTTTCTATCTCCTCGCCTTCTCTTGAAATCAACGTCAGAAGTAGAAGAACGGTGTCTATGAAGTTGAAGATCGGTCTCAATGAAACAAGTAACTTTGCAATCCTTGCTGAGCATACCACGGGCTTTACATACAAACGATATTTTAGGAGCACATACATGAAAACAAGGGATCAAAATGAGACCAAGTACGTCTTTCTTTCTCCTCGCCTTCTCTGTAAATCGGCGTCAGAAGTTGAAGAACGGTGTCTATGAAACAAGAAACTTTGCAATCCTTGCTGAGCATACCACGGGCTTTACATACGCACGATTTTTTAGGGGCACATCCATGAAAACAAAGGCTTCAAAATGAGACCAAGTAGGTCTTTCTATCTCCTCGCCTTCTCTGTAAATCGGCGTCAGAAGTTGAAGAACGGTGTGTTTGAAACAAGTTACTTTGCAATCATGGCTGAGCTTACCACGGGCTTTACATACGCACGATATTTTAGGGGCACATAGATGGAAACAAAGGGTTCCAAATTAAGACCAAGTACGTCTTTCTATCTCCTCGCCTTCTCTGGAAATCGGCGTCAGAAATTGAAGAACGGTGTCTATGAAGTTGAAGAACGTTCTCTATGAAACAAGAAACTTTGCAATCATTGCTGAGCATACCACGGGGTTTACATACGAACGATATTTTAGGGGCACATACATGAACACAAAAGCTTCAAAATGAGACCAAGTAGGTCTTTCTATCTCCTCGCCTTCTCTGTAAACCGGCGTCAGAAGTTTAAGAACGGTGTCTATGAAACAAGTAACTTTGCAATCATTGCCGAGCATACCACGGGCTTTACATACGCACGATATTTTAGGGGCACATAGATGGAAACAAAGGCTTCAAGATAAGACCAAGTAGGTCTTTCTATCTCCTCGCCTTCTCTGTAAATCGGCGTCAGAAGTTGAAGAACGGTGTGTATGAAACAAGTAACTTTGCAATCATGGCTGAGCTTACCACGGGCTTTACATACGCACGATATTTTAGGGGCACATAGATGGAAACAAAGGGTTCAAAATGAGACCAAGAACGTCTTTCTATCTCCTCGCCTTCTCTGGAAATCGGCGTCAGAAGTTGAAGAACGGTGTCTATGAAGTTGAAGAACGGTCTCAATGAAACAAGAAACTTTGCAATCCTTGCTGAGCATACCACGAGCTTTACATACGCACGATATTTTAGGGGCACAAAGGTGGAAACATAGGGTTCAAAATGAGACCAAGTACGTCTTTCTATCTCCTCGCCTTCTCTGTAAATCGGCGTCAGAAGTTGAAGAACGGTGTCTATGAAACAAGAAAATTTGCAATCATTGCTGAGCATACCACGGGGTTTACATACGAACGATATTTTAGGGGCACATACATGAAAACAAAAGCTTCAAAATGAGACCAAGTACTTGTTTCTATCTCCTCGCCTTCTCTGTAAACCGGCGTCAGAAGTTTAAGAACGGTGTCTATGAAACAAGTAACTTTGCAATCATTGCCGAGCATACCACGGGCTTTACATACGCACGATATTTTAGGGGCACATAGATGAAAACAAAGGGTTCAAAATGAGACCAAGAACGTCTTTCTATCTCCTCGCCTTCTCTGGAAATCGGCGTCAGAAGTTGAAGAACGGTGTCTATGAAGTTGAAGAACGGTCTCAATGAAACAAGAAACTTTTCAATCCTTGCTGAGCATACCACAAGCTTTACATACGCACGATATTTTAGGGGCACATAGGTGGAAACATAGGGTTCAAAATGAAACCAAGTACTTGTTTCTATCTCCTCGCCTTCTCTGTAAATCGGCGTCAGAAGTTGAAGAACGGTGTCTATGAAACAAGAAACTTTGCAATCATTGCTGAGCATACAGCGGGCTTTACATACGCACGATATTTTAGGGGCACATAGATGGAAAAAAAGGGTTAAAAATGAGACCAAGAACGTCTTTCTATCTCCTCGCCTTCTCTGGAAATCGGCGTCAGAAGTTGAAGAACGGTGTCTATGAAGTTGAAGAACGGTCTCAATGAAACAAGAAACTTTGCAATCCTTGCTGAGCATACCACGAGCTTTACATACGCACGATATTTTAGGGGCACATAGATGGAAACAAAGGGTTCAAAATGAGACCAAGTACGTCTTTCTATCTCCTCGCCTTCTCTGGAAATCGGCGTCAGAAGTTGAAGAACGGTGTCTATGAAGTTGAAGAACGGTCTCAATGAAACAAGAAACTTTGCAATCCTTGCTGAGCATACCACGAGCTTTACATACGCACAATATTTTAGGGGCACATACATGAAAACAAAAGCTTCAAAATAAGACCAAGTACTTGTTTCTATCTCCTCGCCTTATCTATAAACCGGCGTCAGAAGTTTAAGAACGGTGTCTATGAAACAAGTAACTTTGCAATCATTGCTGAGCATACCACGGGGTTTACATACGCACGATATTTTAGGGGCACATAGATGGAAACAAAGGCTTCAAAATAAGACCAAGTAGGTCTTTCTATCTCCTCGCCTTCTCTGGAAATCGGCGTCAGAAGTTGAAGAACGGTGTCTATGAAGTTGAAGAACGGTCTCAATGAAACAAGAAACTTTGCAATCCTTGCTGAGCATACCACGAGCTTTACATACGCACGATATTTTAAGGGCACATAGATTGAAACAAAGGGTTCAAAATGAGACCAAGTACTTGTTTCTATCTCCTCGTCTTCTCTGTAAATCGGCGTCAGAAGTTGAAGAACGGTGTGTATGAAACAAGAAACTTTGCAATCCTTGCTGAGCATACCACGGGCTTTACATACGAACGATATTTTAGGGGAACATACATGAAAACAAAAGCTTCAAAATGAGACCAAGTACTTGTTTCTATCTCCTCGCCTTCTCTGTAAACCGGCGTCAGAAGTTTAAGAACGGTGTCTATGAAACAAGTAACTTTGCAATCATTGCCGAGCATACCACGGGCTTTACATACGCACGATATTTTAGGGGCACATAGATGGAAACAAAGGCTTCAAAATGAGACCAAGTAGGTCTTTCTATCTCCTCGCCTTCTCTGTAAATCGGCGTCAGCAGTTGAAGAACGGTGTCTATGAAACAAGAAACTTTGCAATCCTTGCTGAGCATACCACGGGCTTTACATACGCACGATATTTTAGGGGCACATAGATGGAAACAAAGGCTTCAAAATGAGACCAAGTAGGTTTTTCTATCTCCTTGCCTTCTCTGTAAATCGGCGTCAGAAGTTGAAGAACGGTGTGTATGAAACAAGTAACTTTGCAATCATGGCTGAGCTTACCACAGGCTTTACATACGCACGATATTTTAGGGGCACATAGATGGAAACAAAGGGTTCAAAATGAGACCAAGTAGGTCTTTCTATCTCCTCGCCTTCTCTGTAAATCGGCGTCAGAAGTTGAAGAACGGTGTCTATGAAACAAGAAACTTTGCAATCATTGCTGAGCATACCACGAGCTTTACATATGAACGATATTTTAGGGGCACATACATGAAAACAAAAGCTTCAAAATGAGAACAAGTACTTGTTTCTATCTCCTCGCCTTCTCTGTAAACCGGCGTCAGAAGTTTAAGAACGGTGTCTATGAAACAAGTAACTTTGCAATCATGGCTGAGCTTACCACGGGCTTTACATACGCACGATATTTTAGGGGCACATAGATGGAAACAAAGGGTTCAAAATGAGACCAAGAACGTCTTTCTATCTCCTCGCCTTCTCTGGAAATCGGCGTCAGAAGTTGAAGAACGGTGTCTATGAAACAAGAAACTTTGCAATCATTGCTGAGCATACCACGGGGTTTACATACGAACGATATTTTAGGGGCACATACATGAAAACAAAAGCTTCAAAATAAGACCAAGTACTTGTTTCTATCTCCTCGCCTTATCTATAAACCGGCGTCAGAAGTTTAAGAACGGTGTCTATGAAACAAGTAACTTTGCAATCATTGCTGAGCATACCACGGGGTTTACATACGCACGATATTTTAGGGGCACATAGATGGAAACAAAGGCTTCAAAATAAGACCAAGTAGGTCTTTCTATCTCCTCGCCTTCTCTGGAAATCGGCGTCAGAAGTTGAAGAACGGTGTCTATGAAGTTGAAGAACGGTCTCAATGAAACAAGAAACTTTGCAATCCTTGCTGAGCATACCACGAGCTTTACATACGCACGATATTTAAAGGGCACATAGATGGAAACAAAGGGTTCAAAATGAGACCAAGTACGTCTTTCTATCTCCTCGTCTTCTCTGTAAATCGGCGTCAGAAGTTGAAGAACGGTGTCTATGAAACAAGAAACTTTGCAATCATTGCTGAGCATACCACGGGCTTTACATACGCACGATATTTTAGGGGCACATAGATGGAACCAAAGGGTTCAAAATGAGACCAAGAACGTCTTTCTATCTCCTCGCCTTCTCTGGAAATCGGCGTCAGAAGTTGAAGAACGGTGTCTATGAAGTTGAAGAACGGTCTCAATGAAACAAGAAACTTTGCAATCCTTGCTGAGCATACCACAAGCTTTACATACGGACGATATTTTAGGGGCACATAGGTGGAAACATAGGGTTCAAAATGAGACCAAGTACTTGTTTCTATCTCCTCGCCTTCTCTGTAAATCGGCGTCAGAAGTTGAAGAACGGTGTGTATGAAACAAGAAACTTTGCAATCCATGCTGAGCATACCACGGGCTTTACATACGAACGATATTTTAGGGGAACATACATGAAAACAAAAGCTTCAAAATGAGACCAAGTACTTGTTTCTATCTCCTCGCCTTCTCTGTAAACCGGCGTCAGAAGTTTAAGAACGGTGTCTGTGAAACAAGTAACTTTGCAATCATTGCCGAGCATACCACGGGCTTTACATACGCACGATATTTTAGGGGCACATAGATGGAAACAAAGGCTTCAAAATGAGACCAAGTAGGTCTTTCTATCTCCTCGCCTTCTCTGTAAATCGGCGTCAGCAGTTGAAGAACGGTGTCTATGAAACAAGAAACTTTGCAATCATTGCTGAGCATACCACGAGCTTTACATATGAACGATATTTTAGGGGCACATACATGAAAACAAAAGCTTCAAAATGAGAACAAGTACTTGTTTCTATCTCCTCGCCTTCTCTGTAAACCGGCGTCAGAAGTTTAAGAACGGTGTCTATGAAACAAGAAACTTTGCAATCATTGCTGAGCATACCACGAGCTTTACATATGAACGATATTTTAGGGGCGCTCGCCTTCTCTGGAAATCGGCGTCAGAAGTTGAAGAACGGTGTCTATGAAGTTGAAGAACGGTCTCAATGACACAAGAAACTTTGCAATCCTTGCTGAGCATACCACGGGCTTTACATACGCACGATATTTTAGGGGCACATCCATGAAAACAAAGGCTTCAAAATGAGACCAAGTAGGTCTTTCTATCTCCTCGCCTTCTCTGTAAATCGGCGTCAGAAGTTGAAGAACGGTGTGTATGAAACAAGTAACTTTGCAATCATGGCTGAGCTTACCACGGGCTTTACATACGCACGATATTTTAGGGGCACATAGATGGAAACAAAGTGTTCAAAATGAGACCAAGTACGTCTTTCTATCTCCTCGCCTTCTCTGGAAATCGGCGTCAGAAGTTGAAGAACGGTGTCTATGAAGTTGAAGAACGGTCTCAATGACACAAGAAACTTTGCAATCCTTGCTGAGCATACCACGGGCTTTACATACGCACGATATTTTAGGGGCACATCCATGAAAACAAAGGCTTCAAAATGAGACCAAGTAGGTCTTTCTATCTCCTCGCCTTCTCTGTAAATCGGCGTCAGAAGTTGAAGAACGGTGTGTATGAAACAAGTAACTTTGCAATCATGGCTGAGCTTACCACGGGCTTTACATACGCACGATATTTTAGGGGCACATAGATGGAAACAAAGGGTTCAAAATGAGACCAAGTACGTCTTTCTATCTCCTCGCCTTCTCTCGAAATCGGCGTCAGAAGTTGAAGAACGGTGTCTATGAAGTTGAAGAACGGTCTCAATGAAACAAGAAACTTTGCAATCCTTGCTGAGCATACCACGAGCTTTACATATGAACGATATTTTAGGGGCACATACATGAAAACAAAAGCTTCAAAATGAGAACAAGTACTTGTTTCTATCTCCTCGCCTTCTCTGTAAACCGGCGTCAGAAGTTTAAGAACGGTGTCTATGAAACAAGTAACTTTGCAATCATTGACGAGCATACCACGGGCTTTACATACGCACGATATTTTAGGGGCACATAGATGAAAACAAAGGCTTCAAAATAAGACCAAGTAGGTCTTTCTATCTCCTCGCCTTATCTAGAAATCGGCGTCAGAAGTTGAAGAATGGTGTCTATGAAGTTGAAGAACGGTCTCAATGAAACAAGAAACTTTGCAATCCTTGCTGAGCATACCACGGGCTTTACATACGCACGATATTTTAGGGGCACATAGATGGAAACAAAGGCTTCAAAATGAGACCAAGTAGGTCTTTCTATCTCCTTGCCTTCTCTGTAAATCGGCGTCAGAAGTTGAAGAACGGTGTGTATGAAACAAGTAACTTTGCAATCATGGCTGAGCTTACCACGGGCTTTACATACGCACGATATTTTAGGGGCACATAGATGGAAACAAAGGGTTCAAAATGAGACCAAGAACGTCTTTCTATCTCCTCGCCTTCTCTGGAAATCGGCGTCAGAAGTTGAAGAACGGTGTCTATGAAGTTGAAGAACGGTCTCAATGACACAAGAAACTTTGCAATCCTTGCTGAGCATACCACGGGCTTTACATACGCACGATATTTTAGGGGCACATCCATGAAAACAAAGGCTTCAAAATGAGACCAAGTAGGTCTTTCTATCTCCTCGCCTTCTCTGTAAATCGGCGTCAGAATTTGAAGAACGGTGTGTATGAAACAAGTAACTTTGCAATCATGGCTGAGCTTACCACGGGCTTTACATACGCACGATATTTTAGGGGCACATAGATGGAAACAAAGTGTTCAAAATGAGACCAAGTACGTCTTTATATCTCCTCGCCTTCTCTGGAAATCGGCGTCAGAAGTTGAAGAACGGTGTCTATGAAGTTGAAGAACGGTCTCAATGACACAAGAAACTTTGCAATCCTTGCTGAGCATACCACGGGCTTTACATACGCACGATATTTTAGGGGCACATCCATGAAAACAAAGGCTTCAAAATGAGACCAAGTAGGTCTTTCTATCTCCTCGCCTTCTCTGTAAATCGGCGTCAGAAGTTGAAGAACGGTGTGTATGAAACAAGAAACTTTGCAATCCTTGCTGAGCATACCACGGGCTTTACATACGCACGATATTTTAGGGGCACATCCATGAAAACAAAGGCTTCAAAATGAGACCAAGTAGGTCTTTCTATCTCCTCGCTTTCTCTGTAAATCGGCGTCAGAAGTTGAAGAACGGTGTCTATGAAACAAGAAACTTTGCAATCCTTGCTGAGCATACCACGGGCTTTACATACGCACGATATTTTAGGGGCACATAGATGGAAACAAAGGCTTCAAAATGAGACCAAGTAGGTCTTTCTATCTCCTCGCCTTCTCTGTAAATCGGCGTCAGAAGTTGAAGAACGGTGTGTATGAAACAAGTAACTTTGCAATCATGGCTGAGCTTACCACGGGCTTTACATACGCACGATATTTTAGGGGCACATAGATGGAAACAAAGGGTTCAAAATGAGACCAAGTAGGTCTTTCTATCTCCTCGCCTTCTCTGTAAATCGGCGTCAGGATTTGAAGAACGGTGTCTATGAAACAAGTAACTTTGCAATCCTTGCTGAGCATACCACGGGCTTTACATACGAACGATATTTTAGGGGCAAATAGACGAAAACAAAGGGTTCAAAATGAGATCAAGAACGTCTTTCTATCTCCTCGCCTTCTCTGTAAATCGGCGTCAGAAGTTGAAGAACGGTGTGTATGAAACAAGTAACTTTGCAATCATGGCTGAGCTTACCACGGGCTTTACATACGCACGATATTTTAGGGGCACATAGATGGAAACAAAGGGTTCAAAATGAGACCAAGTACGTCTTTCTATCTCCTCGCCTTCTCTCGAAATCGGCGTCAGAAGTTGAAGAACGGTGTCTATGAAGTTGAAGAACGGTCTCAATGAAACAAGAAACTTTGCAATCCTTGCTGAGCATACCACGAGCTTTACATATGAACGATATTTTAGGGGCACATACATGAAAACAAAAGCTTCAAAATGAGAACAAGTACTTGTTTCTATCTCCTCGCCTTCTCTGTAAACCGGCGTCAGAAGTTTAAGAACGGTGTCTATGAAACAAGTAACTTTGCAATCATTGACGAGCATACCACGGGCTTTACATACGCACGATATTTTAGGGGCACATAGATGAAAACAAAGGCTTCAAAATAAGACCAAGTAGGTCTTTCTATCTCCTCGCCTTATCTAGAAATCGGCGTCAGAAGTTGAAGAATGGTGTCTATGAAGTTGAAGAACGGTCTCAATGAAACAAGAAACTTTGCAATCCTTGCTGAGCATACCACGGGCTTTACATACGCACGATATTTTAGGGGCACATAGATGGAAACAAAGGCTTCAAAATGAGACCAAGTAGGTCTTTCTATCTCCTTGCCTTCTCTGTAAATCGGCGTCAGAAGTTGAAGAACGGTGTGTATGAAACAAGTAACTTTGCAATCATGGCTGAGCTTACCACGGGCTTTACATACGCACGATATTTTAGGGGCACATAGATGGAAACAAAGGGTTCAAAATGAGACCAAGAACGTCTTTCTATCTCCTCGCCTTCTCTGGAAATCGGCGTCAGAAGTTGAAGAACGGTGTCTATGAAGTTGAAGAACGGTCTCAATGACACAAGAAACTTTGCAATCCTTGCTGAGCATACCACGGGCTTTACATACGCACGATATTTTAGGGGCACATCCATGAAAACAAAGGCTTCAAAATGAGACCAAGTAGGTCTTTCTATCTCCTCGCCTTCTCTGTAAATCGGCGTCAGAAGTTGAAGAACGGTGTGTATGAAACAAGTAACTTTGCAATCATGGCTGAGCTTACCACGGGCTTTACATACGCACGATATTTTAGGGGCACATAGATGGAAACAAAGTGTTCAAAATGAGACCAAGTACGTCTTTATATCTCCTCGCCTTCTCTGGAAATCGGCGTCAGAAGTTGAAGAACGGTGTCTATGAAGTTGAAGAACGGTCTCAATGACACAAGAAACTTTGCAATCCTTGCTGAGCATACCACGGGCTTTACATACGCACGATATTTTAGGGGCACATCCATGAAAACAAAGGCTTCAAAATGAGACCAAGTAGGTCTTTCTATCTCCTCGCCTTCTCTGTAAATCGGCGTCAGAAGTTGAAGAACGGTGTGTATGAAACAAGAAACTTTGCAATCCTTGCTGAGCATACCACGGGCTTTACATACGCACGATATTTTAGGGGCACATCCATGAAAACAAAGGCTTCAAAATGAGACCAAGTAGGTCTTTCTATCTCCTCGCTTTCTCTGTAAATCGGCGTCAGAAGTTGAAGAACGGTGTCTATGAAACAAGAAACTTTGCAATCCTTGCTGAGCATACCACGGGCTTTACATACGCACGATATTTTAGGGGCACATAGATGGAAACAAAGGCTTCAAAATGAGACCAAGTAGGTCTTTCTATCTCCTCGCCTTCTCTGTAAATCGGCGTCAGAAGTTGAAGAACGGTGTGTATGAAACAAGTAACTTTGCAATCATGGCTGAGCTTACCACGGGCTTTACATACGCACGATATTTTAGGGGCACATAGATGGAAACAAAGGGTTCAAAATGAGACCAAGTAGGTCTTTCTATCTCCTCGCCTTCTCTGTAAATCGGCGTCAGGATTTGAAGAACGGTGTCTATGAAACAAGTAACTTTGCAATCCTTGCTGAGCATACCACGGGCTTTACATACGAACGATATTTTAGGGGCAAATAGACGAAAACAAAGGGTTCAAAATGAGATCAAGAACGTCTTTCTATCTCCTCGCCTTCTCTGTAAATCGGCGTCAGAAGTTGAAGAACGGTGTGTATGAAACAAGTAACTTTGCAATCATGGCTGAGCTTACCACGGGCTTTACATACGCACGATATTTTAGGGGCACATAGATGGAAACAAAGTGTTCAAAATGAGTTCAAGTACGTCTTTCTATCTCCTCTCCTTCTCTGGAAATCGGCGTCAGAAGTTGAAGAACGGTGTCTATGAAGTTGAAGAACGGTCTCAATGACACAAGAAACTTTGCAATCCTTGCTGAGCATACCACGGGCTTTACATACGCACGATATTTTAGGGGCACATCCATGAAAACAAAGGCTTCAAAATGAGACCAAGTAGGTCTTTCTATCTCCTCGCCTTCTCTGTAAATCGGCGTCAGAAGTTGAAGAACGGTGTGTATGAAACAAGAAACTTTGCAATCCTTGCTGAGCATACCACGGGCTTTACATACGCACGATATTTTAGGGGCACATCCATGAAAACAAAGGCTTCAAAATGAGACCAAGTAGGTCTTTCTATCTCCTCGCCTTCTCTGTAAATCGGCGTCAGAAGTTGAAGAACGGTGTGTATGAAACAAGAAACTTTGCAATCCTTGCTGAGCATACCACGGGCTTTACATACGCACGATATTTTAGGGGCACATCCATGACAACAAAGGCTTCAAAATGAGACCAAGTAGGTCTTTCTTTCTCCTCGCCTTCTCTGTAAATCGGCGTCAGAAGTTGAAGAACGGTGTCTATGAAACAAGAAACTTTGCAATCCTTGCTGAGCATACCACGGGGTTTACATACGAACGATATTTTAGGGGCACATACATGAAAACAAAAGCTTCAAAATGGGACCAAGTACTTGTTTCTATCTCCTTGCCTTCTCTGTAAACCGGCGTCAGAAGTTTAAGAACGGTGTCTATGAAACAAGTAACTTTGCAATCATTGCCGAGCATACCACGGGCTTTACATACGCACGATATTTTAGGGGCACATAGATGGAAACAAAGGCTTCAAAATAAGACCAAGTAGGTCTATCTATCTCCTCGCCTTCTCTATAAATCGGCGTCAGAAGTTGAAGAACGGTGTCTATGAAACAAGAAACTTTGCAATCCTTGCTGAGCATACCACGGGCTTTACATACGCACGATATTTTAGGGGCACATAGATGGAAACAAAGGCTTCAAAATGAGACCAAGTAGGTCTTTCTATCTCCTCACCTTCTCTGTAAATCGGCGTCAGAAGTTGAAGAACGGTGTGTATGAAACAAGTAACTTTGCAATCATGGCTGAGCTTACCACGGGCTTTACATACGCACGATATTTTAGGGGCACATAGATGGAAACAAAGGGTTCAAAATGAGACCAAGTAGGTCTTTCTATCTCCTCGCCTTCTCTGTAAATCGGCGTCAGGATTTGAAGAACGGTGTCTATGAAACAAGTAACTTTGCAATCCTTGCTGAGCATACCACGGGCTTTACATACGAACGATATTTTAGGGGCAAATAGACGAAAACATAGGGTTCAAAATGAGACCAAGAACGTCTTTCTATCTCCTCGCCTTTACTGGAAATCGGCGTCAGAAGTTGAAGAACGGTGTCTATGAAGTTGAAGAACGGTCTCAATGACACAAGAAACTTTGCAATCCTTACTGAGCATACCACGGGCTTTACATACGCACGATATTTTAGGGGCACATAGATGGAAACAAAGTGTTCAAAATGAGACCAAGTACGTCTTTCTATCTCCTCGCCTTCTCTGGAAATCGGCGTCAGAAGTTGAAGAACGGTGTCTATGAAGTTGAAGAACGGTCTCAATGACACAAGAAACTTTGCAATCCTTGCTGAGCATACCACGGGCTTTACATACGCACGATATTTTAGGGGCACATCCATGAAAACAAAGGCTTCAAAATGAGACCAAGTAGGTCTTTCTATCTCCTCGCCTTCTCTGTAAATCGGCGTCAGAAGTTGAAGAACGGTGTCTATGAAACAAGAAACTTTGCAATCCTTGCTGAGCATACCACGGGGTTTACATACGAACGATATTTTAGGGGCACATACATGAAAACAAAAGCTTCAAAATGGGACCAAGTACTTGTTTCTATCTCCTTGCCTTCTCTGTAAACCGGCGTCAGAAGTTTAAGAACGGTGTCTATGAAACAAGTAACTTTGCAATCATTGCCGAGCATACCACGGGCTTTACATACGCACGATATTTTAGGGGCACATAGATGGAAACAAAGGCTTCAAAATAAGACCAAGTAGGTCTATCTATCTCCTCGCCTTCTCTATAAATCGGCGTCAGAAGTTGAAGAACGGTGTCTATGAAACAAGAAACTTTGCAATCCTTGCTGAGCATACCACGGGCTTTACATACGCACGATATTTTAGGGGCACATAGATGGAAACAAAGGCTTCAAAATGAGACCAAGTAGGTCTTTCTATCTCCTCACCTTCTCTGTAAATCGGCGTCAGAAGTTGAAGAACGGTGTGTATGAAACAAGTAACTTTGCAATCATGGCTGAGCTTACCACGGGCTTTACATACGCACGATATTTTAGGGGCACATAGATGGAAACAAAGGGTTCAAAATGAGACCAAGTAGGTCTTTCTATCTCCTCACCTTCTCTGTAAATCGGCGTCAGAAGTTGAAGAACGGTGTGTATGAAACAAGTAACTTTGCAATCATGGCTGAGCTTACCACGGGCTTTACATACGCACGATATTTTAGGGGCACATAGATGGAAACAAAGGGTTCAAAATGAGACCAAGTAGGTCTTTCTATCTCCTCGCCTTCTCTGTAAATCGGCGTCAGGATTTGAAGAACGGTGTCTATGAAACAAGTAACTTTGCAATCCTTGCTGAGCATACCACGGGCTTTACATACGAACGATATTTTAGGGGCAAATAGACGAAAACATAGGGTTCAAAATGAGACCAAGAACGTCTTTCTATCTCCTCGCCTTCTCTGGAAATCGGCGTCAGAAGTTGAAGAACGGTGTCTATGAAGTTGAAGAACGGTCTCAATGACACAAGAAACTTTGCAATCCTTACTGAGCATACCACGGGCTTTACATACGCACGATATTTTAGGGGCACATAGATGGAAACAAAGTGTTCAAAATGAGACCAAGTACGTCTTTCTATCTCCTCGCCTTCTCTGGAAATCGGCGTCAGAAGTTGAAGAACGGTGTCTATGAAGTTGAAGAACGGTCTCAATGACACAAGAAACTTTGCAATCCTTGCTGAGCATACCACGGGCTTTACATACGCACGATATTTTAGGGGCACATCCATGAAAACAAAGGCTTCAAAATGAGACCAAGTAGGTCTTTCTATCTCCTCGCCTTCTCTGTAAATCGGCGTCAGAAGTTGAAGAACGGTGTCTATGAAACAAGAAACTTTGCAATCCTTGCTGAGCATACCACGGGGTTTACATACGAACGATATTTTAGGGGCACATACATGAAAACAAAAGCTTCAAAATGGGACCAAGTACTTGTTTCTATCTCCTTGCCTTCTCTGTAAACCGGCGTCAGAAGTTTAAGAACGGTGTCTATGAAACAAGTAACTTTGCAATCATTGCCGAGCATACCACGGGCTTTACATACGCACGATATTTTAGGGGCACATAGATGGAAACAAAGGCTTCAAAATAAGACCAAGTAGGTCTATCTATCTCCTCGCCTTCTCTATAAATCGGCGTCAGAAGTTGAAGAACGGTGTCTATGAAACAAGAAACTTTGCAATCCTTGCTGAGCATACCACGGGCTTTACATACGCACGATATTTTAGGGGCACATAGATGGAAACAAAGGCTTCAAAATGAGACCAAGTAGGTCTTTCTATCTCCTCACCTTCTCTGTAAATCGGCGTCAGAAGTTGAAGAACGGTGTGTATGAAACAAGTAACTTTGCAATCATGGCTGAGCTTACCACGGGCTTTACATACGCACGATATTTTAGGGGCACATAGATGGAAACAAAGGGTTCAAAATGAGACCAAGTAGGTCTTTCTATCTCCTCGCCTTCTCTGTAAATCGGCGTCAGGATTTGAAGAACGGTGTCTATGAAACAAGTAACTTTGCAATCCTTGCTGAGCATACCACGGGCTTTACATACGAACGATATTTCAGGGGCAAATAGACGAAAACATAGGGTTCAAAATGAGACCAAGAACGTCTTTCTATCTCCTCGCCTTCTCTGGAAATCGGCGTCAGAAGTTGAAGAACGGTGTCTATGAAGTTGAAGAACGGTCTCAATGACACAAGAAACTTTGCAATCCTTACTGAGCATACCACGGGCTTTACATACGCACGATATTTTAGGGGCACATAGATGGAAACAAAGTGTTCAAAATGAGACCAAGTAGGTCTTTCTATCTCCTCGCCTTCTCTGTAAATCGGCGTCAGAAGTTGAAGAACGGTGTCTATGAAGTTGAAGAACGGTCTCAATGACACAAGAAACTTTGCAATCCTTGCTGAGCATACCACGGGCTTTACATACGCACGATATTTTAGGGGCACATCCATGAAAACAAAGGCTTCAAAATGAGACCAAGTAGGTGTTTCTATCTCCTCGCCTTCTCTGTAAATCGGCGTCAGAAGTTGAAGAACGGTGTGTATGAAACAAGAAACTTTGCAATCCTTGCTGAGCATACCACGGGCTTTACATACGCACGATATTTTAGGGGCACATCCATGAAAACAAAGGCTTCAAAATGAGACCAAGTAGGTCTTTCTATCTCCTCGCCTTCTCTGTAAATCGGCGTCAGAAGTTGAAGAACGGTGTGTATGAAACAAGTAACTTTGCAATCATGGCTGAGCTTACCACGGGCTTTACATACGCACGATATTTTAGGGGCACATAGATGGAAACAAAGTGTTCAAAATGAGACCAAGTACTTGTTTCTATCTCCTTGCCTTCTCTGTAAACCGGCGTCAGAAGTTTAAGAACGGTGTCTATGAAACAAGTAACTTTGCAATCATTGCCGAGCATACCACGGGCTTTACATACGCACGATATTTTAGGGGCACATAGATGGAATCAAAGGCTTCAAAATAAGACCAAGTAGGTCTATCTATCTCCTCGCCTTCTCTATAAATCGGCGTCAGAAGTTGAAGAACGGTGTCTATGAAACAAGAAACTTTGCAATCATGGCTGAGCTTACCACGGGGTTTACATACGCACGATATTTTAGGGGCACATAGAAGGAAACAAAGGCTTCAAAATGAGACCAAGTACGTCTTTCTATCTCCTCGCCTTCTCTGTAAATCGGCGTCAGAAGTTGAAGAACGGTGTCTATGAAACAAGAAACTTTGCAATCATTGCTGAGCATACCACGGGGTTTACATACGCACGATATTTTAGGGGCACATAGATGGAAACAAAGGGTTCAAAATGAGACCAAGTACTTGTTTCTATCTCCTCGCCTTCTCTGTAAACCGGCGTCAGAAGTTGAAGAACGGTGTCTATGAAACAAGAAACTTTGCAATCATTGCTGAGCATACCACGGGCTTTACATACGCACGATATTTTAGGGGCACATAGATGGAAACAAAGGGTTCAAAATGAGACCAAGAACGTCTTTCTGTCTCCTCGCCTTCTCTGGAAATCGGCGTCAGAAGTTGAAGAACGGTGTCTATGAAGTTGAAGAACGGTCTCAATGACACAAGAAACTTTGCAATCCTTGCTGAGCATACCACGGGCTTTACATACGCACGATATTTTAGGGGCACATCCATGAAAATAAAGGCTTCAAAATGAGACCAAGTAGGTCTTTCTTTCTCCTCGCCTTCTCTGTAAATCGGACTCAGAAGTTGAAGAACGGTGTGTATGAAACAAGAAACTTTGCAATCATTGCTGAGCATACCACGGGCTTTACATACGCACGATATTTTTGGGGCACATAGATGGAAACAAAGGGTTCAAAATGAGACCAAGAACGTCTTTCTGTCTCCTCGCCTTCTCTGGAAATCGGCGTCAGAAGTTGAAGAACGGTGTCTATGAAGTTGAAGAACGGTCTCAATGACACAAGAAACTTTGCAATCCTTGCTGAGCATACCACGGGCTTTACATACGCACGATATTTTAGGGGCACATCCATGAAAATAAAGGCTTCAAAATGAGACCATGTAGGTCTTTCTTTCTCCTCGCCTTCTCTGTAAATCGGACTCAGAAGTTGAAGAACGGTGTGTATGAAACAAGAAACTTTGCAATCCTTGCTGAGCATACCAGGGGCTTTACATACGCACGATATTTTAGGGGCACATCCATGAAAACAAAGGCTTCAAAATGAGACCAAGTAGGTCTTTCTATCTCCTCGCCTTCTCTATAAATCGGCGTCAGAAGTTGAAGAACGGTGTCTATGAAACAAGAAACTTTGCAATCATGGCTGAGCTTACCACGGGCTTTACATACGCACGATATTTTAGGGGCACATAGATGGAAACAAAGGCTTCAAAATGAGACCAAGTACGTCTTTCTATCTCCTCGCCTTCTCTGTAAATCGGCGTCAGAAGTTGAAGAACGGTGTCTATGAAACAAGAAACTTTGCAATCATTGCTGAGCATACCACGGGGTTTACATACGCACGATATTTTAGGGGCACATAGATGGAAACAAAGGGTTCAAAATGAGACCAAGTACTTTTTTCTATCTCCTCGCCTTCTCTGTAAACCGGCGTCAGAAGTTGAAGAACGGTGTCTATGAAACAAGAAACTTTGCAATCATTGCTGAGCATACCACGGGCTTTACATACGCACGATATTTTAGGGGCACATAGATGGAAACAAAGGGTTCAAAATGAGACCAAGAACGTCTTTCTATCTCCTCGCCTTCTCTGGAAATCGGCGTCAGAAGTTGAAGAACGGTGTCTATGAAGTTGAAGAACGGTCTCAATGACACAAGAAACTTTGCAATCCTTGCTGAGCATACCACGAGCTTTACATACGCACGATATTTTAGGGGCACATCCATGAAAACAAAGGCTTCAAAATGAGACCAAGTAGGTCTTTCTATCTCCTCGCCTTCTCTGTAAATCGGCGTCAGAAGTTGAAGAACGGTGTGTATGAAACAAGTAACTTTGCAATCATGGCTGAGCTTACCACGGGCTTTACATACGCACGATATTTTAGGGGCACATAGATGGAAACAAAGTGTTCAAAATGAGACCAAGTACGTCTTTCTATCTCCTCGCCTTCTCTGGAAATCGGCGTCAGAAGTTGAAGAACGGTGTCTATGAAGTTGAAGAACGGTCTCAATGACACAAGAAACTTTGCAATCCTTGCTGAGCATACCACGGGCTTTACATACGCACGATATTTTAGGGGCACATCCATGAAAATAAAGGCTTCAAAAGGAGACCAAGTAGGTCTTTCTATCTCCTCGCCTTCTCTGAAAATCGGCGTCAGAAGTTGAAGAACGGTGTGTATGAAACAAGAAACTTTTCAATCCTTGCTGAGCATACCACGGGCTTTACATACGCACGATATTTTAGGGGCACATCCATGAAAACAAAGGCTTCAAAATGAGACCAAGTAGGTCTTTCTATCTCCTCGCCTTCTCTGTAAATCGGCGTCAGAAGTTGAAGAACGGTGTCTATGAAACAAGAAACTTTGCAATCCTTGCTGAGCATACCACGGGGTTTACATACGAACGATATTTTAGGGGCACATACATGAAAACAAAAGCTTCAAAATGAGACCAAGTACTTGTTTCTATCTCCTTGCCTTCTCTGTAAACCGGCGTCAGAAGTTTAAGAACGGTGTCTATGAAACAAGTAACTTTGCAATCATTGCCGAGCATACCACGGGCTTTACATACGCACGATATTTTAGGGGCACATAGATGGAAACAAAGGCTTCAAAATAAGACCAAGTAGGTCTATCTATCTCCTTGCCTTCTCTATAAATCGGCGTCAGAAGTTGAAGAACGGTGTCTATGAAACAAGAAACTTTGCAATCATGGCTGAGCTTACCACGGGCTTTACATACGCACGATATTTTAGGGGCACATAGATGGAAACAAAGGCTTCAACATGAGACCAAGTACGTCTTTCTATCTCCTCGCCTTCTCTGTAAATCGGCGTCAGAAGTTGAAGAACGGTGTCTATGAAACAAGAAACTTTGCAATCATGGCTGAGCTTACCACGGGCTTTACATACGCACGATATTTTAGGGGCACATAGATTGAAACAAAGGCTTCAAAATGAGACCAAGTACTTGTTTCTATCTCCTCGCCTTCTCTGTAAACCGGCGTCAGAAGTTGAAGAACGGTGTCTATGAAACAAGAAACTTTGCAATCATTGCTGAGCATACCACGGGCTTTACATACGCACGATACTTTAGGGGCACATAGATGGAAACAAAGGGTTCAAAATGAGACCAAGAACGTCTTTCTATCTCCTCGCCTTCTCTGGAAATCGGCGTCAGAAGTTGAAGAACGGTGTCTATGAAGTTGAAGAACGGTCTCAATGACACAAGAAACTTTGCAATCCTTGCTGAGCATACCACGGGCTTTACATACGCACGATATTTTAGGGGCACATCCATGAAAACAAAGGCTTCAAAATAAGACCAAGTAGGTCTATCTATCTCCTCGCCTTCTCTGTAAATCGGCGTCAGAAGTTGAAGAACGGTGTGTATGAAACAAGAAACTTTGCAATCCTTGCTGAGCATACCACGGGGTTTACATACGAACGATATTTTAGGGTCACATACATGAAAACAAAAGCTTCAAAATGAGACCAAGTACTTGTTTCTATCTCCTTGCCTTCTCTGTAAACCGGCGTCAGAAGTTTAAGAACGGTGTCTATGAAACAAGTAACTTTGCAATCATTGCCGAGCATACCACGGGCTTTACATACGCACGATATTTTAGGGGCACATAGATGGAAACAAAGGCTTCAAAATAAGACCAAGTAGGTCTATCTATCTCCTCGCCTTCTCTATAAATCGGCGTCAGAAGTTGAAGAACGGTGTCTATGAAACAAGAAACTTTGCAATCCTTGCTGAGCATACCACGGGCTTTACATACGCACGATATTTTAGGGGCACATCCATGAAAACAAAGGCTTCAAAATGAGACCAAGTAGGTCTTTCTATCTCCTCGCCTTCTCTGTAAATCGGCGTCAGAAGTTGAAGAACGGTGTGTATGAAACAAGTAACTTTGCAATCATGGCTGAGCTTACCACGGGCTTTACATACGCACGATATTTTAGGGGCACATAGATGGAAACAAAGGGTTCAAAATGAGACCAAGTAGGTCTTTCTATCTCCTCGCCTTCTCTGTAAATCGGCGTCAGAAGTTGAAGAACGGTGTCTATGAAACAAGAAACTTTGCAATCATTGCTGAGCATACCACGGGGTTTACATACGCACGATATTTTAGGGGCACATAGATGGAAACAAAGGGTTCAAAATGAGACCAAGTACTTGTTTCTATCTCCTCGCCTTCTCTGTAAACCGGCGTCAGAAGTTGAAGAACGGTGTCTATGAAACAAGAAACTTTGCAATCATTGCTGAGCATACCACGGGCTTTACATACGCACGATATTTTAGGGGCACATAGATGGAAACAAAGGGTTCAAAATGAGACCAAGAACGTCTTTCTATCTCCTCGCCTTCTCTGGAAATCGGCGTCAGAAGTTGAAGAACGGTGTCTATGAAGTTGAAGAACGGTCTCAATGACACAAGAAACTTTGCAATCCTTGCTGAGCATACCACGGGCTTTACATACGCACGATATTTTAGGGGCACATCCATGAAAACAAAGGCTTCAAAATGAGACCAAGTAGGTCTTTCTATCTCCTCGCCTTCTCTGTAAATCGGCGTCAGAAGTTGAAGAACGGTGTGTATGAAACAAGTAACTTTGCAATCATGGCTGAGCTTACCACGGGCTTTACATACGCACGATATTTTAGGGGCACATAGATGGAAACAAAGTGTTCAAAATGAGACCAAGTACGTCTTTCTATCTCCTCGCCTTCTCTGGAAATCGGCGTCAGAAGTTGAAGAACGGTGTCTATGAAGTTGAAGAACGGTCTCAATGACACAAGAAACTTTGCAATCCTTGCTGAGCATACCACGGGCTTTACATACGCACGATATTTTAGGGGCACATCCATGAAAATAAAGGCTTCAAAAGGAGACCAAGTAGGTCTTTCTATCTCCTCGCCTTCTCTGTAAATCGGCGTCAGAAGTTGAAGAACGGTGTGTATGAAACAAGAAACTTTTCAATCCTTGCTGAGCATACCACGGGCTTTACATACGCACGATATTTTAGGGGCACATCCATGAAAACAAAGGCTTCAAAATGAGACCAAGTAGGTCTTTCTATCTCCTCGCCTTCTCTGTAAATCGGCGTCAGAAGTTGAAGAACGGTGTCTATGAAACAAGAAACTTTGCAATCCTTGCTGAGCATACCACGGGGTTTACATACGAACGATATTTTAGGGGCACATACATGAAAACAAAAGCTTCAAAATGAGACCAAGTACTTGTTTCTATCTCCTTGCCTTCTCTGTAAACCGGCGTCAGAAGTTTAAGAACGGTGTCTATGAAACAAGTAACTTTGCAATCATTGCCGAGCATACCACGGGCTTTACATACGCACGATATTTTAGGGGCACATAGATGGAAACAAAGGCTTCAAAATAAGACCAAGTAGGTCTATCTATCTCCTTGCCTTCTCTATAAATCGGCGTCAGAAGTTGAAGAACGGTGTCTATGAAACAAGAAACTTTGCAATCATGGCTGAGCTTACCACGGGCTTTACATACGCACGATATTTTAGGGGCACATAGATGGAAACAAAGGCTTCAACATGAGACCAAGTACGTCTTTCTATCTCCTCGCCTTCTCTGTAAATCGGCGTCAGAAGTTGAAGAACGGTGTCTATGAAACAAGAAACTTTGCAATCATGGCTGAGCTTACCACGGGCTTTACATACGCACGATATTTTAGGGGCACATAGATGGAAACAAAGGCTTCAAAATGAGACCAAGTACTTGTTTCTATCTCCTCGCCTTCTCTGTAAACCGGCGTCAGAAGTTGAAGAACGGTGTCTATGAAACAAGAAACTTTGCAATCATTGCTGAGCATACCACGGGCTTTACATACGCACGATACTTTAGGGGCACATAGATGGAAACAAAGGGTTCAAAATGAGACCAAGAACGTCTTTCTATCTCCTCGCCTTCTCTGGAAATCGGCGTCAGAAGTTGAAGAACGGTGTCTATGAAGTTGAAGAACGGTCTCAATGACACAAGAAACTTTGCAATCCTTGCTGAGCATACCACGGGCTTTACATACGCACGATATTTTAGGGGCACAACCATGAAAACAAAGGCTTCAAAATAAGACCAAGTAGGTCTATCTATCTCCTCGCCTTCTCTGTAAATCGGCGTCAGAAGTTGAAGAACGGTGTGTATGAAACAAGAAACTTTGCAATCCTTGCTGAGCATACCACGGGGTTTACATACGAACGATATTTTAGGGTCACATACATGAAAACAAAAGCTTCAAAATGAGACCAAGTACTTGTTTCTATCTCCTTGCCTTCTCTGTAAACCGGCGTCAGAAGTTTAAGAACGGTGTCTATGAAACAAGTAACTTTGCAATCATTGCCGAGCATACCACGGGCTTTACATACGCACGATATTTTAGGGGCACATAGATGGAAACAAAGGCTTCAAAATAAGACCAAGTAGGTCTATCTATCTCCTCGCCTTCTCTATAAATCGGCGTCAGAAGTTGAAGAACGGTGTCTATGAAACAAGAAACTTTGCAATCCTTGCTGAGCATACCACGGGCTTTACGTACGCACGATATTTTAGGGGCACATAGATGGAAACAAAGGCTTCAAAATGAGACCAAGTAGGTCTTTCTATCTCCTCGCCTTCTCTGTAAATCGGCGTCAGAAGTTGAAGAACGGTGTGTATGAAACAAGTAACTTTGCAATCATGGCTGAGCTTACCACGGGCTTTACATACGCACGATATTTTAGGGGCACATAGATGGAAACAAAGGGTTCAAAATGAGACCAAGTAGGTCTTTCTATCTCCTCGCCTTCTCTGTAAATCGGCGTCAGGATTTGAAGAACGGTGTCTATGAAACAAGTAACTTTGCAATCCTTGCTGAGCATACCACGGGCTTTACATACGAACGATATTTTAGGGGCAAATAGACGAAAACAAAGGGTTCAAAATGAGACCAAGAACGTCTTTCTATCTCCTCGCCTTCTCTGGAAATCGGCGTCAGAAGTTGAAGAACGGTGTCTATGAAGTTGAAGAACGGTCTCAATGACACAAGAAACTTTGCAATCCTTGCTGAGCATACCACGGGCTTTACATACGCACGATATTTTAGGGGCACATCCATGAAAACAAAGGCTTCAAAATGAGACCAAGTAGGTCTTTCTATCTCCTCGCCTTCTCTGTAAATCGGCGTCAGAAGTTGAAGAACGGTGTGTATGAAACAAGAAACTTTGCAATCCTTGCTGAGCATACCACGGGCTTTACATACGCACGATATTTTAGGGGCACATCCATGAAAACAAAGTGTTCAAAATGAGACCAAGTACGTCTTTCTATCTCCTCGCCTTCTCTGGAAATCGGCGTCAGAAGTTGAAGAACGGTGTCTATGAAGTTGAAGAACGGTCTCAATGACACAAGAAACTTTGCAATCCTTGCTGAGCATACCACGGGCTTTACATACGCACGATATTTTAGGGGCACATCCATGAAAATAAAGGCTTCAAAATGAGACCAAGTAGGTCTTTCTATCTCCTCGCCTTCTCTGTAAATCGGCGTCAGAAGTTGAAGAACGGTGTGTATGAAACAAGAAACTTTGCAATCCTTGCTGAGCATACCACGGGCTTTACATACGCACGATATTTTAGGGGCACATCCATGAAAACAAAGGCTTCAAAATGAGACCAAGTAGGTCTTTCTATCTCCTCGCCTTCTCTGTAAATCGGCGTCAGAAGTTGAAGAACGGTGTCTATGAAACAAGAAACTTTGCAATCCTTGCTGAGCATACCACGGGGTTTACAAACGAACGATATTTTAGGGGCACATACATGAAAACAAAAGCTTCAAAATGAGACCAAGTACTTGTTTCTATCTCCTTGCCTTCTCTGTAAACCGGCGTCAGAAGTTTAAGAACGGTGTCTATGAAACAAGTAACTTTGCAATCATTGCCGAGCATACCACGGGCTTTACATACGCACGATATTTTAGGGGCACATAGATGGAAACAAAGGCTTCAAAATAAGACCAAGTAGGTCTATCTATCTCCTTGCCTTCTCTATAAATCGGCGTCAGAAGTTGAAGAACGGTGTCTATGAAACAAGAAACTTTGCAATCATGGCTGAGCTTACCACGGGCTTTACATACGCACGATATTTTAAAGGGCACATAGATGGAAACAAAGGCTTCAACATGAGACCAAGTACGTCTTTCTATCTCCTCGCCTTCTCTGTAAATCGGCGTCAGAAGTTGAAGAACGGTGTCTATGAAACAAGAAACTTTGCAATCATTGCTGAGCATACCACGGGGTTTACATACGCACGATATTTTAGGGGCACATAGATGAAAACAAAGGGTTCAAAATGAGACCAAGTACTTGTTTCTATCTCCTCGCCTTCTCTGTAAACCGGCGTCAGAAGTTGAAGAACGGTGTCTATGAAACAAGAAACTTTGCAATCATTGCTGAGCATACCACGGGCTTTACATACGCACGATACTTTAGGGGCACATAGATGGAAACAAAGGGTTCAAAATGAGACCAAGAACGTCTTTCTATCTCCTCGCCTTCTCTGGAAATCGGCGTCAGAAGTTGAAGAACGGTGTCTATGAAGTTGAAGAACGGTCTCAATGACACAAGAAACTTTGCAATCCTTGCTGAGCATACCACGGGCTTTACATGCGCACGATATTTTAGGGGCACATCCATGAAAACAAAGGCTTCAAAATAAGACCAAGTAGGTCTATCTATCTCCTCGCCTTCTCTGTAAATCGGCGTCAGAAGTTGAAGAACGGTGTGTAAGAAACAAGAAACTTTGCAATCCTTGCTGAGCATACCACGGGGTTTACATACGAACGATATTTTAGGGTCACATACATGAAAACAAAAGCTTCAAAATGAGACCAAGTACTTGTTTCTATCTCCTTGCCTTCTCTGTAAACCGGCGTCAGAAGTTTAAGAACGGTGTCTATGAAACAAGTAACTTTGCAATCATTGCCGAGCATACCACGGGCTTTACATACGCACGATATTTTAGGGGCACATAGATGGAAACAAAGGCTTCAAAATAAGACCAAGTAGGTCTATCTATCTCCTCGCCTTCTCTATAAATCGGCGTCAGAAGTTGAAGAACGGTGTCTATGAAACAAGAAACTTTGCAATCCTTGCTGAGCATACCACGGGCTTTACGTACGCACGATATTTTAGGGGCACATAGATGGAAACAAAGGCTTCAAAATGAGACCAAGTAGGTCTTTCTATCTCCTCGCCTTCTCTGTAAATCGGCGTCAGAAGTTGAAGAACGGTGTGTATGAAACAAGTAACTTTGCAATCATGGCTGAGCTTACCACGGGCTTTACATACGCACGATATTTTAGGGGCACATAGATGGAAACAAAGGGTTCAAAATGAGACCAAGTAGGTCTTTCTATCTCCTCGCCTTCTCTGTAAATCGGCGTCAGGATTTGAAGAACGGTGTCTATGAAACAAGTAACTTTGCAATCCTTGCTGAGCATACCACGGGCTTTACATACGAACGATATTTTAGGGGCAAATAGACGAAAACAAAGGGTTCAAAATGAGACCAAGAACGTCTTTCTATCTCCTCGCCTTCTCTGGAAATCGGCGTCAGAAGTTGAAGAACGGTGTCTATGAAGTTGAAGAACGGTCTCAATGACACAAGAAACTTTGCAATCCTTGTTGAGCATACCACGGGCTTTACATACGCACGATATTTTAGGGGCACATCCATGAAAACAAAGGCTTCAAAATGAGACCAAGTAGGTCTTTCTATCTCCTCGCCTTCTCTGTAAATCGGCGTCAGAAGTTGAAGAACGGTGTGTATGAAACAAGTAACTTTGCAATCATGGCTGAGCTTACCACGGGCTTTACATACGCACGATATTTTAGGGGCACATAGATGGAAACAAAGTGTTCAAAATGAGACCAAGTACGTCTTTCTATCTCCTCGCCTTCTCTGGAAATCGGCGTCAGAAGTTGAAGAACGGTGTCTATGAAGTTGAAGAACGGTCTCAATGACACAAGAAACTTTGCAATCCTTGCTGAGCATACCACGGTCTTTACATACGCACGATATTTTAGGGGCACATCCATGAAAACAAAGGCTTCAAAATGAGACCAAGAACGTCTTTCTATCTCCTCGCCTTCTCTGGAAATCGGCGTCAGAAGTTGAAGAACGGTGTCTATGAAGTTGAAGAACGGTCTCAATGACACAAGAAACTTTGCAATCCTTGCTGAGCATACCACGGGCTTTACATACGCACGATATTTTAGGGGAACATCCATGAAAACAAAGGCTTCAAAATGAGACCAAGTAGGTCTTTCTATCTCCTCGCCTTCTCTGTAAATCGGCGTCAGAAGTTGAAGAACGGTGTGTATGAAAAAAGAAACTTTGCAATCCTTGCTGAGCATACCACGGGGTTTACATACGAACGATATTTTAGGGGCACATACATGAAAACAAAAGCTTTAAAATGAGACCAAGTACTTGTTTCTATCTCCTTGCCTTCTCTGTAAACCGGCGTCAGAAGTTTAAGAACGGTGTCTATGAAACGAGTAACTTTGCAATCATTGCCGAGCATACCACGGGCTTTACATACGCACGATATTTTAGGGGCACATAGATGGAAACAAAGGCTTCAAAATAAGACCAAGTAGGTCTATCTATCTCCTCGCCTTCTCTATAAATCGGCGTCAGAAGTTGAAGAACGGTGTCTATGAAACAAGAAACTTTGCAATCCTTGCTGAGCATACCACGGGCTTTACATACGCACGATATTTTAGGGGCACATCCATGAAAACAAAGGCTTCAAAATGAGACCAAGTAGGTCTTTCTATCTCCTCGCCTTCTCTGTAAATCGGCGTCAGAAGTTGAAGAACGGTGTGTATGAAACAAGAAACTTTTCAATCCTTGCTGAGCATACCACGGGCTTTACATACGCACGATATTTTAGGGGCACATCCATGAAAACAAAGGCTTCAAAATGAGACCAAGTAGGTCTTTCTATCTCCTCGCCTTCTCTGTAAATCGGCGTCAGAAGTTGAAGAACGGTGTCTATGAAACAAGAAACTTTGCAATCCTTGCTGAGCATACCACGGGGTTTACATACGAACGATATTTTAGGGGCACATACATGAAAACAAAAGCTTCAAAATGAGACCAAGTACTTGTTTCTATCTCCTTGCCTTCTCTGTAAACCGGCGTCAGAAGTTTAAGAACGGTGTCTATGAAACGAGTAACTTTGCAATCATTGCCGAGCATACCACGGGCTTTACATACGCACGATATTTTAGGGGCACATAGATGGAAACAAAGGCTTCAAAATAAGACCAAGTAGGTCTATCTATCTCCTCGCCTTCTCTATAAATCGGCGTCAGAAGTTGAAGAACGGTGTCTATGAAACAAGAAACTTTGCAATCCTTGCTGAGCATACCACGGGCTTTACATACGCACGATATTTTAGGGGCACATCCATGAAAACAAAGGCTTCAAAATGAGACCAAGTAGGTCTTTCTATCTCCTCGCCTTCTCTGTAAATCGGCGTCAGAAGTTGAAGAACGGTGTCTATGAAACAAGAAACTTTGCAATCCTTGCTGAGCATACCACGGGGTTTACATACGAACGATATTTTAGGGGCACATACATGAAAACAAAAGCTTCAAAATGAGACCAAGTACTTGTTTCTATCTCCTTGCCTTCTCTGTAAACCGGCGTCAGAAGTTTAAGAACGGTGTCTATGAAACGAGTAACTTTGCAATCATTGCCGAGCATACCACGGGCTTTACATACGCACGATATTTTAGGGGCACATCCATGAAAACAAAGGCTTCAAAATGAGACCAAGTAGGTCTTTCTATCTCCTCGCCTTCTCTGTAAATCGGCGTCAGAAGTTGAAGAACGGTGTGTATGAAACAAGAAACTTTGCAATCCTTGCTGAGCATACCACGGGCTTTACATACGCACGATATTTTAGGGGCACATACATGAAAATAAATCTTCAAAATGACACCAAGTATGTCTTTCTATCTCCTCGCCTTCTCTGGAAATCGACGTCTGAAGTAGAAGAACGGTGTCTATAAAAAAAGTAACTTTGCAATCATTGCTGAGCATACCACGGGCTTTACATACGAACGATATTTTAGGAGCACATACATGAAAACAAAGGCTTCAAAATGAGAACAAGTAGGTCTTTCTTTCTCCTCGCCTTCTCTGTAAATAGGCGTCAGAATTTGAAGAACGGTGTCTATGAAACAAGAATCTTTGCAATCCTTGCTGAGCATACCACGGGCTTTACATACGAACGATATTTTAGGAGAACATACATGAAAACAAAGGCTTCAAAATGAGACCAAGTACGTCTTTCTATCTCCTCGCCTTCTCTGTAAATCGGCGTCAGAATTTGAAAAACGGTGTTTATGAAACAAGAAACTTTGCAATCATGGCTGAGCATACAACGGGCTTTACATACGAACGATATTTTAGTGGCACATACATGAATACAAAAGCTTCAAAATGAGACCAAGTATGTCTTTCTATCTCCTCGCCTTCTCTGGAAAACGACCTCAGAAGTAGAAGAACGATGTCTATGAATTGAAGAACGGTCTCTATGAAACTAGTAATTTTGCAATCCTTGCTGGGCTTTACATACGAACGATACTTTAGGGGCACATACATGAAAACAAAAGCTTCGAAATGAGACCAAATATGTTCTTCTATCTCCTCGCCTTCTCTGGAAATCGACGTCAGAAGTAAAAGAACGATGTCTATGAATTGAAGAACGGTCTCTATGAAAAAAGTAAATCTGCAATCCTTGCTGAGCATACCACGGGCTTTGCATACGAACGATATTTTAGGAGCACGTACATGAAAACAAAAGCTTCAAAATGAGACCAAATATGTTCTTCTATCTCCTCGCTTTCTCTAGAAATCGACGTCAGAATTAGAAGATCGATGTCTATGAATTGAAGAACGGTTTCAATGAAACAAGTAACTTTGCAATCCTTGCTGAGCATATTACGGGCTTTACACACGAACGATATTTTAGGAGCACATACATGAAAACAAAGGCTTCAAAATGAGACCAAGTAGGTCTTTCTATCTCCTCGCCTTCTCTGTAAATTGGCGTCAGAATTTGAAAAACGGTGTTTATGAAACAAGAAACTTTGCAATCATTGCTGAGCATACAACGGGCTTTACATACGAACGATATTTTAGGGGCACATACATGAAAACAAAAGCTTCAAAATGAGACGAAGTAGGTCTTTTTTTATCTCCTCGCCTTCTCTGTAAATCGGCGTCAGAATTTGAAGAACCGTGTCTATGAAACAAGAAACTTTGCAATCATTGCTGAGCATACAACGGGCTTTACATACGAACGATATTTTAGGGGCACATACATGAAAATAAATCTTCAAAATGAGACCAAGTATGTCTTTCTATCTCCTCGCCTTCTCTGGAAATCGACGTCTGAAGTAGAAGAACGTCGTCTATAAAAAAAGTAACTTTGCAATGATTGCTGAGCATACCACGGGCTTTACATACGAACGATATTTTAGTGGCACATACATGAATACAAAGGCTTCAAAATGAGAACAAGTACGTCTTTCTATCTCTTCGCCTTCTCTAGAAATCGACGTCAGAAGTAGAAGAACGGTGTCTATGAAAATGAAGAACTGTCTCAATGAAACAAGTAACTTTGCATTCCTTGCTGAGCATACCACGGGCTTTACATACGAACGATATTTTAGTGGCACATACATGAATACAAAAGCTTCAAAATGAGAACAAGTACGTCTTTCTACCTTCTTGCCTTCTCTGTAAATCGGCGTCAGGATTTGAAGAACGGTGTCTATGAAACAAGTAACTTTGCAATCCTTGCTGAGCATACCACGGGCTTTACATACGAACGATATTTTAGGGGCAAATAGACGAAAACAAAGGCTTCAAAATGAGGCCAGGTACGTTGTTCTATCTCCTCACCTTCTCTGTAAATCGGCGTCAGAAGTTGAAGAACGGTATCTATGAAGATGAAGAACGGTCTCTATGAAACAAGTAACTTTGCAATCCCTGCTGAGCATACCACGGTCATTACACTCGCACGATATTTTAGTAGCACATACATTCAAACAAAGGCTGCAAAATGAGGCCAATGAAACAAGTAACTTTACAATCCATGCTGAGCGTACCACGGGGGTTACATACACACAACATTTTAGGATATTTTAGGATCCGTATCCGAAATTGAGAAAATTGAACTACTGAAAAAAAAAAACTATGAGAAGACAGACTCTTCCATGACTTGGCAAATTTCCTACGATGTGTGAGATATCCGATCGGTCATTTCAACACATAAGATGTATGAGATAGGGTTTATTCTACAACCTCCTTGTCAAAAATCGACCCACCCGCAACCGATCGGTATCCGAAAAGGAGAAAATTGAACTATGCAGTGGGTAGACAGACTGATCCATGGCTTGCTAATTTCCTACGATGAAAATTATTCCGTGACATATCCGATCGGTCATTTCAACACATTCAATGTGTCAGATAGGATCTATTCTACAACCCCCTGGTAAAAAATCGACCCACCCGCAACCGATCGGTATCCAAAATTGAGAAAATTGAACTATGCAGTGGGAAGACAGACTGATCCATGACTTGCAATAATTTCCTACGATGAAAATTCTTCCGTTACATATCTGATCGGCCATTTCAACACATAAGATGTGTGAGATTGGGTCTATTCTACAACCTCCTGGTAAAAAATTGACCCACCCGCAACCGATCGGTATCCAAAATTGAGAAAATTGAACTATGCAGTGGGAAGACAGACTGATCCATGACTTGCAATAATTTCCTACGATGAAAATTCTTCCGTGACATATCCGTCGGTAATTTAAACACATACAATGTGTGAGATTGGGTGAATGATGAATGATTGAATGTGTGTCCAATTAATCCTTAAATATTTTTATTCAAGCAACACTATAGATTATAGATCAATA